>BDMV01000005.1:6360353-6778351 GCA_008326285.1 Oryza officinalis
TATGAGAAGGGTCCTGTCACAGTTCCTTTCCGATATATCGTGGCACACTGCAACATGTCGTGGGACTGTGTCTTGTGGGTACAGTTGTACATCTCTGATCAGAGTAAAACTATTCAAATAGCCGTGCCCGCGATTATGGACAATCAACCAGATTCACCATGATTAATCCCACAGTAATAATTTGACTTATTTGGAACTGGTGTAGTTCAGGTGGTTGATTGGGCCTGTCACAACGTGGTGTAGCATTGGACAGTGATGATTAATATTGCTTAATTATATTCTACAGTTTTACTACTTTCAACTACTACTTTTAAATGTCTGCTTTATGCAAAAGAACCCTAGCCTCCTTTTGAATTATTTGCACATCATACCTCCTTTATTGGTATGACTTGCTGAGTACAGTGGGTAGTACTTAGCCTTACTCTTTTCCCTCACATCAGAGTTGGATTACTTCTCAGATGAGGGTTACTCGGAGGAGTAGGCTTCGTCGCTGCCATCGAGGATGCCCGTGGAATGGAGTCGCCGCGCTACGAGCGTCAAGTTTATTTGTTTAGCTCGTTTTGTTTTTTCGGTGCATTTGTAAGACTTTTATTATGTTTGCAAGACGTGGATCTGTATATCGACTTTGTTGTTTGTGTACCCTGGCCGGTCCTCGACAGGGCTTTTAATGCACATTCAGCTTGGAATTCTGTTTCGGGAATTTCTGGGCGTGACACAAATCCAACTAGAACTAGGACTCCTAATCACATATGGAACCTACCAAACTAGGAAAACAACACCCCATATAACTCCACACTCCAATCTTCCCATACTTGGACTCTAGTCCAAATTCGACTCCTCTTTCCATACGCACATAACACCACGTGTATGCCATATGGAAATCATCGCCTCCACGTACACTATTCTCTAGCTTGAGCATCATGCGTGATCTCCTTGATCGTCTAAACTTCAACTTCTCCCAAGCCTAGTCTCGATCCATCATCGGCTATGCTTCCATGGCCTCAAGCAACACCTTCAAATGAATAACAAAGAAACTTCATATTCGAGTACAAGTTCGTACCAACTTGACTCACATCAGCACACAATAGTATCACATATGAATAGAAACCATCTAGAAGTCATAAACATAAAGCAATCTAGAAATTCCATGAAAACAACCTGAAACCGACTCCAACCTGGAGTCTGCCGATCTGTCCGTCGGGCTACCCGGTCAGACCGCTCGGACACCTCCGGTCTGACTGGTGTGCATCACCCGGTCTAACCGGCCTCCTAGTGCCAACCCACTATTCACCGTCTGAAAACACTATGCATCGTATTTTTAACAAACACTCACCTTTGAAAATTGTTCACCACCAAAATTAAATCAACACCTTGATTTCACAATCTCCCCCTTGATGAATACTTTGGCAACATCATCAAAATGCAAATAGGTGTGTTTAAAAAATGAAAAACAAAAAAGGATCAAATAGCTCAAATGGCTCAAAAATAACAAAAGTAAAAGAAAAGCTCTCCTCTTTTTTAAAAGAAAGAATTTCTTCCCCCATATTTGTGATTAGAGCACAAAACTATTTTTAAAAACGAAACAATATTTTCAATCTCTCTCTTTCAAAAAGCATACATTTTGAATATTTCTCTCCTCCTTTGACAATGATTTCATCAAGAATTTCAAAAGAGAATATAACCAATAAAGCACAAATTTCATATTTCTTTTTCGAGAACTTTGAAGTGTAACTAAAGCAATTCAAAATCATGTGTTGCAAAACAATAGAGATAGATTCATCAATTAGTTAACAAACATACATTAGAGTATAAGCATGAATTAAAGATATTATAATTGAGCTCAAATCAGTAGTAAATATTCAGGTATTCAAATGATTTATAATGCAACATATTCACTAGCACATAGGTTGAAAGAAAAACCCCTACATATAGACCTATTGCACTATCAATCATTCTCAAATTAACTCCTTCTCAGAAAAACAATAATCAAGAGAAATTTCAGCATTTATTCGAGCCTTTTGTTCTCACTTTGATATTGAACATTGATATATAAAATCTCTCAATTATTTTGGGTACGTTCTTGTCGTCAAGACTGTCCAATGATTCAGCACCCATTGTTTTCTTCACCGCGAATACGTTCTTGTCGTTTAGACTATTTTTAAGGATTCGGTATTCATTTTTACCTTTCTTAAAAGTAAATACAAGCAAATTTTGCACTTTGCGGCATTTGGAACAAATAAAGAGCAATTTAAGAAATATCAATCCAACAAGCATATATAAGCATTAGTCATCCAAACTAAACACTAGCTTCAACATTGCATATTTTCTGAATTCAAGTCAAAGAATTAGTGCATGAATCATCTCCCTTAAAAACACTATCTAAGCCTCATGGAAAGACTAAAAAGCATACAAGCTAATATAGCAACAAATAGACCTCAATTATTTTGCTAGCATGCACAAGAATATACTAGAGGTATAAAACAAAGCACTTCTTTTTCTCATTTTTGTTTATTTTCAGATTTAAGAGCAATGCATAAAAATAAACATGAATGCATTGAAAAAGCATAAACTCCCCCTCAAATTAACCTATAATTCTCCTCAAAGAAAAATCAAGAAGAAATCAAAGATTTTGAAAAAAACATCCAATTGCCAACGATATCACCAAAGTTTTATTGAATTTACATGTATCCACTTAAATTACAAAAACTACTACCTCAAACACTGGCATGAAAAGCTAATAAACAAAAAAGTAGAATAAAAAGTATGTCAATCCAAAATTATATTGATGTTATCTTGAGAAGCAATCACCGTCTTCATGTTAAACGCATATGGGGAGAATATGTCACCAAAATACCTATGAACAAGAAGATGTCGTCTCCTCCGTGTTGGGGTTAGACAAAAGAAATTTTGAAATCCAATACTGAATCACACGACCAATAGAACCAGTAGGTATAAAAGCTGGAACAAAATTAGAACCAGACTTACCTGAAAATTTACCTTGTCGCTTCAGAAAAGTCCAATTTGGATTTCGCACAAAATCACCCCGAGGCCGGTTTGACCACGTAGACACCTGCAGTCTGATCGCCCTTGGACACCGGTCATGCGGTTTGACCGAGCCACCTAAAGAAAAGCACGGTCTTTGACACCTCAACCTTGCAAGTTCACATTCCCTGCCCTTATTCTGTTTTCTTCCAAGTCTAAAGTAAAACTGTACCAAATGCCCATCCTTACCACAATGGGTACAATGAAACTTCACGTGTTGTTTCTTTTGAAGAAGAAGAAGAAGTATTTATACAAGTTGTGGAAAGATTTTTCAAAATACGAGTAGATTTGAAATTTGTTTTGTTTGGTTCTTTAAAATTCTTAGAAGAACTAATACTTGTATCATTTTGCTCATGCTTAATAACCTTAACTTCAATCAATAGGTCATTGCAAAAAGTAGAAGCAAAAGAAATATTATTTATGTGCATATCTTGCAATTTATCATGATTAAAAGAAACCTAATTATCATCGTTCTCAATACTAATCAAAGAGCACATATTATAAGAACTAGTTTTAAACTCATCAATTTCAGCTCTAGCCTTTTCTAATTGATCAACACAGGCCAAATCTATCTTCTCCTTTTTAGCAACCAAGTTAGTGCAAGAATCAGATTTTATTTTATTTAAAGACTTAAGATCAGTTATCTCAGTTCTAGCTCTAGCAAAGCTCATCATGCAAAGCAACACAAGATTCACATGGCATAGAAGCATTGCACTTTAAAACATCAATTTCAGAAGCTAAACATGAAAGAGAATTTTTCAGTTCATCATTTAAAGCAACAATTGAATTATTCTGAGTGGTTAAATCACCACAAGAATTTTTGAAACGTGAACAATGTTTTGATAAAATATCAACTTGATATTCTCAATGATCTAGTATTTCCTTTAACCTCTCATTCTCCTCAAGCAATAAATCACAAATGTCACAAGACTTACCTTGCTTTAAGAGAAAATCAACTGACAGTAGATTATCATCGTCATTATCCAAATTATCCAACACCTCATGTGTTAGAGCACACTTGATCAATGAAGACTTTTTGTTTTTGGGAAGTTCAGGGTTCCTGTTATTATCATCCAAAGAAACACAAGTTGACGAGGGACACATATTAGTAGAATTTTCACAAAAGCTCAAAATCAGTAAAAATCAAAAAGAGCAAAGTGGCTTTGATACCACTTATAGAATCCAATACAAGAACCAAGTCTATCAAAGAAGGGTGAATGGTAGGAATACCAAAAACCAAAAACTTTTAGTGAAAACAAAATTTATCCTCAAATAGATGGAGATCCGATCTGACCGTGCCCTTGCCGTCGGTCCAACCGCCGTTGTCTGCTGCCACCGCCGGTCTGACCGCCAGTGTCTCGCCGGTCTAACCGCTGTTTCCTAGCCGGTCTAATTGTAGAGATCCAGAAAAATACGTATCGATGAAACTCTTAAAAGTAAATCAACTTTATTGCATCAATATGTGTTTACAAAGTGCATCTAAAGCACTTCTCTCACAACTCGAACTAGAGTTAAAGCCTCGAAGCAAACCCTAACTTTTCTCTCTCAAAAAGTGTCAATATCTTCTAGCCTCAACCACTCTTCCATTTATACCCATAACATGGTTGTCCTTAGCCACGAATCCAACTAGAACTAGGACTCTTAATCACATAGGAAACCTACCAAATCAGGGAAACAACATCCCCATACAACTCCACACTCCAATCTTCCCAAATTTGTACTCCAATCCAAATTTGACTCCTCTTTCCATATGCACACAACACCACGTGTATGCCGTATGAAAACCATCACCTTCACGTGCATTGTTCTCTAACCTGAGTATCCCGCGTGATCTTTTTGACTGTTTGGACCTCAACTTCTTCCAAGCCTAGTCCTAATCCATCACTGCTATACTCCCATGGCCTGAAGCAACACCTGCATATGAACAACAAAGAAACTCCATATCTGAGTCTAAGTTCGCACCAACTTGACTCATATCAGCACACAATAGTATCACATAACAAAAGAAACCATCTAGAAGTCATAAGCATGAAGCAATCTAGAAATTCTACGAAAACAGCCCGAAACCGACCCCAACCCGGAGTTTGCCGGTCTAACCGTCGGGCTACTCGGTTAGACTACTAGACACCTCCGGTCTGACTAGGGTGGTGCCATCTAGAAGTCATAAGCATGAAGCAATCTAAAAATTCCACGAAAACAGCCCGAAACCGACCCCAACCCGGAGTTTGCCGGTCTAACCGTTGGGCTACCCGGTTAGACTACTAGACACCTCCGATCTGACCAGCGTGCACCAGCCAGTCCGACCGGCCTTCTAGTGCCAACCATACTGTTCATCGTCTGAAAATACTATGCACCGTATTTTCAACAAATACTCACCTTTGACAATTGTTCATCACCAAGATTAAATCAACACCTTGATTTCACACCAAGCACATATTATGGCTTGCATCAGGAGTAGTCGAGCAATGATGTGATCGATCATTAATCAACAAAACAAACCTATGTCCCCAATCCCTGAATATCGATCGAAGTGACATGACTTACCTAGCTACAGTCCTACACTTACCAATTGTACATGGTCTAATAAGAGCATGTGCAACGTTGCATTTGGAGAGAATCCTATAGGAGAGAGAATATGATAAAACTGACCCTATACATTGCAAGATTCTTTTCACCTATCTCGAGCAGGTATCAGTCATAGAACCCAGTTTCAAAAATAAGATAGTATTCTTAAACTCGCCTGTCAGATGCCATTGCTCTTAGAAAGGAAGTGATCAATCCCATGCCTTCCTTTTTTAATCATGGTGGGTCCCACTCCCATCCATGGCATCTTGCCTTGTAGTCCTATACGTTGCAGAAGTTTTTACAAGATGTTATTCTCGATGCAAAGGTCAGTCAATAGACCTTATTTAGAAATAAATACTATATATGTTCTAAGATGAAGGCCTCTAAAATCGGATCCTGCATGGTCGCACATCTCGCATCTTAAGGTTGTGTTCGACTGAGTGAGAAAAGATAATTGTTTCTTGTTTTCTGCTTGTACGTTTTGTTTCTCGAACTGTTAAATGATACTTTTTTTTCAAAAATTTTCTAAAATCATAGTAATCTAGTTTTCAAATTTAAAATAATTAATACTCAATTAATTATATACTAATGGCTCACATTGTTTTGCGTGTATTTGCGTTCTTTTACTTTCTTTTCTCTCAAACACACCATAAGGATAGCAGATGGATAACAGTTTTGTCATCGCTATTATTAGAGCCGTGCACATTAACTACTTGGTGCAGAGATGGACTAGTTCGTACATGAGTGAAGTTGAAGGAAATGTTTGTGTTGTGTCGATCAACTATTACTTCACGTGTCAACAAAAGAAAAGAAAAACATGGAAAACGCATGTTTCTAGATGGCTTCAGTTTTGACCCATCTTATGCTTAATTGCTCATTAATGCCTCATGATTTTTAATGTAGTGCCCTTAGAGCACCTCACTTCTCTTGGACCACTCGAATTAAACCCAATATTGGTGTGCACCGCAAAGAAAATCCAACAGTAGAATATGGAAGGCTTATTTTACCATTTTATTTATGTATGATTTGAAGAGGAGTCATACTCACTTACTTTTGTGAGTTTTTTTAAAAAATACGTGCGTACTCATCCTTATAAACACACACCTTATCTTTATAAGCACCTTCGAAAAATTGAGTCGGCATATATTGAGATTGACGAAGTCACCATGAGCACATCGATGTCGATAGATACGTCACCTACCACTAAAAGAAAATAATCGTAAATACGAGCACCCGTATCAAGTATAGGACTTGAACCAACGTAGGCTGATTCCATCACAAGGAACCTAATCAATTGAGTTACGCTTACTTCGCACTCACTCTTATGATGTTGTCCCGCAGATGGGTAATATTCTAGTACGTGATAGCATTATTTTTATTTGCCTATGTTTTTCTCCATCTCAAAATATACGATACAACTACTATTATCACAAACACAAAGACCAAGAAAAAAATTATCACCACCACACAATAAATACAATAAATATGAGTAGAGATCCTGAAAGTGGGAGACAAAAAATGAATTTAGCTAATTGCATGCATGCCCATATTGTATTATGAAACGTAAAAAATTAGCTGTGTTTTATATTTTGGAATGAAGAGAGTAGAGCCGTATAAGAGACAACATGTAAACCATATGATAACTCTAGTATTAAGAAAATTGACATCATGATAATGACAACTAGTTAGACATGTTGTGAATTACTAACCGGTCAAGAATTGTTTCCGTACAAAACTACAGATGTTAGGGTTTTCGACCGTTTTCATCATGGCAGGCCGGCCGGAGAATAACATTGTGGGTGCATGATATGCAGCTAGGCTTGGTAGCTAGCTGTAGCTTAGCTAGTAGGATTTGAACAACTGAAAGCATGGGAAAACATGGAAGTGGTCGATCGAGCAAGGGCACGTGAAGTGGTCCTTCGGATGCTACCGCACGGCCAAAGACAAAGGGGATGAAGGCGACGACCGCTGCTGTCGTGGCCGCATCCTGTTCGCGTACATCGCTGGATCAACGCCCATGTCACTGGTCGACCAACACTGCATGCGGTCGTAGGACATGCTCAATGTATAATGTCTATACATAGTCAAGACTGTTTTTTTACAGAGGGAGTAGGTCTTAAGGTAGGTTCCACTTATGTATAGCATCATGATGTACATAGTAAGTAATATGTGTTAAGCTGGCCCCACCTTTTATCATCCCAACCAGACAACCACAGCTTTTTTCTCTCCCCGTTCAATCCTTTCTCCCCCACCGAACGAGAGAGATGTAACTCTCAGATCCAGTAGCAGCAATGATGCCCGCGTGCAGGAGGAAGACAAGGAGGCGGCAGCAGTGGCGAAGCCCGCGGGAAGAGGCCGCTGTGGTGGGTAGAACTCTGTGGCAGTGCAGTAGCTCACGCGAGGAGGCCACAGCTATGGCGGCTCATGGGAGGAGGTTGTGGCTCGCAGGAGGAAGCCACGGCAGCGGCGATGGTGACCCGGGCGCGATGGCTCGCGGGAGGAGGCCGCAGGGATGGCGGCTGCTCACGGGCTTGCATGGATTCGGTAGTAGCGGTGTCCGGCGTCTTACAATAGCAATTGCGGTGGTGCTCTCAGGTGGACCTCCGGCGATGAGGAAATTGGTCCTCGCAAACAAAACTTCGACGACGTCAGTTTGTAGGTTCCCTCCTCCCATTTCCCATGGCGGTAAGTAACGGAGAGAGAAAAGGCTTCCAGATAAAAGATAAAACATTGGTTTTTTTTATTTCCTGTGACCAGTCCTTAGCTATAAGGATAGTCCATCCAAATAACTCCTATAAAGACAAACTTTCACAATATATATGTACTTCTTTGGGGTTTAAGACCCCTTCTATTTTTACATTGGGATGTCCTTACCTCACATACATTTGACCGTTAGCTAGTAGGCCTTACACCCTCATACGAAAAAAAAATTAAATTTCTGGCTATGAACACGAACAAAATATTGTTTTTTTAAACAACCAAGGGTGTACTAGTTACTACTCTTACCTCTGAAAAAATAAAATAAAAATAAACTATTCGTACCTTGCTGCATAGCAAATTTGCAATCATTTTCATATTATGAACGTTTGCGAGTACTAGTAGGTCATTTGTTGGTTGTGTACACCCTTTTGACATAGAGGCCGGGTTTTAATCCATTATTAAAAAAGCTAGTAGGTTATTTGTGTATCTCACATTCAAATAGTTATGACCTTTTCTTTCTGAATATAAGAATAATAATTTTAACGACGTTAACCGTTGGTGTGGTGTTGACCTCATAGATGCACAACTTTATCCCACCAGGGCTTAAAGCTTTGTGTCAACTATCTATAAATATGACTGTGTATTTCTATTTGGTGCCGAGGTCAGAGCTAATACTTTCATTTAAAAACTAAATTCTTCAAAATACATATATTATGAAGGGTGCCTTAATTTTTTTTCAAATAAATGGCATGAAGCATTGCATTAGAAAATGAAAATTTTTTGCTGGTGATGAAGATTTGCAATCTCGTTTTGGGTTGGAAATGCGAGCCCTAATGAGATGACAAATTTCATGAAATTTATCGAAGAAATCCTATACAAACCACAAGCAGTTTGAGTTAGGTAACTCTGAATTTTAGACGGTGAAATTCGATAAGAGATTTGAAGGAATTTGTGACAGTGGTAGAAGACAAACTGAATTAGTAATATTAGAAGCCAACTAAGGGGCCTTAACAAAGAAATAGCAAGAATGAAACAAAATCAAAAGAGCATATGCAACAACTATGCTGACGAATGTCACCTTGGATATTTTCAACCACCCACTGGACACCACCATATATACTAACTTTCGGAAGTTGGTCATTCTATATATTCTTTCTTATATACTTCAACACATATAAATTAAGATGCCATAGAAGTATTTCACATACTATTATATTATGCCGATTCTGTGTTAAAAAGAAGATGCCATATATGCATTCAACTTTGAAAATCACTTGTCATTGTGACAATTGGGCAGTCCATTTGGGCAATTTCGACATGCCGCCTCCCATTCTTCTCTCACACACATTCTTTGTAAGCATCTAATTCCTTTACAAAGGTACTAGAGCAATTGCATATGACCAATATTAGGGTAGGACTATAGGCGTATTTGATAAGCTTCTAGCTATTACAAATTCTTTTAGAATCAAAAGCTCTCTCAAATAGTATAATTTTACTTTTAGATTTTAAGATATGTAGTTGTAAAATTTTTAAAAAAAAACTAGAAGTTGGTTTTCTCAACTTCTCACTAGCTGGATTTCCCGTCAGCTGCAGAATGTAAACCTCCTCTAAATAGGACCTTTGGCAAACCAAATTTTGCTCATCCATGCTTTGACCTCTCTGTTTAATTATTTTAGAACCAAATTTTTTATCATATTGTATATGTATTATCAGCTGGACTAAAACTAGCAAGATAAGTCATGTCATAAATTTGTGCCACGCATGAAACTATAATGACTTTGTGAAATTTGCTTGCAATCAAGTTCATGCGACCGATAATTCAGGAACTGATCGATCGAATGACCTGTCCCAACATTATTCTTCCCCCTATTTTAATCAGTAGTTGCAGGCTTGAAGCACACTTTATCATGCCCAAACTAATCAAGCGATGACGTACGTAACAAAATTTTATTGTAAATCACCTGTCTCCCTGCATCAGATCCTAGTCAGGAAGCAATTATTGTAATCGATCCTTTGAGCTAGCCAAACGTCACCATTAGCAAAACATCACTAATCATCTGTTAGTTTATGGATTAGTGCAGCGTACTGACAAATATCTCCTAATCATAGCACTAACTTGTATGTATGACAAAACCGCAAATTCCAAATGACCATTCCACCATCATCACCATATCCGTACTGACGGCAAAGAAATTAAAAATGCACTATACAACTAATAATGTGTCATCCATTTCTTGATAAAACAAAGAACCAATATGCCAAGTCACAAACTTAATAAATTACAATTTCCAAAACTGCAAAATATTAAGTGAAGTACAATGAGGTGGGGTAGAGTCGTCATTACAAGACAAAGATGTCGGCTTCCAATAACAACAAGCCGTCGCTGTCATGTGGGCCCGGAGAATCAGACGTGCCTGGTCTATATAATCCTTTCTAGCTGGTGGCTGCACCACACACAAGCAGAGTTCACCAAGTTAGCTTCTTCATCATCATCCTGGTCCTCTTCTTGCTCTCGACTACTCGATCAGCTCGCCGGCCGTCCATGGAGCTCGCCACGATCGCCTCTGCCTCGGCCTCCGTCTGCTCGGCGTACTGCCACCTCTCGGCCACGCCGGCCGACGAAGACAACGGCGCACGGCCGCTGTCCTCATCGGAGCATCCAAATTCGTCGCGGCAGAGGCGGCGGCGGATGACGAAGCCGGCGGAGCTCCGACGACGGTGCTACGCCATGCTGAAGCAGCAGAGGACGAGGCTGTACATCCTCCGGCGCTGCGTCTCCATGCTCCTCTGCTGGCACGAGCACGACCTGTCGGATTGATCGATCGAGGCCCGCTTTGGTCCACTCGGCCCACGGCCCGGCCCGTCGGCATTTTACGCTGGCCCGGGTCCTGGTTTTTCTTTTTTTTTCTCTCTCTTTTATTTTGTACTAGCAAGGACAGTGAGTGAGAAGAGTCGACTTTGTTAAGGGGATCAAAAACATGGAATCAACTTTTTAATTGTGAGCTAATTGTGCATGAGTGGATAATGCAATGTGAGGATGCTGCGGATTATGAGCAGATCCTACCTTACACATGGGAATGTGATGCTTGAGCTTGACAGTTGGCGGCCGTCACCTTACTTTCATGATTATTGTCTTGCATTATTTATATCACATATCTAAAACACGTATTTATAGGAAATTTTTTTCGCTCTATTGTTTAGACCACTTGTTATTTTTGTTAAGTTTATTTTTAAAAAATCTAATTCTTTCCTTAATTGTGAAATGACATGCAGTCTAATGGTTGCAGTGACATAAGTAGCACCTCAATTAGGTTGTTTGACTCCATATATCCAGTTGGATGTAGAGGCCGAGTAAAAAATACTGTTCTCTTAAAAAAATCATCTTTTAATCAAATAGATAATTCATAGCAAATAATTCGATCGATAATCTGTTTCAAACGGACAATTTGGCAATTGGAACAAGCTTTTCTTTTTTTTTTTCGGTCAGACTGAGCAAATGCACTTCAGTCTCAGCCCAACGATGAACATGTAGCGGTGGAAAAATCGAAGATAGTGGCGACCACCACGATGAACATGTGCAACTGTTATTCTCTGAACATTGATTGATATACAGACAACTTGGACTCTTGGGAGTGTTTGAGTTGGATTTCTGCTTTGCCTCTGCAGAATGCTTGTTATACTTCGTTGTATTCGCCTTTGAGACGTCTCCTACCCTATTCTAGAAGAAATTTGAGCACCAAGTTCTAATTTGGTCAAGTTGTCGAACGAATTCTAACTGCAGTTTGTGTGTACAAGTTCCTCTCATACCACATTTTGCAGTGAAGGGAATATAAATGTTCACAATTCACCCAGCTGAGATCGACCAAGGCCCTCTTGGATTGGGATGCAGAATTTCCCTCCATTTTATATAGGAATCAAAGTGTCTTGGATGAAATTTCTGTTGAAATACCCACCTTCTAAACGATACGGTGTGGTGATGCCAACGTGTCGCTCACTGTTCTTAGGCTGTTTCTTTCGAAGGCCTAGCTCATAAAACAGAAACGATGTATTAGTGCATGACTAATTAAATATTAGCTTAAAAACCTGATTATAAATAACTTTTCGATAAAAAAATATTTTTTATAAAACGTATCGTTTAGCCGTTCGAAAAATATGCGCATGAAAAATAAGATAGTAGAAGTTGGCAAAAGAAAGAAAAGAACATATCCTTGAGCTCCTTAAAAGCAAGTTTAATAGTATAACCAACAACTAGCTTCAAATCATTTATAGCTAATTTAATAGCTCATTCATATAATAGTTACCTATAAATATATACTATACCATTAAGACATGGTCTCATCTCTCGTACCCATAATGTTTTGAAGTCCGTGATGCAGCTAGCTACAAATCTATAGTCTGTTTTTGTTTTCTCTCCTCTCTTATTTTCTTCACATGTGTTTATAGCTGACTTATAGCCTGCTATTATACTTGCTAATAGAATGCTTGAATCTTATATGATTTTTTGTGATTTAGTTTGAGTTCTTTGTGGTAAAATCTATCCATCCGGGCTCAAGTATTGTGCACTTGCATTAACGACAACTATTCGTTTAGTGATAGGTGATAGTGCTAGTTGACAGAGACGCCGGTGGTAACTTTGCCAACCTTAAAGAGATACTGGCCTATAGTAAGGTGTATGTGTGTGTACGTGCGTGTTTGTGAGTGTTTGCGTTTGTAATGTGTTTTGAATTTTTTTTCTTTTGTTCCAAAATAAGGCTTTCTACCTGAATAAATAAGTTTTGTTAGAGGCTTGTAATTTGTAAAACGAAGAATTTAGAGGTTTTCAGAGGCCCATCCGTAAGCATGGCCCATCGTTTTTCTCCATATATGTACTTGGGAATAAGTCTATTTTATCTCTCTTAACTCTTGCTCTTAAATCATATCTCTCAACCATAAAATCAGGTATAACATCTCCCACATCTTTAAAAACCGGTTCAAATCAGCTCATTCAGTGATTTGGAAAGTTGTTTTTCGCTGACTTGGCAGGATGATCATGACTGACTCTCCAACTCAAGCACGTGGGACTCACATGTTGGCAACTCTCCTCTCTTAAGCACGTGAGACTCACATGTTGGCAACTCTCCTCTCTTTCTCTCTCCTCTTTCTTCCACTCTCCAGAAAGCACAAAGGTGTTGGCGGCGCTGCGGGATGCGAAGATCAGCTACGCGTATGAATCGTTCCTGTGGAAGAAGAAGATGAAGGAGCTGCTGCCAGTGCCGGTGGCAAGGCGCTTCATGTCACTGCCCAAGTCCATCGACGGGTTGCCACCTGGTGCAACGCAACTCGCTGGAGGATACCCTTGCCTGTGCCTGTGCGTCATCACATGACTCCAGCGTCCCCGTCGCCTTCATCGTTTGGGGCTGTGACATCTTCGTGCGGCACACCATCGACAGACGGGAACAATCACTATCCACCATGCGAAATCAACCTGCAAAATCAACCAAAATTCCAAAAAAGTCAACACATACTCTCAACCAGCAAAATCAACCACATAAACATGAACAAATTCAAACGCCACGCCACAAATCAATACAGGAGCACCGGCACTAACCTTTCGTCCGCCGCAGGGGCTCTGTGTTAGAAGTATAGATATGTACGATTAAAGATAAGAGTCAAATATAAATTATAGAGATAAAATAGAGTCCTAGAGATATAGAATCCTAGAGATAAATATAATCCTAGAAATAGAATTTTAGAGATAAATCTACTCTTATACTTGTATTGTACTTCAAGTCTTTATCTAATATGTACTCCTATATACATCTCATTAGAGAGTCAATGTAATACATCAGAATACAATAGAATCGATTTTTCATATGGTATCAGAGCTATAGACTAGCGTCGATCGATCCGAGGTCTGACCAATCCTTCCTTCGCGCTGCCTCAGGGAGATGAGATGAATCCGTAAGCTCTTCCTGGAGCACCGCATTAGCTAGCTAGCCTCTCCTATCTATCATCTATAGATTAAATCATTTCATATGCTTTCCACTATTTAGTATTAGATGAAATTATTTCTTATTAGCCACAAAAGCCCGACGGTCAATGCCAAAAGATCCGCGACTCCACGGCCGACCACGTTCGCAGGAGTTGGTGTTCACAATCTGCGGCCGAAGCCATCTACGCACGTCCACTGATCAGCAACGAGGAAGCAGCATGGTAGAGAGACGGAGGAGAATTCAAGCACTACAGAATCCTATAATCCAGTAATCCATGCAAACACATGCATGCATGGCATGTCTTGGAAAGAAAGAAGGCAGATCACCTCGCCGACTCTTCATCTTCTTGACGATCAGGTCAATCAACAAGCTGAAGCTCCGGTGCACGGCCGCGTGCGCAGACCTCGTTGCTAGCGACTTCATCTACACCGACATTTTTTTTCGTCAACCGTACGACTACAACAGCATAATCGTCATTGCCGATGGTCTTCATCAACATTTGACCTCGCCGCCGCCGCATCATTCACAAGGATGAAAATCTCGTATCCTCTGACATATACATCTGCAAGACGCTTCTTCATCAACGACATAGACCACGTCCTCTATGATGGCAACGACCATGTCATCGACGACGACATCGATCACGTCATCTACAACGACAAAGACTGCATCAACCCGACATCACTATTGTGATGACTTGCTACACTGCGCAAAAGGACCAATCGAAGTGATGGCCTCATCGCCAACGACGTCCTCTGACATATGCAAGACGTCCCCAACAGTATCCTCTGACACCTACAAGATGCAAGATGCTAACAACTGCAGCTCCGTCTCAACATGGCGAGATTTATTTTGCCTTTGGCTACGTGCGGCTACGTCAACTACTATGACTACCACGACCACGACTACTACTTGATTGGTTACATCAATGAACATCTACGGCAAAAATCATCGACAGCAACTCTAGTCAAAGTGTCCGTGTCATAGCTATCGTCCATGACACTCCTACTATGACTGCGGGAGGGAATAGAGGAGAGTCAAGGGACGACACCGAAGGGGACGTAGACACCAGGTGAAGGACCATCCATCAGAGATGCAATCGATGATGGTGAGTTGAAGAAGATGAAGAATCAGAAGATTTCAAATCCAGTCGCAATCGTTCGCTTTGCTCCCGTTACAAATGAGGGGGAATGTTAGAAGTACAGATATGTACGGTTAGAGATAAGAGTCAAATACACATTATAGAGATAAGATAAAGTCCTAGAGATAGAATCCTAGAGATAAATATAATCCTCCAAGTCTCTATCTCATATGCACTCCTATATATACCTTATTAGAGGGTCAATATAGTACATCAAAATACAATAGAATAGATTTTCAACACTCTGCCCCTTGCTCCTTGGCCGACACCACCACCGTTCGCCTGATGACCCCATCCCCTCCCATCTAGCAGGGTCGTAGCGTCCGAAGCATACACAGCCGCACGCATCGCTCGATTGCGTGGCAGGAGAGGCGGAGTGCCGACCTCCATGGCCTTTGATACTGACCTCGTTGAGTCCATGTTGCGAAGCGCGTGTATGTCGCCCATGACGGAGCACACATGGCGGATAGCCTCTCCCTTGGTGTGTCGCAGATCATAGCGTGCGGCGTCCTTGCGGATGTGGCGGAGCGCCCTGTCGAGGTCGCGATAGCCGCTCATGCACATGAAGCGTCACGACAACGTCGTCTCCGCTGTCGAAATCCATGACCAGGGAGAGACACGGTGGGCATGGGCAAACGCAGCGAGCGGTACATGTCGTTCGTGCCATAGCCGTGGCTGGCACCGTGGTGCTCGCCATAGCTTCCCCTTATTTGTTGTGTTGTGACGACTATCGTCTTTTGGGCTTGGATGCTTTGGCTCGATTGGTGCAGGAGATTGGGAGGGCTTTGTGCCTTTGTGGTGGTCCGCCAACCGGAGGAATTCCTCGATGGCGGCGAGGCAGGCACGAAGCGCGAAGACCTCATCGGTGGCGGCACGGAGGGGCGTGGCGAGAGTGGCCTGCGGCACAGCGCGTTGAGGAAGGAGACGGCGATGAGGCAGCCGCCACCGGCGGCGCGCAAGCTCGCAGGAGTCGCTGGCCCGGGGTTGTTGGTGGTGAAGATCTGTAAATGAAAGGGAGGGAGGAGGATGCTTCACCGACATACAGGACCCACTATTATTATTATTATTATTATTATTATTATTATTATTATTATTATTATTATTATTATTATTATTATTATTATTATTATTATTCTATCTAGAATGCCACCTAAGCGTCACGTAAGACAAAATCATCTACAAAACCACCTGAGGAATCGATTTACACCGGTTTTTGGGAATGAGAGAGGCGTTATATCCGATTTTACAGTTGAGGGATACGATTTGACCAAAGACAAGAGATGAGAGAGACAAAAGAGACTTATTCCTATGTACTTGCAATGTAGCTGGGCTTTTATTTGCTCCATCAACAACAAGGGCCATGGCTCCAAAAAGCACGTATCCAAAGCCCAACCAGGTTTTCTCCAAAAGGCTGTAAAATCCAGAATAAACCATATCATTATTGTTAACTCTCCATTTATAAGCATCTAACTTTAATGGTCATGATCGCATGGTTTAATGTGGGAGCAGAACTGGCATCATGGCATCATCACAAAATTTACTTAATTAATTATGTGCTAATGAGTCGTTTCGTTTTTCGTACGGAGAGAATAAGGCCCTGTTTAAATCCCACGCCAAATTTTTACACCCTATCACATTGAACATTTGAACGTCTGCATGAAGTATTAAATGTGGGTGAAAAAATAACTAATTGCACAGTTTACGACTAATTTGTGAGACGAATCTTTTGAGCCTAGTTTCGCAATGATTTGACAATGTGATGCTACAGTAAACATTTGCTAATGATGAATTAATTAGGCTTAATAAATTCGTATCGCGGTTTACAAACGGATTCTGTAATTAGTTTTTATATTAGTGCCCAAATAATCCATGAAACACCTTGTATAATACCCAATGTGACACGTCAAATTTTTACACCCCTGATCTAAACACCCCCTAAATTTCCAACCCACACTCGAACACACCCAAGAGTACTCTGCTTAGCACTGTCAGTAGCAGGGCTAGCAGCCAGGGAGGACAGCGTAGGGTTATTTTGGCATGATACCAGATTGCTACCAGGCCCGGTCCTGACTTTTTAAGGATTCGATGTGAAACTTAACATAACATAGAGACTCGTCTAAATATACACTTAAATTGCATCTAAAAATTTTATATGAAAAACTTCATACATATTAGCTTCAAAATTTATTTAGTCATGCGATTTCATTGATGATTGTAGCAATGTCAGTTTTATCCTGTAATTTCTTCTCAATGCATAAAAATACCAAACCGTTATAATTTTTCCTAGGACATTGTAGACCTCAAATGGTTATTCAATAATTTTAACTTTGAAAAGCTTATTTTAGCAAATGCGAGTTATATGCACTATAAATTCTTATAATTGCATTATTAATGGTCTAACTCTTATAAATTTTTGCAGTAAAAAAACTCATATAAATTACACTACAAAACTATAAATCCAAATATAAAATCTTACCGGTTTCCAACTAGTTGATCACGGGCGGCCGTGCATGCACGGCAAATGAATCAGCAACACACACTGTTCACAGCTTCCTTCTGTCCAACTGTACAAGCTCAACCTCTAAGCTCTGAAGAAACAATATACTAAAAGACAGAAACATTTTAACCTAACAAAAACAAAGGTGCAAAGGGGCCCAGAGCTAGCGACCCCCCTCTGTAGGGACGGCCCTGATTGCTACTAGAATTTTTAAAGGGTAAAGTTGATTAGCTTTGGTGCCGATTTCGGCTGGTAGAAGAAAACAAACGTATTGTCAAAATAAAATGGTAAGAAAAAATTATGAAGGGTTTGATTTGCTGTCATATCATTGATAGCGTAGCAGATCAAACTAGCCCATAAACCGCCTCGTTTGTTTTCGCTCCTGTTGGTTTTTCCCTTTGCACTCTTCTCTTGGGTATAGGAAAGCTCCTATAAACTATAGGATATATAACGAAAACCTCAAATAAAATCAAACACGCATGTTCATGTTTAATTTATTCAAATTAAATCCTACTCCATTTATTCCAAATTATAAGACCTATATTTTTTTACACGATCTTTAATGATATACTTTGACCATTAATTTATTTCATGTTATGTTTTCAATGAATATGTTATTAGCATCACATGAAAACACTTCAAAATATGAATATAGTGATATAACATGTATATAATATTTAACATAGATATGGTTAGTATAATCGTCACTTAAAAGTTATCAATTTTAATTTGTCTAGAAAAAAGAATACCCTATAATTTGAGACGGAGAAAGTATATTACCAGGACATTGTTGTCGCAGAATTTAGACCCGCCTCACGACCAAACGGGTTCCACGTTTCCACGGCGGTCTAGGAGATCTGCTTAACTCCAGTGCAAGTCCAAAGGCTTGCCTAAGTGTATGTAAGGCGTGCCAGTTAATTTGATCTGCAATCAACAAGATAAACAAGCAAACCATGTAAGTACACAATGGCCAATCGGCCGATGTCGCATTGTCATGACCTAGCCGATAGGGCAAAGCTATATCGGCTCGCTTGTAGTTGTGATAAAATAACATCAAAGTATAGATCTAATCTCATCGGCCTTCATCAACATGATCAAATCAATTAGTGGCATCGGCCGATGAGGGATAAAAGAAATAATTGCACTAGCTAATACTCTAATGCATACTTGTACAAACCAATCAACTTATATAAATACATCGATCACAAGCAGACCCTAAAGGATAACCTATAACAAATGCATTCATATTTGTCAACCTACTCGTACAAGTGACAAATACATATAAAAACATTATAGTAATTACATGCATTAAATAAGACCGACTGAAACCCCGGCTCTATCCTTAGTTACGATCGAAAACAGGCTTTGGATTAAATCTCAAAACAGGACTAAGGTCGATAGCAACTCAAAGTGTGAATTGAAACTTAACGCAAAGAAAATCAAGTTGTCGATCGCTTTTGGGAATGGTAGATGCATTGAAAGATTTAACTAAGCATAATAATTAAACCGTCGTCAGCAATAAACCCTAAAACGAGCAGATCACTGGCGAAGCATAATTAATACAATTATGAAAATCACCCAAAGCATGATAAACGACGATCACATCATTGAGGCTTAACGTGTCTAAAACGACACGCTAACCCCGACGATGTAGATCGTCGGGCACGAGTTCTTACCTCTGCTCCGGGGAAGCAAGAACTCGTCGAGATTAACCTCTGGCGAGGGTTGGCGATGCGTCGAAAGTAGATTGATTTGTGTATTCTGTTGTTGTGTGAGAGAGTTTCTATGTACATACTACCGGGATATTTATACCCGAGATTACAACATTGTCCAGATAGGACACGATCTTATCTACAACTTAACAAATAAAACTTTGCGGCAGACTCTTGCCGTAGATTAGATCTAAACCTACTTGATTTACAAGATACAGTTGCCTAAAACCGAGCCTTATCTCTATTTGGCAACTTCTTTGAAGCTTATCTTGAGCCCAAACCAAGCCCATGCGAACTCTATCAACTTCCTGGCTCTATCGGCCAATGTCCATATTGAATCCGTATCGGCCGATACGCCTTTCCTGCTAACACCATTTCCAATCCGATACACTCACCGAGTCCGATACAAGACTTGGTCCGACTCCAACTTAGCCCTTCTTCTTCGCATCGGTTTTTTCTTTCCTCTCTGAGTAGATTACGAAAACCTGCTGTTAACACATGCCCCCCAATTCCACTTCATTATATAATGTGGCGGAATTAGCTCCGAGGAACCCATCGACTTCTTCGCTAGGGTTTGTCTGAAAACCGCGCAGATCCAGATTTATAGCCCTCTGCCGCCAAATTCCTTGCGCATTTCTTCATTAGCCACCTGCGCCTCCCGACTCCGGCGACTCCTCGACGTCCCATCGGCATCGACCCCTCCATTGGCAACCTCTTCAATCACATCGATGGCCTCTCTGCCGTTCTACGCTTCCGAAATCCCCGTGGTGAGTCAATCCTTTCTGAGTCCACATTTTCGTTTTCCCGTCGAGTTTTTCAAACTAGGGTTCCTGCTCTTGCCCCCTGTGTTTTATCTCTAATCATTATTCTCACGCCGTAGGTCTTCAAGAACCAGATCCTGATTCCCACCAACGACAAGTCTCATCGGTTCCTGCTAGGCCCCATGGGCAACCTCGACCCAACTTGGCTGATAAACGCAGAGACAAACAGAATCCCTTTTAAAGAAGTGAAGCCCAATGTTGCCTCATGAAAGCACACCTTCAGATCTTGGCCGTCCAAGCTCAATGGCTACAGGACTTGGTACAAGAGGATTGCTGCGGCCAAGCAAGTCCATTGGGATACTCTGTCTTTGGCCGATACCAAGAAGAACGAGCCCCTGATGTTAGCAGCCACCTACTTCTGGTCCAGCACCTTGAATGCCTTTTTGTTCCGGCAAAGTCCAATGACCCCAACGCTGATAGATGTCAAGATGCTGACAGGACTGGATATACACTCTGAGATAAATCCCTTCAACCTCCTCATCAATAGCAGTCATAAGCTTGTTAACGACGAAATTTGGTAAATCATGCAGAGTTAAAGCCGAAGCCGATTGGAGGAGATAAGCGATTACAGAAACAGAGTATGAATCGGCTGCAAGCCAAATCGGCTATGGTGTGCATCGGCTGAAACAGAGTCGGATAAGGATAGCCGATATAGCCGATTCCGATGAGGAGATGGCAGGATCATTGTCGGGTTCGGTTGGTGTGCTTCATGAGGATTGCCACGTGCGGATTGAGTCCAAAGAAGGCAATTGTATCTATTAATTAGAGTATTTGTTAGTTTCCTTTTATCTTTAGAAAAGTGTGTTTAGTGTCCTTTAAGGACTTTATGTTTTTCTTTTATCTTTAGGAAAGTTTCTTTCTTGTCCTACAAGGACTAGTATCTCCCCATGGGTATAAATATGTACACCCGGGGTTATTGTAAGATATCAACTCTCGATCAATACAATTCGGCGCATCGCCACCTTTTACTCTGTTACGGTTTATTTATCAACCGGCGGAATTTGGCACCTGAAGCGGGGCTGCATCGGCTGTCGATCTCCGGCGAAGGGGTAAGTCCAATGTTCCGTCGGTTCCGGCAATTGTATCATCTACGCCGGCGTCGTTCAAGGCTGCATCAGTACATTCGACCTCTTGGATCGCTCTGGTTTGGATAATATATTTGCCTGGCTATTTATCATATGTCTTCTGTTAATCTAGTATTAGCATCTCGATTTAGCTTTATCGGCTGCTTCTCGTTTTAGGGTTTCTGCCGGTATCGACTAAATCGTCTTGCTAGATTAGATTAGCTTAGGCATCTACCACCCTGAAAATCAGTCAAGGGCTTGATCATCTAGATACCGTGTTTCTTTACATACTTAGTGCTGCATCAGTTGAGTTTGACCTACTAAGTCGTGCTTAGAACCATGAATCTCTAGCCTGCTTTTTGATTGCTGATAAGGGTTTCATCGGGGTTTCAGCCGATGAGTTATCTGGACGTTGCATCGGCTTATAAGGATTGCATATAAGTTGAATTTAGCCGATCACAACAAAGGTTTCACTGTTTAATCTAATCTTGTGGATTTTATTGCATTGGATCTATGTTAGATTTACTTCATCGGCTATGCTATGAATATATATAATCTCTCTCTTGAGGTGTTTTTAGACATAAGTGATTTATACTGTCTCGGCGCCCTGTCCGATCTATCCCAATCACTTGGTTTAAATATATTTTGAGATTTAGATTGTGTATCATTGATATCTACAGCCGATCGAGTATGTCTAAATTTCGTTTCACTTTATCAAGTCATTGCCGATCTAATGCATATTATCATCAGCCGATTGTCTCTTTGTCAAGTGTCAGAATCTATATTGAACACATAGCCGATAGCTCAAAACCCTATCGCTATCGGCTGTCATCAGGATCGACTGGAATTACTACATCGGCTATGTTGGCCGATCGGTTCTTTGATCTGTCGTTTGTGTATCTTGTCAGTTGCAGGATCAAACTGACTGGCACGCCCGCATCTCACCAAGATCTGTTCAGTACATCGGCTGGAATTGTGCCATCGGCTTATCGGCCGATCGGTTGTTTTGGCTATCGGCCTATCGGCCGATACGTTTTTGCCCTATCGGCCTATCGGCCGATAGACTTTCTGTTATGTTGTTTTGCATATCTTGTCAGTGGCAGGACCAAACTGACTGGCACGCCCGCGCTTCATCAATTTTAGGACCTGCACTGGAGCTAAGCAGATCTCCCAGGCCTTCGTGTGTCCACACGCCGGATCCTCATCGGCGGTGCGGATTTGGCGTCAACAAAGCTGAAGACCAAGAAAATTGGAGGATGGTCTGGATACATATCTGAACATATGGAACAAGGATCTGTATCAAAGAGAGAACATGTGGCTTTCCTAACTCTGTGGTTAGAGAGGTTCGTCTTCTGTGGATCAACCTGCGGCCCTACTTTGAATTGCCAACATCTAGCCCAGGCCTTGGTCGAAAAAAAACAGATTCCTCTAGGCCGATATCTCCTTGGAGCTGTCTATCGACTGCTTTATTCTGCCACTCAGGATCTGATACTAAAACAGACAGTGGCACACGGGGGCCCATGGTGGTTCATCCAACTGTGGTTAACAATCCATACCAACACCATGGTCGATCGGCCTCCACTATCAGACTCAGCCTTTCCATCGGACTACACTGATAATGAAGATCCCTCAACAAGGAGATGCATGTCCTTTGGAGAAGCAGTCTCAATTTATCCTGGAGCAGAGCAATCGGCTGAAGACATATCCACTTGGTTTACCCAATTCTACACTGGCTCTCCATCAGCCAAGATGGACATGTTTGTGTATCCTTCAGACACGGAATTTGAGCTCCCTGCCGATCTGACGCTGGGCCAGCTGAACGATGACATGGTCTCCAGAGAAATCTTCATGATCGGCATCACTCCCTGCCTGCTCCCAGTAGGCATATTCCAAAGCAGAAGCACCAATCTATCATATGAGTTCTACAACCCCATGGTGGCTGCCAGGCAATGTGGGTTAGGACAACTCCCAATCAGCCTACACTTCCATCGGCTTCTGGAGAGCAGGGGCACAATCTCATCGGCCCTGGTCATGAGCAAGGCTCTGGAGATTAGGGTACCAAATCTGGGCGATTGCGACCGACTATGGTTGAGTCCTTTTATACACATCAGTTTCCAATCTTGGTGGCAGGAATGGGCTTTTCACCTCTTCCATCAATCGGCCAAGTTCTATCTGACAGAGCTTGTTGACAACATCAGCCCTCAGGTTCCTAACGCCCCAATGCCATCAGTCAGCAATAGTGGGCAGAAAATCTCCTATGCTATAGCCCTGGCTCCATCGGGAAGAACTATCCTGGAGTCCATTATCGGCCTCACTGCCCCAAAAGTATCATCGCTGCTCCAAGGGCCGATAACTAAAGAAACTCCTAAAAGGAAAGTGCCAGTAAGAGAAAAGATTCAAAAAACTGGCAAGAAACCTAAGAATGATGACCAAGCCGATCTTGACGCGCTAGACCCCTCCATAGAAGAATTCCTCGACGACCAAGTTATGGAGGAAGAGGTTGACGCAGCAGCCGCCGATCTGCTTGAAAAACAAGATTCATCGGCTGACACCACCAAAGAACCATTGGCCAAGACCACTACAATCCAACCGGCCGATGACCAAGCCGACACTGCCCAACCAAGGGGAACCAGACATGCAGTCCGCAAGGTTAACATGATCCCTTTCTTGAATCTCTGTAATCTCCTTCTACTGGTATGCTATAGCTTGACATCCTTTTCAGGTCATCGCATCGTCCTTGCTGAAAGAAAGAACTCAATCGGCCCCTTTGGCAAGAACTAACAAGGCAACCTTGTAAAGGCGCGAACGAGCCAAGGCCCGATTGAGAACACCATCTTCTTCTCCACCACCCTCTCCGATTGCTTCGGTAAGAGTTAATCTTAATATTATTCCTCTAGTAGCATAGATCTGATCACCTTTTTCCTGCCTTCCTTCAGCCGCGAGCTCCATCACCTGCACCACATCGGCCAACCCCCTCGTCCATTGTCTCGAGACAACAAAAGGAGGCCGATGCCCTATCATAGGTAAACCAGATCACTTTGATCCCTTTGCCGATTTCTTGTCTGACTAGGCTGACCATGCCCTATGTTGATATTTGCAGAACTTAGACGATATGTTTTCTTTTAATATCGGCCAATTCCTTGATGACGAGGACAAAGAGCCACCCATCACAACCAAGGCGTTGATCTCTGACGAACTGAAGAACCGGCTGTCCGATATCGCCAATCGGCTGGAGTCATCGCTGGAATTCTTGGTGGAGGATTGCACTCCCATCAGGATCAGGGTACAAGAAATTCAAAACCAACTGCCTGAAGGCCTAATGGAGATCCTGACGCCGGCCATCTTCTTGGAACAACACCAATTCGAGCTCCACAAGGCGAAAGAAAGAATCGCAGAGAGGCGGGAACGTGAAAGCTTGGAATCGACCCTAACTGCCAGCAAAGCTCAAGTCAATTCTAACAAGACTAGATTGGATGAGCTGGCTGTTGAGCCGATTATCCTAAACAACAGGCTTGAAGAACTCCGCCGTCTCGAAGCAGACTTGGTACTGAAGCTAGAAGCCACCCGCAAAGAAATCCAAGAAGCTGAAGCCGGAATAGCTGCATCACCCAAGGCCATAGAAGATCAAACGACGAAGCTGAGGGCATCGGCCAAGTACCTTGCAACCCTGAGCAAATCTTTGAAGCCAATTTCAGGGTCGACGGCCGATGACGCCCAAGTAATAGAAGACATTGACCAAATTCGTCGTAAGGCCATTGCAGCTATTGAAAACTTTATAGGGTGATGTAATATATTTTGTGTCCTTCTTGTAAACAGATAACCTCCTGCTTTGATTAACATAAATCTCATCGGCCAATCAGCCGGATTTGACCTGAATAAATCTGAAGAAGTTCAAGCTTGAAAAACTTTTGAAACTTTTGAAGTCCATAAACCTGGATCAATCTGACAAATTTGAAGAATCTTGAAGAAAAATCTTGAAAAATTTCACGCTTGTATATATATATGCCCCCCAAATTTTAAAAGATGAGGGCTTATGTTGTAAAATTTGAACTAAGGGCGATAATGGATATCGGCCATCTAAAGACGATGTGTACTACATCAGCTATTATCATAAATCGGCTGGCAAGCCAATCATGAATCGATCCAGACACTGGGATAATATTTCTTTAAATATTTGCCATTAAGGGCTCTTCCGTAAATTTCTCCATCTAATCCTTTGAGCAGATAAGCATTATGGGGAACACATCGATGAATCTGAAAAGGACTTTCCCAATTAGGTGACCACTTACCGAATTTATTATCTCTGGAACCAATCGGCATTATTAATTTTCAAACAAGATCCCCTTCCTCAAATGACTTGGCGACAACTTTCTTATTATAATGACGAACAACTCGATCTTTATCTCGCTTTATTTTCTCCAAAGCTCACAATCGGACGTGCGCCAAATCATCTAACTCATCAACCATAAGATTATGATACTCATCGGCTGTTAAGTCGTCTTGCAAAGCAATCCTTCTTGAGCCGATGTTGGTTTCCCACGGCAGTACAGCTTCATGTCCATAAACCAGCTGATAAGGTGGCACTTGAGTTGCACCATGACAAGCCATCCGATACGCCCAAAGGGAATCGGCCAGCGTGGTATGCCACCGTCTCGGCTGTTCGTCAATTTTTCTCTTGATCAACTTAATTAAAGTCTTATTGGAAGCTTCTGCCTGCCCATTAGCTTGTGCATAATATGGAGAAGAATTTAGTAGCTTGATGCCCATGCTGTCAACAAACTGCACGAACTCATCGGAGACGAAAATTGATCCCTGATCTGTAGTCAATGTTTGGGGTAACCCAAACCGATATATGATATGTTCCTTGACAAACTGAATTGCATCCTTGGAATCAACCTTCTTAAGAGGGATGGCTTCAACCCACTTTGTGAAGTAGTCTGTAGCCACTAGGATGTACTTGTGCCCTTTGCTTGATGGTGGATTGATTTGCCCGATCATGTCTATACCCCATCCTCGAAACGGCCACGGCTTTATGATTGGATGCATAGCCGATGCCGGTGCTCTCTGGATTGCTCCAAATTCTGGCAATCTTGACATCCTTTATAATACTTGAAACAATCCTCTAGCATTGTCGGCCAGAAATATCCAGCACGCTTCAAAACCATCTCATTTTATGGGCCGATTGATGGGTTCCACAAATCCCTTCATGTACCTCGCTCATAACAATTTTGGCCTCCTGTAGACCTAAGCACTTGAGCAAGACACCATCAATCGTCCTGTACTATAGATCATCATCTAACAAGATATAATGCAAGACTTTGTATTTCATCTGTCGTGACGCCGATTGAGAAGGGTTTTTCAAATAATCAATGATAGCAAACTTCCAGTCGTCGGCATCCACGGCAGCAATCTGAATTGGAACATTTTTGGCCATCGGCCTGTATCCTGATGCCCCCTAAGCTAAATCATTGGCCTCGAAATTCTGCTTCCTGGGTATATGCCTCATCGTCACAATCTTGAAAACCTGTAGCAGCTCCTTGCACTCCTCATTGTACACTTTGAGAATATCATTTTTGCATTCATACTCCTCGGAAAGTTGATTGATTACCAGCTATGAATCACCAATGATTTATACGGAATCGGCCTCGACCTCTTGTAATAATTGCAAACCCTTAAGAACTGCCTCATACTCTGCTTGATAATTAGTATAATAGGGCTTGATAGTAAAAGCGAACTCGAAGCTTGCCCCCCGAGGGGATATTATGACCAGGCCGATACCGCATCCATGCCTGCAAACAGACCCATCAAAATACAGTGTCCACGGCACAATGTCTGCATATGCGATTGAATCGTCTCTATGTTGGACAATGAAATCGGCCAGGGCTTGTCCTTTAATCGCTTTGGCCGATTCATATCTAAGGTCAAACTCTGTTAAAGCAAAAATCCACTTCCCAATTCTCCCTTTTAAAACGGTGGCCGATAACATGTATTTCATTACATCGGCCTTGCTTACCACAATGCACTCATTGGAAAGTAAATAATGCCTTAACTTAGTACACGAAAAATATAAGCATAGACATAATTTCTCCACTGGCGTGTACCTTGTTTCAGCATCTAACAATCTCCTACTGAGATAAAAAATAGCCCTTTCTTTACCATCAATGTCTTGAACTAAAACTGAGCCAATAGACTTCTCATCGGCCGACAGGTACAACCTGAATGGAACCCCTTTCTGCGGAGGGATCAGAACTGGAGGGGAACTTAAATATTCTTTGATGTTGTCTAACGCTTTCTGTTGCTTATCACCCCATACGAACTCTTGATCGTCCTTTATCTTCAACAGTGGTGTGAACGGTTCTATCCTGCCTGACAGGTTTGATATAAAGCGTCGAACAAAGTTGATCTTGCTGAGCAGGGATTGTAACTTGGTCTTGTTAGTTGGAGGCTTGATATTTTTAATAGCATCAATGTTTTTCTGTGTAATCTCAATTCCTCTTTCATGGACCATGAAACCTAAAAACTGACTAGCCGATACGCCAAAGGCACATTTGTTAGGGTTCATCCTTAAACCATATTTTCTTGCACGTTCTAGTACTTTGCGTAAATCGGCCAGGTGCATATCATACTCTTTAGACTTCACGACGACGTCATCGATGTAGACCTCAATCAGCGAACCAATAAGATCATGAAAAATATAATTCATAGCTCTCTGATAAGTAGCTCCAACATTTTTCAAACCGAAGGTCATAACAACCCATTCGTATAGGCCGATCGTTTCCGGGCATCTGAAGGCTGTCTTGTAGATGTCTTCTTCGGTCATGAAAATTTGGTTGTAGCCTGCGTTTCCATCCATAAAGCTGATGATCTTATGTCCTGACGCGGCATCTATCAGCAAATCAGCTAACGGCATAGGGTATTCATCCTTTGGTGTCGCCTTGTTCAAATCTCTGAAGTCGATACACACCCTTAGTTTGCCGTTTTTCTTCAACACTGAAACTATGTTAGACACCCACTCTGCGTACCGACAGGGTCTGATGAAATTGGCGTCGTAAAGTCTTGTAATCTCTGCTTTAATAGCTTCGTGCATATCGGCCTTAAACCTCCTAGAAGCTTGTTTAAACGGCCTATAGCCCGGTTTGATAAGTAACCGATGTTCTACAATCGATCGGCTTAACCCAGGCATCTTATGATATTCCCATGCAAAACAGTCTACGAATTCTTTCAAAAGATTTATCAAATCATTCTTATACTCCCTTGACAGGTTAGCACTTACATACGTCGGCCTAGGTCTATCACCTGATCCTATGTCAACCTCCTCAAGCTGATCAGCCGACGTGAAGCCTTGTCCTAATTTCCCATCTAATTCATCCACTGCATCATCTGTGTAGGGACTTGCTTGCTCATCTTGGGCAGTGGATGGTACATCTTTGTTAAAGCAACTGTTTGCCTTGATCGTCTATCGTCTCGATGTCGCAATCAGTTACTTTGAGGAAATCGGCCTCCCAAACTCGTCCAGACAGGCAATCGATTCCCTCCATCTCCCAAACTGCGAGATCGGCATTGGCTACGTGGACTGACCGATCAGCCTGCACGATCTCGACTTGGTCCCCTTGCCATTGTATAAGGCACTGATGCATTGTTGACAGGACGCAACAGTTTGCGTGGATCCAATCTCGTCCCAGCAACAGGCTATAGGAACCCTTTCCATCAAAGACGAAGAAGGTGGTGGGTATCGTCTTGTTGCCCACGGTAAGCTCCACGTTTAGCACCCCCTTCGCCTCGGATGCGTTGCCGCCAAAGTCTTTGAGCACCATGTTGGTCTTGATGAGGTCTTCAGGTACTTTTCCAAGCTTCCTGAAGGTTGTGTACGGCATTAAGTTCACTGCCGCGCCGCCATCGACCAACATCTTCATCATCGGCCGCCCATTGATGAATCCCTTGATGTATAATGGTCGGAGGTGCCTGTGGCTGGTGTCGACTGGCTTGTCGAACACGGCTTGATCTGGCGACAACCGTAGTGTAGCCGAGGACTGTTCATCGTCGGCTATCGCTTCATCGGCCGTCTGCACGTTGTATTCTGCTGGCAATATGAAGACCATATTAACTAAAGCCGATGCTACACCTTTACCTTTTGCAGACGCAGGAACTCGAATTGACTTGGAGGTGCCCTCATCGGCCTTGACAACTACGGATTTTATTCTCCACTCCTTCTTGGTCTTGGCGGGCCGATGGGTTATTGTCGCCTGCTGCTCCTGGATCTGCTCCTTTCTTCTCAATCTTTGAACCCGCCGTTTTTGTGTCTTGCTAAACACGTCGCTTGGGCACCATTGGGGGTTCTAGATTTGCTCGTCGTGCTCAGTTCGACGATCATGGTGCATCGGCCCTAGTATTTCATGTACAGACTTTCTCTGCTTGCGTGGCCGATGCACTTGTTTGCTTGAGCTGCCCTGGTGGGAGTCTTCTATGTCATTACATCCAGGGCACTCTTGGATTGATGGCAGCCTCATCCCTTCGTTCCAACAGAACCGGAAAAACTCGCACTCCCAATGAGGGTCGTAAGAGTTGTCTTGATCAGCATGGTTTTGTGCTTGTTCTTCCCACCGTCGTTGGTATTTCCTGATCAGGCCCTCTGAGGTCTGATGAGGTCGCTTGTCGGTCTGATGGCTATTGCCGTCGGCCCTGTCTGCCCGCACCATGTTGACTGGGAACGGGTGTCCTTCTATCTTCATCGGCCGCTTGGCTTCATCAATCTTGATCCTGCCTTGCTCGATGGCCGATTGAATCTGTTGTCGGAAGATCTTGCATTCATTGGTGTGATGCGAATATGTGTTGTGCCACTTGCAATATCTTCTCTTCTTGATTTCCTCGGCCGATGGCAGTACATGACCTACTGGCAGCTGGATCTGCTTTTCTTGCAAGAGTAGATCAAATATTTTATCGGCCTTGTTGATGTCGAAGTCGTACTTGTTCTCTTTGTCGCCCTTCTTGGCCCATTGACACGTTATCGGCTTCTTCATCCGGGCCCACTCGGCCAGGTCGACGTCGGCATCGTTTTCATCGTCTTCATCGGAGGCGTACTGATAGATGGTACTGATTTTCTTTGCGAACTTCTTCGCCTCCTGGAATCTTTGTTCATGGGCCGATACCCGTTGCGCTAGCTGAGCTAGGCTGTCGAATTCCTGAGATGAGAACCTCTCTCGTATCGGCCCCAATAGTCCTTGGAATGCCAGATCGGCCAGTTGAGAATCGGTTAAACTGAGGCTGTAACACCTATTCCTTACGTCCCTGAATCTTTGGATGTATTCTGGGACCGATTCATCAACCCGTTGCCTGATGGCAGTGAGATCAGACAGTTTTATCTCTTGTACGCCGTTGTAAAAGTATCTGTGAAACTGCTTCTCTAGATCTATCCATCCTCTGATGGAATTGCAGGGTAAAGAGGAAAACCATGTAAACGCTGACCCTGACAAAGACAGAGGGAAAAATCTCACCCTCAACGCCTCTATAGCCGATGCCTCCCCACACTGTGCTAGGAATCGGCTTACGTGCTCGTATGTAGAGACGTTGTCTTGCCCCGAAAATTTGGAGAAGTCCGGGATCTTGTATCGGTTCTGCAGTGGCACTCTGTCGAATTCCTCGGGATATGGGTGCCGATACACCGTAGAGTTCTCGTTGGGCTTTAAGCCGAACTGATCTCGCATCACCTCGACTATCATGTCTACCTAGTATCCTACGGGCTGATGTGGGAGGTCCTGGTGGTAAGACTGTTGTAGGCCCTCTGCCCGATACTGCCTGGGGGAGTACGGTTGGAAGTGATGATTTAGATTCTATGCGTCGTACTGCCCTGCGGTGTACTGCTGGTAGCCTTACGGCGCGTTGTAAGCAGCTGGTTGCGGAGGGTTGCCAGACATGGGGAATTGAGGTTGTCTAGCCGATGGCGGGTTGACTGGAACTTGCTGCATCGGCTCGATCACCGGTTGTTTCCCTTTCGTCCATTGTGCATACTGTTCCTCCGTGATGTGCTGAGGGCTTCCCCCCGTTTGCCTGGTGAGGACCAGTGGCAAAGTTGATGATGGTTGAGCCGATGGAGGTGGGATCGGCGCCATCGGCTGTGGAGCCGCGCTCAGATCGGTCCTCAAGGTCCGATAAGCAGGGAACTTGTTTTCTGGCAGGAAAATCGGCCCTTGAGGCTTGTACTGATGAATGGAACCATCTAAGATTGATTTGACCGTATTGGTCAATGTGTTCACCAGGATCCCAAACTGGTTAACTAGCGCAGAATGAACTGCGGAGTCGATTCGGTCTTGCAACATCGGCGCAGCATTTTCTTCGGTCTTGACGGCGTGGTCGTGTGCCGCTGCCGACGTGCTAGCTCCATCTCCAGGGCTCGGCATTACCACCTTAGATTTTTGGATAAGGGTGCCTTGCCGAGTCCTAGAGTATGTCTGCAGGTACATATTTTGGAACTGCTCGACCAGCTTGTCCATCTCAGCTCTCTGCTCCTTATTGAGCTGGTCGACGGTCACGGAGACGATGTTCTCCTCGGAGATCTCACCCTGCTTTGACATCTTGTGGTGGTCTTCTTGTTGTCGCGAAGCTTGCGTTCTTGTGGTCCCACTGGGCGTGCCAAAAGCGTGTTGGCGCAGAATTTAGACCCGCCTCACGACCAAACGGGTTCCACGTTTCCACGGCGGCCTGGGAGATCTGCTTAACTCCAGTGCAGGTCCAAAGGCTTGCCTAGGTGTATGTAAGGCGTGCCAGTTGATTTGATCTGCAATCAACAAGATAAACAAGCAAATCATGTAAGTACACAATGGCCAATCGGCCGATAGGCCGATGTCACATTGTCATGACCTAGCCGATAGGGCAAAGTTATATCGGCTCGCTTGTAGTTGTGATAAAATAACATCAAAGTATAGATCTAATCTCATCGGCCTTCATCAACATGTTCATGTCAATTAGTGGCATCGGCCGATGAGGGATAAAAGAAATAATTGCACTAGCTAATACTCTAATGCAGACTTGTACAAACCAATCAACTTATATAAATACATCGATCACAAGCAAACCCTAAAGGATAACCTATAACAAATGCATTCATATTTGTCAACCTACTCGTACAAGTGGCAAATACATATAAAAACATTATAGTAATTACATGCATTAAATAAGACTGGCTGAAACCCCGGCGCTATCCTTAGTTACGATCAAAAACAGGCTTTGGATTAAATCTCAAAACAGGACTAAGGTCGATAGCAACTCAAAGTGTGAATTGAAACTTAACGCAAAGAAAATCAAGTTGTCGATCGCTTTTGGAAATGGTAGATGCATTGAAAGATTTAACTAAGCATAATAATTAAACCGTCGTCGGCAATAAACCCTAAAACGAGCAGATCGCTGGCGAAACATAATTAATACACTTATGAAAATCACCCAAAGCATGATAAACGACGATCACATCATCGAGGCTTAACGTGTCTAAAACGACACGCTAACCCCGACGATGTAGATCGTCGGGCACGAGTTCTTACCTCTGCTCTGGGGAAGCAAGAACTCGTCGAGATTAACCTCTGGCGAGGGTTGGCGATGCGCCGAAAGTAGATTGATTTGTGTATTCTATTGTTGTGTGAGAGAGTTTCTATGTACATACTACCGGGATATTTATACCCGAGATTACAACATTGTCCATATAGGACACGATCTTATCTACAACTTAACAAACAAATCTTTGCGGCAGACTCTTGCCGTAGATTAGATCTAAACCTACTTGATTTACAAGATACAGTTGCCTAAAACCGAGCCTTATCTCTATTTGGCAACTTTCTTGAAGCTTATCTTGAGCCCAAACCAAGCTCATGCGAACTCTATCAACTTCCTGGCTCTATCGGCCAATGTCTATATTGAATCCGTATCGGCCGATACGCCTTTCCTGCTAACACAATTTCCAATCCAATACACTCACCGAATCCGATACAAGACTTGGTCCGACTCCAACTTAGCCCTTCTTCTTCGCATCGGTTTTCTCTTTTCTCTCTGAGTAGATTACGAAAATCTGCTGTTAACAGACATACGGTTTCATGACTGTGGCTGGATAGCGGCAGCACCGCAGCAGCAACCATAGCATAGTTTTGCTACTGGTTAGTGTGGATGCAACTGCAGCCACAACCCATAACTAGCTCTACCGAGCAAGCCTTAGTAATTAAGTTTCATAATTCAAATGTGTCCGTTAAAATTTTAAGATAGGGACAAATCAAGTAAAGCAAATTAGGGGATGTTAGACGTGGAGTACACTCATGTGAGATACCTTATTGTCTGCGCTCAAAGGTTGATCCAATCCTTCCTCTATGGTTTGTAGATGTCAAGCTTGTGGATGTCCTTGTTCCTTTTTAAACAATAAAGAAAGGAGCATCATATTCATTCACAAGGGGACCATTATGTCTTGATCTAACCGCATCTACGTACAGCTTTAATCAAATTGCAAATGTTGACGTGTTTGAAACACTATATTTGCAAAGAAATTTCACATGAAGCAGTGCAATTATACTTTGGATATTCTAGAAGGTTTTCTTTCACTCTAACTGAACCTACCTGTTTTTCTATAATGGATTTAAATTAAACCTGGGATGTACATCTAACTTGGACGTAGACAGCCAAATGAACCTACCTTTTAAGTGCGCAATTTGGGAAAACAATGTTTGTATGATAGTGGAGCTTTAGTTGTGAGTATAACTTTAATTATCAACTATAGTTGTTGTGTTCAGGAGGAGTCACGAATTTCTTATGTCTGCATGAAAAAAACAAGATAGCTCATTAATACATGATTAATTAAGTAAATTAAAAAAATAATTAATATATTGTTTTTTAGAAAAGGCGCATCATTTAGCAGCTAATGAGTGTGCGCGTGAAAAATGATAAAGCATAGAAGATGAGAAAGTGAAGTACCAAACACTGCCTAATAAGGTACAAATCCATATGCATAGGGTGTGGTTTTATTGTTTTCACGAATTTATCTCTACCCGGCTGCCATCACATCCGTGTATTAAGGAGGCACATATGCAGTAGTGGAATTGTAGTGTAAAATTTCGGACGCAATTTTTGAATTTCGAGTCTTACTGAAACAACCCCTCGAAATTATTTCACCCAAATTTTTTTGGATCTTTTTAATTTTTTATGAGTTTAGCAAAACTTATTTAATTTTGATTAAATTTTATTTAAAAATTCAAATTATTTCGGAGCAAAATTTTGGTCTTATCGGTACCCTGATAGGAACAGCGAAACTGAAATGTCTAACCCTGATTTCATGTAAGCAAAATTTTAAAATACTAGTACAATATATTTGGAAATAAAGAATTTAAGATCACGAGTTCATGTGATAGTCATGGTTAGCAAAAGGTTGTCATGGAACTGCTAATTTTAGATGCAAACTGAGAAATTGACCAATCAATTAACATACGTTTTCTGAGAACGCGGTAGCCAGCAGATTGAAGTACCGACCAATAAAAATCGGCAAGTTCCTTGACCTTCAGACACTAATCAGAGTTTACTAATTGATTATTTACTTCCCAAGTCTAGATGATTGGTACGTGTAACCTAAATTTCTAATTGCGATGGAGAGAACGAGACATAAAGCTAGCGATAACGATACACAGTAACAAGGTTTTTGCCATCACAATTGTACACACTGCTCCCAGAATAGGTTTACTACTATTCCTGTTAAATGTGATATCTCGCCGACACTTGGGTAGATATTCCTTGCAATAAAGTAACAAACAGAGAATGTGAATGACAAAGTCAAAAAACAAAACTATACAGGACAACTCTTTTACTTTAAAATTAGGTTGCTTGTCAGAATGCAAGTTATTCTTTCATGATAAGGCTCCCCCTTTGAAATGATTTTAAAAGTTTCCTACGGTACTTTAGCAGTCTCCAGTGAAATTATGAAAAACTCCTGTGATATAATCCTGCGTTTGAAATAAGATTTAAAGTACTACAAAACATATATATGAACTTTCTGCAATTTTAAAATTAAATGAGCTTCATCAAATGACAACATTTAACTAAATTTAGAGACTATCACGTATTATTGAGTTTCATGTTTTTTTAAAAAAATAATCAAAGCGTGTATTATACTCTGTCAATGACATCAAGGTGATAGGCCCTTAAGTTGTATGTACTGGTTGATTCGACAACCAGGGAGAAAGGAAAAAGAATTTATTTAAACTTGAATACTTCCCTTTATGAGACTTCTTCGGTTCCCAAACGTGGAATAGCCTTCAGGTCTTGACGTGGTAGAAACGGACTTTCGATCGTTTAACTTCGATCATGAGATAGGATTTGACTCGACATCTTTGTCTTAATACCATATTAAGTTCCACGCAACAATTAGTTCAATAAAAAATATCAAGCTCGCAAAAATAATTGGGAATTTTTCTTACACTTTAATACTCAATTAAGACTAACATTAGCGAAGAAAGCATCATCATGGTACTTGGTTGTTGCCCACGCACCATCAACAAACACATTCTTCCCTAGAAGCTAGTGAACTTTGCTGCTTTGCTACTTCATTCTCTCCCTTCCATCTCCACTAGGCTCATTTCCTATTGTCAAAGACTACGCTAGGCTCAGTTCTTCCCCGTTTATTCAAACGGATTATTTGCTTTACGCTTCAAAAAAAATTATTTTTTAGATTTCTTTAATGTATTGCTTACAACACTTGTTTTAACCTATTTATCAAGTTTTTTATTCAAATATTTAATTTATCCCTGCAATGAAATAGATAATCTACGGCAACAATCTATTCAATAATCTGTTTTCAACAAAACCTTAGCTGTGAAAAACATATGGTTGGCACACGTGCCTTTCATTTCTCTCTATTTTCTTGCCCTGAAAATAACCTCATTATGCCCCCATTTAGAACACGAGAATTTTTCGCAATAATGCATGCCAACCACGAACAGCCCTATCTTAGGCCCCATTCTTTTTCATGGGCCTAGTTTTCGTCGTTATGTTCTATCACTGTCTCTCGTGTCACGCCACCAAACTAGGACATGGACTACCTACGCTTCCTCCAAATTCTATCTTAGGCCCCATTCTTTTCCATGGGCCTAGTTTTCATCGTTATGTTCTATCACTGTCTCTCGTGTCACGCCACCAAACTAGGACATGGACTACCTACGCTTCCTCCAAATTCGTTGTGGCTGCTTTAGAGTTCAGGTATCATCAATGTTTACTACCTAATTTATAAATAAAGATAGACCCTATATTAGTGAGTATTAGTTGTTATAGTAACTACAACGATGAAACAACAAAAGTGGATAATAAACTGGATTCCACGACCATTAGTCATGAAAAAGAGATGAGATAAAATTATTTATTTATTATTTATGATTAGGTAGTAAGTATATTACCTGGTATGTTTACTAGTCCCATAACATACATAACTGGTAATGGTAGTATGTTAATTCTTACTGCTCAATTTAAATACAGATTATATATGCCTTTAGAACACAGGAATTTTTTTTCGGCCACCTGCCTAACTGGCCCTGCTACCAGGGCTATCTCACTACTTCATGACAGCTACATTCCATGCATGACCATGACAAGGAGCTAACTAAAATCGAAAAACCACATGAAACCAAACAGTTAGGTCAGCTATCTAGCTAGCGAGTGGACGGCAACGTCACGGAGTAAACGATCAAGAAGAAGTCAATGAGTTCATCCAATTTGGTCGGGGTCATGGAATGAGGACATACTCCCTTTAGATTGAAAATAATTTTCATTTAAAATAAAGTTGATATCAAACTTTAAAATACTACTGAATATTTGTCTTCAAACATGAACGCCATATGTGTGTAGATTAATCCAAAAATGTACTTCAATAAACATATATTTGTTGGTATTTCATATATAATTGTAATGTAAAATAGTGATCTTTTTTGAGACCATGTCCTTATCAAAACAACAATGATTTTTAACCCTCCAGTATTATTATTGTACGCAATTTTCCAAAGTGAAAATTGACATGGGCAATGACCACCTGTGCGCTGTAGACAATACGTGCCAGCTTGATGACAATGACGAGATGAAATGATCTATTGCAATTTGCTCCCGCAAGGTTAATTAATTAGCTAGGACAGCGGCAACGATATCTAGTGTAGCCGCTATATATCATGCTTGATATATAATTCGAGCGAATAATTGCATGATGGGTGCTCATTTGTACCCAAAAAACAATCTTAAGCAATTCAGTGCAACCAAAGCAGAGGGTGTGTTTAAGTAGTGATTAGACAAATCTGATCAATAAGCTCATGTTTTCATATAGATGGATCACAACACACACGCACATCTCAGTAATATTTTAATGTGTTTTAACAAAACTATCACAAAACTAAAACTAAAGATTTAAAACATTATATTACAAAACCATTTATTTTAGAGTTCAAATTCCTAACACAACTATTATAGTTCCGTTGATAAATTTGTCATTAAATTTATAGTTTTCTGATACTCCATTTTAAATCTTATATAGTTTCATGATAAATTTGGTACAAGATTTATAGTTTTATAATCATCAATCTAAATCCATAATTTTGTAATAGTTTGATCAAAGTATATGTAGTTACGTGAAATTCATTTTGCTTTTTTTTTCCAAAACGTTTTGAGATAATTTGGGGAGGTGGCAGGATAGGTGAATTCGGCGGATTGTTTGTTATTATGTAATATATATATATACACACACACTTTGTACTAGTCTTAAAAAATGCGGGCAGATTTTGTTTTAAGCCAAACTTTACCTTACGAAAATACTAAAATTGTAAGCGAGTATGTAATGTTTAGTTTGTAAAAACTTATCAAGAAGAGACATGTTACACGGTCAATTCGATAATTACCGATATTTTGGCATGTAAGAAACCAAATTAACCCGCAATTAGTTGCCAACTCTAGTCTTGTATTATCAAAAGCACTGAGTTCGGTACTCAGTCCTACCAACTACAAACAGTGCGCACGGAAAACGGAACATCCATTAGCGCGTGATTAATTAAGTATTTGTTATTTTTTTTTGAAAATGAATTAATTTGATTTTTTTAAAGCAACTTTTGTATAAAAACTTTTTGAAAAAAATACACCGTTTAATAGTTTGAAAAACTTGTCCGGAAAGAAAAACGTTGTGCGGCGCTATGATCTCAAGGGCCGAACTCAGCAATTAATAAACTTTCCAGTACTTCATTTTGACTGCATGACAAATCAGACATAGACTAGTCAACCTATGAGGGTAACCATACTACTGTCATTTTCAGTACAGAGTTATCATACTCTGGTGTACTACTAATAATTTGGGGGTGAATGGAGCAACTATAATATTTACAAACACAGTAGAAAAAAGGAGAAAAAACTGGAAATGTCACTAGAATGGAACATTCCATTACATTATTGCAAGATACAAACACCTGTAATTTTTTACCTGTGAGACAGGGATGTGCATAATAATTCACCTAAACTGTCCCCCTCAGAATCTTGAAGTGTCAACTGGTATTCTACGTTCTCGTATGGTCGTCAGCGTTTACCATTGCTGCTTCAAATTTAACCACCAGTAACTTTTAAATGATTAAATAATAATGAACATATGGTTAAGTATGTACTACTATAAATTTATTGCAAAAAGAAAGTGGTCAAAGTTTAAATTAATAATTACAATGACAAATATTTAAAAACAATTTATTGCTAAAACTGTAAAACAGAACTGGGCAAAATTTAAAAACAAAAACAAATACTCAACGAGCAAGTATGTAAAAATTAATATTTATTTTACAAGGATGAACACCACAACTTAGAATTGATCCAAGTACAATTAAAGGGGCTGTACACTTTGCCAGCTTATATATATCATTCTGAAAATAAGATGAAAATTGAATACAATATATGGTACACTTATCAAGGGGACATACTGGTTAGTTGGTGGCTTCCCATCAATTCCAGCTTTGATCCCCCCCCAAAAAAAAAAGGAATACCCAGCATGTAGTAGCTGTTCTCCAGTATACACTTGACCAAACAACACCAAAGGAATCCAATACCAATCCCACTAATAATGCCAACAACTACTACCATCTACCCATACCCTCAATATCTATATGTACTTTTCAGTTTTTTTTATCCTCTCTTTTTTACCCTTAATTCATCATTATTAATTATTAATATCTAATTAATTAATTAATTATACCGAAGTAGTAAAAAACAAAGTGAAAAAGGAGGCGTGGTAAAAAAAAGAAAAAAGAAAGGGAAAGGGAAAAATAATTAATTGGGGTTTAGTTGATGTCCACCATGGCGTCGTGGAAGGCGGTGACGCGGTCGGGGGTGACGCACTGGGTGATGAGGCGTGCCCCTGGCTTGTGGGCCCATGGCTTGACGAGGATACACGTGGCGATGTAGTCCAGGTTTGTCAGTGGCACGACGTGTGCCGGTGGGCCCCACCCGTAGTCCACCTCGGCGAAGCCCAGCCGCGTCCAGTCGGACACCAGCAGCGTCCGGTAGTCGGAGCTGATCTGGTACGGGTCAACTCCGGCCATCTCTCCGGCGGCCCACCGGTCGAACTCCGACGGGAGCCGCTTCTTCCCTTCCCTGATCATCCTCACCACGTCGGTCACGGTCGCCGTCGCGACCTTCCCGGCGGTGGAGGTCACCCGCATGATGTAGTAGCAGTTGCCGTAGAACCCGGCGCCGCCGCGCGGGAGGCGGGAGTGGAGGAGCGGCCGGGCGTTCATGGCGAAGGAGAGGTTGATCGGCGTGGACGGGTCGAACGCCGCGGCCCGGGTGCGGCTCTGCCATGCTTTCGCGATGAGCACCTCGAATGCGGAGCAGCGCGCGCCGCCGGTGGCCGCCGCGAACTGGGACTTGAAGTGGTTGATGTAGTCGGCGGAGATGTCAATGGCGAGGTACTCGAGGCGCGCCGCGCCGGCGGGCTCCGGGAGGGCGCCGACCATCGCGCCGGCCGGGTCCGGGACCGCGTCGCGGCCCCACGCCGGGGTCACCGTGATGCGGTCGCCGCCGCGGGCGAGCTCCCCGACCGCGCCCATGAACTGCGCCGCGCCGGGGCCGTCCGCCACCGCGTGGCTGAACCGGAACCCCACCACGAATCCGCCGCACGCGAACGTCGTCACCTGCATTATCACCACCAGTCGCCGCCGGTGAGCTCATGGTACAAACACGTGTCGCCGATTAACCAACAAATCGATCCCAAATGCGGCGGCGGCGGCGGCGTACCTGGACGAGCAGAATGAGCTTGTCCTCCTCGTGGCGGCTGGGGCGGGGGCGCGGATGGGGGAGCAGCTCGTCCTTGGCGATGGCGAGGGGGTACTCGAGGTAATCCACGTCCTCAAGCCGGCACCGGACAGCCGCCTCGATGAACCACACCCCACCACCGCCGGCGCAATCCACCTGCAGCTCGCCGGAATCCTCGGAGACGGCGAGCCTCCCGGCGAGCGGGTAGTACTCGACAAGGGCCCTCGCGAGAGCCCTCTCGATGGCGCGCGCCGGGTTGAGCCCCTCCCTCGCCGGGTCGGGCTTGAAGACGTGGAGCGACTCGATGAGCGCCATCTGGGTCGGGTAGCGGTCGAGCCAGGAGAGGCGGAGCGGCGCCGACGGCGTAGGCTCCGACGGGAGAACCAGCTTCTGGGAGAGCCGCTCCACCGCCTTGTCCGGCGCCGCCATGGGAGGGAGGTGGTGGTTGTGGGGTAGCTTCGCTTGGAGGTGATGAGCTGGAGGTGGAGTGAGTGAGAGAGAGAGGAGATGGAGTGAATTGAATGAGGTTGGTACTCCGGATGGATAGATAGGGGTGTTTATATAGGGTAGGGGTAGCTGGCGTGTCAGGACAGCGGCGCGTGAACAAAGAAACACATGCTAACTACTGCTCCATTCGTACAAAAATATAAAAAACTTTTAAGAGATTTTAGATATGTTTTAAGAGATTTTGATTACATGTAACATATCTACTAGGATATGTCTTATCTAATCAAAATCTCTAATATTTTAAAATGAAAGAAGTGTAAATTTGGATATCTTTTCATTCAGATTCGTAGTACTAAGATATGTCGTATTTGATTTTACAAAGTTCTGAAAGTTGATTTTGCTCTTTGGTGTTTTTTGGATTTTTTTCAAAATATTTTTGGAATTTATCAAAATGCTATTTTGCCCAGTTTTCTATTGTGCTTGTGCTGAATTTTACATTGTTCGGAAAAATTCAGAAAGTACCGTAGCAAACTTCGAAGAAAACTCCGAACGTATTATAACAAGTTCCGAAAGCTATTTTTCTCTCTGGTGATTTTTGGATATTTTCGAAAACACTTCGAAAATTTTTGAAAAAATAAAATCTTTGTCCCCAACGAACAGATCTAAGGGTGTGGTTATAAATAGTCCCCTTCACCCACAAGCTAGGTTGCTGGCTCTATTGCTTATCTTGTGCCATTGGCTTATGTTAATTTGAGATTCACATTTGAGTCTTACCTTCTCACTTCTTTCTCTCCATCGATCTACAAGCTTGAATTTCGTGTGTGTGAGAGAGTGGTTGATTTGAGTTTGTTTGAGTGCTTACTGTTGACTTCGTGAAGATTTGTTGAGCACTTCATTTATCCCCAAGAAATCTTTGTTACATTTGTTATTTTTGGTGGTTGACGACACCTAGATGGGTTAACCTCAATACACCGATTTGTTTGTGATGTGCCGAGGAAGTTTGTGAAGGTTACTATCCCTTTTTGCTTGTCTTGCTACATTGCTTGTAAATCTGAAATTTTCGGAAATATCCGAAAGTATTTGAAAATATTTGAAAATATCCGAAAAGTTCAGCTTCCGCATTCTCTTAAAGTTTTAAACGCTTATTCATCTCCCCTAGGCGACATCAAGGTCTTTTCAATTGGTATCAGAGCCAAGTCTCTCTTTTGGGACTTTACCGCCTAGAGAGTAAAGATGTCGACTAGTAGTTTGGTAGATATAGTTTCTTTACTTCTTTTAGATGGTTCAAATTATTTATTTTGGAGTACTCGCATGTTTGATAAGTTTAGAGTCATGGGTCCCCAAATAGAGCGAGTTGTAGATGTGAGCATTTCTCCCCTAATAATCAAATGCTATCATTTGAAGAGGAAGAGAAATGCATTCATCTCAATTCTCAAGCTACTATTGTTTTATTTAGTACTTTGAGTGAAGATGTATTTAAAACCATCATGCCGCTCGAAGATGCTCATCTCATTTGGACCACGCTCAAGGAGAGATATGACAAGTCCAAATGTGATGATGTACTCTTTATAGAAGAATCACTTGAGCAGTGGTTGACTTCATCATTAAATTGCGAAGAATTTCAAGTGACTATCTTCGATGATCTTGCCACGTCCACCTCCTCACCAACACATAACTCCATTTGATGTAATGAAATGATGAGTAGGATCAATCTGGACGCTTCTACTTCTTATATTGCTTGTGGTACTGATCTTTTAAAGAAAAAAAGAAGTATATAAGCATCAATGGCTAAGTGAAGAATCCACATTATCAATTTGTTTATCTTCCATTGCCAAAGATCATGTTTGCTTTGTGAATGATGATGATGACTCCAAGTTTGATCACTTGAACAAGGACATAACAATGGTGATCAAGCTAATGAAAATCATTAAGAAGCAACAAGCATGTCTCATTAAGAAGAATGAAGAAGTCAAGGGTCTAGCCGATAAACACAAGAAACTCAAGGCCTCTCATTCTTCATTAATTATGAGGTATGCAAAATTAGAAAATGAATTTGCTTGTGCCACTAATTCTATTGCTTGTGTAGCATCGTTGGAGAAGCAAAATCAAGAGCTTAAATCTCAACTTGAGAAGATCATTAGCAAGTATGTGGATTTACAAGAAAGACATGATAAACTTTTGTATTCTCATGAGAATCTTGTAGATTCTCATGCCATGCTAGAGATAGATCATGAGGTGATAATTGCAATAGAAAAATTTTTTATGAGCTTCATGTTCGAGTTGACCTTACTTCTGCTAACCCTTATTCCTCCCAAGCAAACATTTCCCCCGAGCACTACATGTAACTTGAATTATGTAGGCAAAAGAAAAAATTGCATGAATTGTGAACTTGTGGGCATTACTCAACCTTCTAAAGATAACCGTGAGGGCATGATGAAGAAGCTTGAGAAGAGATCAACTGTAGTTTGCATCAAGCTCCACAAAAGGAATAACAAGTCCATCAATACTCATACCAATGGATGAGATCAAAAGATAATCAAGAGTTCCATTACTTGCTTCAAGTGCAAGAAAGAGGGACATCATATTAGAAATTGTCATTGGAAGAAAAGGAAGGTGTTGAACAAGAAGAAATGCATTGCTCACATCAAGTGCCCCAAGTGCACCAAAGCGGGACACTTTTCCTCAAGTTGTCCATGCACATTTAATGAAAAATACAAACCATCAAGTGAGAGGCAAACCAGCAAAAAGCAAACCAAAAGGCAAGATAAGAGCAAAACTCTACTTTGCTACAATTGCGGTGCAAAGGGACATATTGGTAAAAATTATCCCATGGGTAACATTCCTAAGCCAAACTCCTCATTTGATCATGATATTCTTAGGAAGACCAAAAATGACATTTGTGCTACTAGAGTGATTAGTTCACCACATGCTAGCACAAAATCCATTTGGGTACCTAAGTCTTGTGTGACTTACTTCTATGGACGCAATGTTGTTGGGGACAAAAATGTGCTAAAATGAGATTATAGGTACTTGGAGGCGCATCGGAGGCTTGACTCAAAATTCTCACAATATGTCAAAAATGGAGTCAAGTTTGAGGATGATCGTTGTACATCGAGAATCAATGTTGTCTCGGTAATGAGAACTTATATTGAAGTATCTACCCCTTTATCTTGTGTAGGTTTAATATCTCTTGTGTATATTGGTTATTCTTGAATGTTGCTTGATTGATTCATTTGTTGAATTTGAGTGATGTTTTGGTTTACCACATTTAGGGGGAGTGCTATAACATCTCATATCATTTGCATCCCTAAAATGTGTTTGAACAAATTGATGCTATGATAGTTTTCAAAATGTTGTCTTGGTCCAAAAATCATAATCTACAAAATTAGTTGCAAAAAGTTGGTTTTATTGTTCAAAATAGTTCCTATATATATTTGAAAGATTTTTCAAAAGCTAATACAAAGTAAAAATGAGTTTTGCAAATAAAATGATTTTAGCCTCAAATTCTAGATGCTAGGATCTTGTTTTTGCCTTTAAAGTGTATTTTCGCCAAAATATTTTTGAAAAGGTTTTTGCAAACAATCCTTTTGATAAACTCCCAAATTTAGTCATTTCAAAACTTTTTTTATTCAAATGTATTTTATTTGACCAACGGTTTGAGAACATCTTGATTTTGAAATTCACTCGAAAATCAATCTCGACGACATTTGGTCATATTATGGCATCAAATGAGTTTTGCCGCTAGAACCTTATATTTTGATATATATTGGTTCATGGAGGTAATTCAAACTCATACATATGCATTTCAATCCAAAACATATAATTTGTTACTTCTTTCTCAATTTTAAAGAAGGTTTGAAAAAGTGAGCTTTTATGTATATGTTTTCTCAAACTTCTTAATGATCCTAAAATGTTGAATTTATGGATTTGAAGTGAGAGATACATTAGAGTGAGTGTATGTAAACCATATTCATGTATCTCTTACTTTCAAAACATGAAAGATTTCAAAATTTGCATTTATAGCCCTTTAAAATAGCCTTTTTGGTCAAAAGTCAAAAATCTCATTTGAAAGGCCAAAATTTGTGAAGATCTTTTTAAAAGTTCTTCAATATTTATTTGAAACTTTTTCAAAGCTTTTGGAGTAAAAATTCTTTTATTCCAAACAAAATGGCATTTAGCCAAAATCTTGTTTGAGCACATTTTTACTTAAACTTGCATATGGTGGGTTTAGCTGAGTTAACTAATGTTCTTTGTGGATATTGGCTTAACTTTGCATCTCTAGCCCATCCAAGATTTTACAAATGTTAAACTTCATGAGAAATCTTCTTTTGAATGATATTTCAAAGCTATTTTCAAGCTCATTTTGAGTTTTCAAAATCTTAAAACCTGTTTTTCTATGGTTTGTTTAATCTTTATGACCTTGGTATCTTGTAAGTTTTGGTTGAGATCTTGGGTATAGCTTCCAAAATAAAACTTGTGCATTATTTTATAATTATTCTCAAAGTTGTGTTGTAGATTTTGAGCCCATGATTACCACAACACATCAAGTGAAGACAATTATGGTGCATCAACAAATCAACAAAGCCTCACTCGAGATAAGACATTGAAGCTATGGTGCATAAACCTTCTCAGACTCATAGTTTATCTAAACACGGGAGGTAACAAATAGGGTCTTGTCCTTATGAATGATTTTTTTCTACTTCACTTGGGTATTTTTATTTGTGCTTGACATGAAACCCAAGACACCTTCGAGTGAAATGCATAGTGTCTTAAAATAAGATTGAGCCCAAGACTAATAAGGTATGAAGTGATGAAGATGGGAAAATTCAAGAGTCAACCGACTCAACCAACATGTGTTCTCAAAAAAAAATGAGCATCTTAACTTAGATTGTCAAGATAATGGAAAAGTAGAGGACACTTGGAGAGGTGAAACCACAAGAAGTCCATGATGACCAAGATGGAATACTTGCTCAACCTTCATCAACTCAAGTCAACCTCCCATAATCGACTATGAAGACATGTCTCTGTCACAAGTGGATGGGATTGATGCAAAGGGCACTCAAGAGCAAAGAGACATCGTGCAAGCTCAAGTCCCCTCGTTGTCTCACCCAAGGATTCATCAAGCGTTCGACGAGATCATCTCTACAACATCCTCGACAACATACAAAAGGAGTAACTATCCAATTTCAATTTGCAAATTTTGTGCATGTTACTCTTTCTTGTTGTCTTCGGAATATTCGAAGGAAGATGATGCATATGCGAATCCAGATCTGGTCATGGCCTTGCAAGAAAAGATCAACAACATCAAGCAAAATGAGCATAGCTTAATGACAAGACTCATAGTCCGTTCAGTGGTTCAAGGCTTCTAGCAATAAAGCTTGGAGATGAAGTATATGGAGAAACCACCCAACTTTGAAGACCCTAAGTACCTTGGCCACATTTGTAAGCTTTATAAGGATTAAAATCAAGCAAATTAAGGAGGGGACTTCATCAAGCCCATCATGGTGCCAAATTTCAAATTGGTATCAAGATATCAATTTCATTGAATGGGCATCTCAAAAATTAACAAGGAAGGTAACTCGATGATCCGTAGCTTGTTATTTCAATTGGTATGATTGGGTCACTTGCATTGTCTTTGTGCATCTAGTCCAAGTTTCATTCCTTGCTAATTAGCCTAGTTTGCAAAATATTGTGACAAAATGCTTGTTTAGTCAATAAGCGAGTATTAGTCATCAAATTGGTGTTCTAAGTGAATCAAAGTGCTCGGAGATCTCATTCTATGTGAATTTTTTGTCTTAGCACAAACTATGGATTCATATATGCTAAAATCATATGCTAAATGCTTTGTGAAAATCTTGGGCGAGTTGTTTTTTTAAAAAAACTCTTGAATCTCACTCAAGTTTGTGAAGAAGTGGTTTGGCATGTTCAAATCTCAATGATCCCCTTCATTTTATATCATGTCCTCTCCTTGCCATGCTTAAATGCCAAAGTGGGAGAGAAGGACTAAGGGGAGGGATACATTAAACTAAAAGAAAAGAAGAATGTCTTTGATATGCAAAGGGGAGACTTTTTGTTCTATGCTTTAAACCCTTTGGATATGAGTTTTTTATGTACAAAATTTGTATCTCAATGCTTATTGATCTACTTCTAATCTTTGTGTCAAATTAATGTTCATTTCCTAATCACAAGTGATGAAATATAAAATTGAGAGGAAAGTATTCGATGATGCCACATCAAGGATCCCTTTGCTTTTCTTTCCCTACTTATGTCATTTTTGGTGTTTAGATGTTGCAGGGGGAGAGGTATATAAAAGGGGATAAATAAAAGATTGATCAAAGGGTGAGATAATTGTAAGAAATTATTGAAATGCATGCTTTGAAAATGTCAAAGAGTAAATGAGAAAGGGAGAGAGAATATTTTTAAATGTTTTGTCAATTGGCGTGCGCATGATGTGATGGATTCAATGCTTATTATTTGTTCACCATGCCACATGCACCACATGCAATTGAGATTATCTATTGGTACTTGAAATTGATTCCAAAATTTAGTTACTCGTGCTTTCTCAATTGGTACCGAAATCAATTGGCATAGAATCAAGTTTTTGCAATTGGCATCAACAATTTCATTTGATACATTTTGAATCGATGCCAAGAATTTGAGTTGAGTTTTACTTTCGGTATCTCTTGTCACACACAATACACCGCACAGATGCAAAGAGTTAGGATGAGCTCTCACATTCTCAAAAATTTGTACATATGAGTTCACTTCATATATTTGTATGTACACATTTAAGGGGAGCTCAAACTAACCTTTGGATTCAAAAGCATTTATTATCAATCTTTTGTAAGCTTTAATCGTGTTGTCATCAATCACCAAAAAAAGGAAGATTGAAAGAGCGTCTATGCCCCTAGTAGGTTTTGGTTAATTGATGACAAACGATTAAGAGACTAATGCACTTATTGAGTGTATAAGCAAGGGATTAGTCCGATGAAGATGAGAAAGAAGAAGATGTAATACAATGTGATTTCATTGTGATGCAAATATACAAGTGACAGAAGATGGCAAGATGCGGTGAAGGATTGACAAGACTTGGCTACGCGATGGACCATGCATGGGAGAAGGGCAAGCAAAGGCTTGACGCCAAAGGACCCGACGTAGTGGTGAAGGAGCAAGTGCTTGGCTAAATCCCGACGAACCAATCGAGACCATAAGATGTCACAAGTTGCTAAGGATCAACCCTTGGTGAAGAAGAAGCACAAGATGAAATTTTGAATATCAAGAGGATGTGATTCATTTATGAACATCAAGCCAAATTTCATATTAGCATTGATCAAGGCAATGAAAGATGACGTAAAGGTATTCGTAAAAGGTATTCGTATTGGTATAGCTTTTCTATTTGCTCTTGCGTTGGTAGGAAAGCTATACTATTAAGTGGGATGTTGCCTTGATGTCTAGGGATGAGTTTGGTGCTCAAAATCTTTGTTAAAGTGGTTCTCAATCTTGGATTTGTGTATTGGAGTTTTTCGGAGTTTAATAAAATAGAGTTCGGATTTTTCTGAAGTTCATTTGCCTTCGAAAAACTATGTTTTTCGGAATTTTCCTAAGGTGCTTCGGAATTTTCCGAACCATGTTGAACTGGTTGATTTCGGTACTGGTATTTTTTGGATGTTTTCAAAATATTTTTGGAACTTTCCGAAATGCTATTTTGCCTAGTTTTCTGCTGTGCTCATGCTGAAATTTTGCACCGTTAAAAAATTTTTGAAAGTACTGTAGCAGAACTCTGAAAGTACCGTAGAAAGTTTTGAAAGCTGATTTTGCTCTCTGGTGTTTTTTGGATTTTTTCCAAAATATTTTCAGAATTTTTCAAAATGCTATTTTGCCCAGTTTTCTGTTGTGCTTGTGCTAGAATTCTATACTATTCAAAAAATTACGAAAGTACTGAAGCAAACTTCGAAGGTACTATAGCAAGTTTCGAAAGCTGTTTTTCTGTCTGGTAATTTTCAGATATTTTCGAAAACAATTCAAAAATTTTCGAAAAAATGAAATCTTTGCCCCCAATGGGCAGATATGAGGGTGTGGCTATAAATAGCCCTCTCCACCCACAAGCTAGGGTTGCTAGCTCTATTGCTTATCTTGTGTCCTTGGCTTGTGTTGATTTGTGATTCACTTTTGAGCCTTGCCTTCTCACTTCTTCTTCTCCATCGATCTACAAGCTTGGATTTCGTGTGTGCGAGAGAGTGATTGATTTGAGTTTGTTTGAATGCTTGGTATCGACTTCGTGAAGATTTGTTGAGCACTCTATTCATCCCCAAAAAATCTTTATTATATTTGTTACTCTTGGTGGTTGACGACACCTAGATGGTTAAGAGTCAACCTTGATACACCAATTTGTTTGTGGTGTGCCAACGGAGTTTATGAAGGTTGGATTTCACCTCCGAAAGGAAAGAGATACCGTTAGTGAAAAGAGAAGTGCATTTGTGCAACCTGGCTCATTGTGAGCTTCTCAACGGAGAGTAGAATCCCTTCAAGGATTTGAACTTCGGGAACACTTCGTCTTACAAGAATTCTAGTGATATCTCTCTCACTCATTTAGCTTTGCTATTTGGAGCCGCTATTAGCTTAGTTGTTGTTTGTGCAATCCTTTTTCTACTTGTGTCACTATCTCTTTTTGCTTATCTTGCTACATTGCTTGTAAATCTGAGATTTTCGAAAATATCCAAAAATATTCAGAAATATCCGAAAAGTTCAGCTTTCACATTCTCTTAAAGTTTTAAACGCCTATTCACCCTCCTCTAGGCGACATTAAAGTCCTTTCAGTATTAAATACTATATTTTCAAACGGAGGGAGGACAAGATTCTGAAAACATAAAATTTTAAAAAAAACAAAATTTAGAATGTCATAGCACCTCAAATCTTATCCACTGAAAAAACATAGAAAATGCAATGCAGAAATAACGGTTTGGATTGAGCATAGAAAAAACATGGGAATCGAGAGAGGTAAAACCACAAAGGTTTTTTTTCAATTGGTTGGACCTCATGTTAAAATTTCTATAAAATCCTTATGTTTCAAGCCAATCTAAAGAAATTTTATATTTTACACATGTATTCGTTTATTGCAAAGAGCCAAATAAAAAAACTTTTTATAGGATTAAATTCCTCTAAATTTTCTAAAAAAATCATCGTTCCGAAAGCCCTTAATGTGCTTTGTTTGTTATTATGTTTTTTATTACACGTGTGCCTCTAATTAAACACATGTAGAACAAAGGTGTTTATTTATTAACATGCATATAGTCATTATTAAAATCTTAACTAAAAGTTACTCATTCCATCTTAAAATATACCAATATAGTATTAGATTAGACACGTCCTAATACTATGATACGAATTTAGATATTGGTATATCTAGATTTGTAATACTAGGTGAAACCCTACGCGTTGCTACGGGAGTTTAGTATGATAAATGTGTAAGATAGCTAGATGACATAAGCTTATATAAATTGATGTGGTTTAGGATAATTTAAATAGTACATAGAATAATGATTTAAATATAAAAGTAAGATGATGTAGTTTTATAAGAGAAGAAAAGGAGAAAGATAATTTGGATCATATATTAATCATCTAAGTGCTAAAAACAATTGAGGTGGTATGGCTTAATAAAAAAAAGAGAAAGATAATTTGGACCATAGATTAATTATCTAAGAGCTAAAAATAATTGATGTGACATGACTTAATAAGAGAAGAGAGAAATAACATTAACAAAATGAGAATGAACTATATAGGTATATAGGATATTTAAAAAATGATAGAGAGATATATTGAAATATTATGTGAATTATGTGGGATGATGATTTAACATTCTGGTATTTTAAAGCCCTAAAATTTAATAAATTATAGAATTATAGATAATATAACATACTTACATGATGTTTAAGATGTAATATTTTTTAGTGGATGATGATGTGACATATTTGCATGTTGACTTATTATGTATTGAATTTTTATGAAACTATGACTATTTTTCAGGAATTTGGTTATGTGGCACGTGACTTATCAAAGTAACGGTTATTCATGAAAAATTTTGTGTGAGCTTGTGTTGATTTGGTTTGTCAGATTAGTGACCTATATTACCCATTTAATTATTTCAAATTTAAGTGAATTGCATGTTAAATTTAATATTTAATTATTTCAAATTTAAGTGAATTGCATGTTAAATTTAATATTCAGATATTGCATATAAAAGAATACCCCTACTATTATAACGTTTTGAAGGGAAATAATTGTGAGGTGGCACAAATAGAAAAAAATATATTAAACAAATAGATGCTTACAGTTTTAGAAACCTAGAGGAAATCACTTTACATACTGAATACAATGTCATGTAAGCCGAGTTTCCTATCATTTCAAACCCTAGAGAATCTTTTCATTCCCTACGCTTTTACAACTAAAATCGTAGGGCACATCTAGTTCCCGACGAATAATTTCCTATGAAAGTTTTCCCTAAAAAAGCCTATAATACTTGTTTCCCTACTAGTTTACGCGCATGCCCTACTAGGAAAAGCAGTAAGGGATATGATGAGTTCTAGTAGTATATACACACTCACACTTACAGTGGTGAATGCACACATACACACACAATACTCTATCTATCTTTATGAGTAGGTTTTAAAAACTGATCTGTATATATAACGGAGTCACACATGTGTCTTCTTGTTGATGAACATGCTACGTATCATTGGGAAAAAAATCAGGTGGATAGGTTCGAGCATTAGCTGATTGTGCGCATGTATTAAAACAGCCAACCAGGATGTAAAAAAAGCAATGATGATGTTTAAAATGCAGTCAGAAAAAAAAAGAGATCAATATGTTTCCATTATTAAGACGAACATCTTAGGCGCAGGAACAATTCTAAAGAAGAAAACGTGACTCCTCGCAGGCTGGAGGACATATTCTATTCCATGTGAAAAGCACGTACGGAAATTATATCCTTTTCCTAAAGAAGAAGACGCTACCTGTCCGGAACACGCTCATTAAAAGAAGTTCGATCCCAAAGAAAATCAAAACTCCAAATTTCCTCGAATCTGTCTACTTTTTGCCCTCTTCTCTTCCAGTTTATCTAAGAACAGACGAGGGGCTCTCCTACTCAAATATCGTTTTTACATATATTCTTCCATAAAAATCAGTTTTACTCTTAAAAAACTTAAAAATGAAGCAGTGCTAGTGGATACGTGTTGCCGATTAAACTAGGCATGAAAACCGCCAAAAACAACTTCTACGGTTTCTGTAGCCATATTTTTCTCGAGAATAGAATCAACACGAAAATAAAAATAATTAGAAAAAAGATCATAAATATGATTATATGGATGAAAACACATCAATCGTAAATCCGTAATAAATGTAAAAAACATTAAACCGTAAAATCACATATTTAACCTAATATAACAACATACATATAAAACAATATGATCAAATAAACTCAAGTTTACACTAGGTAAACTATAAGCCATCTCTTTCAGACGTGCACCCAAGTTAAAATTTTGATTGAGAAGCTAACATGCCTCTAAACTATAGGTTAAATAGAGATAGAATAGAATTAGGAAATATGGTAATTACCGTAGAAACATCAATATATTTTCTAAAAAAAAGAAACATCAATATAAACAAAGAATATGAGAAAATATAGAAACGGTCGAAATAACAACGAAATCGTTCTTTTTTATTCTTTTATATTCTTTATATGTTCGTTTCGTCGGTTATTATCTTCACGTTGGCTCAGTCATAACTATAGTAATTAATTGGATGCGCGTTGTCAGAGATGGGAGTCCAGTGGCAGGCAGGCACACGGACGTGCTTTTCTGTTCGCTTGGTCGAGAGGTTTTTCAAGTTTTCACGCGGCAGGATCGGAGGAGGACGACGACACAAATCCGCGTCGGTCCGCCGACCGCGCGCCGTCCATCCTCTCGCAGTCGCCGCAGCAGCAGCAGAGGAGACATGCTCGGTTGTTAGTTGGCGTCGTTAGGCTACGTTTGAAAGGTGAAGTTAGAAACTCCAGTATTTGGCATAAAAAAAGATATTAACAATAGCACGTGATTAATTAAATATTAGTTAAAAAAATTTAAAAAATTAATTAATATGATTTTTTTAAAGTAACTTTTTATAAAAAAATTTTATAAAAAAATACTCCGTTTAGTAGTTTGAAAAGCGTGTGTGCGAAAAACAAACAACACAGCTTAGATTTGAAAAAAGAGAGGGATGAACTCAGCCTTAAGCTGTGTTGTTTTCCCTCGTTTCCCAACTTATCTTTATTGTTTTTCACGCATACGCTTTCTAAACTACTATATAGTGTATTTTTTATAAAAGTTTTCTATAAAAAATTATTTTAAAAAATCATATTATTTTATTTTTAAAAAAATTAGCTAATACTTAATTAATCATGCGCTAATGAGTCGTTCCGTTTTACGTGCACAGGAGATTAGCTCCTAACACTACCTAACGAAAACAACCTTAAACACTTTGCCCTAATAAGAAACATCTATTTTAAAATATAGTAATTTTTAATAATGTATCTAAACATAGGACATATATTTATCTAAATTTATAACTAAAAATTATTATATTTTCAAATGGAGGATTATGTTCTTCTTCGAAAGATCTCTAGCTACAGTTACTTATCGGTGTATATAGAACCAATTTTTATGAAGAAAATTACAATGTTTTATTATAGTACCTTTTTGATTTGTTACAGATATGTTTTTATCATTCGTCTTAAAATTTTTATGTAAATATATAAAAGTACAAGTCAAACATAAAGAATCTTTAATGATAAATCAAGTCACAATAATTAAAATAATTAATAATTATATATTCTTTTGAAAAAGACAAATGTATCTTAAAATCAACAGCATCTTCCCGAGGGAGTATGTGCTAGGGCCTTGAGTTTTCTTTAGGTCAATTATTACAGGTTTTGCCCATGTTCTTATGTTTACATTTTTGTGCCTTACTTGGCCATTATCTTCACCAACCATCGGATTGATCCTAACTTTTTTCTCGAAATCGGCATGATTCCTCCCTAGTTCATAATTGTCACTCTCTGAAAGAAACTTGCCCAATCCATCAAAATTTTCAGTAATTTTCACTCAAATTTGACCATGGTGCAATTTATAATACATTTAAATGCATCTGGGAAGAAGCATCTGTGATGGTGGAATCGTGAGCATATAACCCACCCACTAATGTGTTAAATCCTGATGCGATGCATATGTTGACACACAGATCGAAAGTTATACTATCTTTGTAAAAAAAATTAAAGCGCCTATCATAAATTATGTTACTTGCTCCATCCAAAAATATAAGTACATATCTAGTGTTTTAGTTTTGGAGTTTAAGGTTAAGGCGAAGGACAAATTTCAAACTCCAAATATGCTTATATTTTTGGATCAAGGGAGTAAAAGCACCTTTCATGTAGGGGTGAAGCAGCGGTTATATGATTTCACTAATCAAATTTTAAATATTGACACAACACAATTACTTAGAGTACAGTAATTATAATTAGCCGCAGCTACTATGTTTTTTTAATAATAAAATTTATTTTGGCCTTTACTCCAGAAAAGCTAGAGCCAATTATTTTATAGTTTATGAGATAAAAAGTTGTGAATTACAAAATTACAGCTTAATTAAAAACAAGAAAACTACTTAAAAAAACCATCCTAAAGATGGGGATCAGTGTGCATAACCATTGTTTCTGCCAATGGATTATAAGTTATACGTAAATACTTGTCTTCTTAAATTAGAAAAGATAGATATCAGAGTGTACATAACTATTGTTTTTATCAATGGTTTATAAGTTATATGGAATCCTTGTCTTTCTTAAATAAAAAACAGAATCTCTCGAATCAGTTGTCGATCCTTTGCTACCGCCAAGCGCAAGTTTAATAGTATAGCTAACTATTAACTATTAGCCTATATTAAAACTAACATGTATAATAGATTAACTTTATTTTTTTTCTCATCTTTTTTTCTCTCATTATAAATTTAATGTAAATATTTTGAAGCATGTATATAGCTAGCTCTTACATGAGAACATCACATTTATCTTTTTTTATATAAGTTTATAATTAACTTATAGCTTAATATTATCTTTGCTATTAATACGTATTAGAGGGATAGTAGAGCGTATTAATGGGGCACGTTATGTGCTTTTGATTACGTGGGTGTGGTAGTGCGTCATCTCTAGCGTGTTTCCTATGTAAACGAAAAGGAGAGAGAAAAATATCAGAATATTAGACTCGATCTTTTGACATTGGTGTTGTAAATTATGCCCCCACAACCTGGTCGATCACCCGGTCATTTTTGTCGCACATGATACGCTTGATTAATTAGATATTACATATAATCTTTTCTGCAACCGATCTGCACGCAAATGAAACAATATGATTAACATCTATTGATGAATCGATCGATGGATGTCGGACAACTTAAAGGGACGTCATGCTTTCCATATCCATGATGCAAGCTTGCATGTTTACATAATATAGATCTTTTCCCCCAATAGGAGGAAGAATTAAAGCTTATCAACTACATAAATTTATTTCACTAATGGACTCTATTCGTTTCAAAATATAAACATATTTTATTAGGATACTCAGAAATCTTACCAGAATATAACCATTTCTAAAACATTATTTTTAGTGCACAAAAATCCAAGCATTTTCAATGAATCAGAATATTGGGAAGGAAATCTAACTAATTTAAAATTTTAACCAATGAAGTGATTGAAGAGGATAGTTTTCCCTCAGCCTTAATCTTTTACTAAATAACCTAGAAGTGATTATACTTTATAATGGGAGGAAGCACATCATAAGAGGCTTTTTTGGAGCTTCCTTATGATCGATGACGAAGTAGTTGAATCTTAAAATTTTAATTTTAAGCCATTAAAACATATAAAGATATTAAGATTTAGTTTGCCTAAATGATATTAATAGAAACATAATGAAAGTAGTTATATTTTTCAGAAAACTGATTGATTAAACAAGGTTTTGCAAACTGGAGATTGCGTCGATGTCTAAAATATCATGTAAAAAGTGGAGCTAGTATTATACGTGCAGAATTTTAGATAAAATTAAACATATGCAAAATGATGAATGTACAAGACCGATAAAAGCTGTCTCTATCTTTTGTTCAGTTGTGATATATATGATGTTGCTTGCCACGTATACATACAAATGATGCACATTAACTTCACGAACCACCTCAAGGACTGCCCACTAGTGGTAGTAGTTGTGTCCTGTTCTTGTTCGACACAAATGACCTGTTTCGCACTAGTGTGTTACATGTTATAGTGTGTGATCTGGTGATATATGATAAGATTGCTTCGATCTATAGTTGCATGTGTTGCTGCACATACAGGAAGCTAGCCAAAGACATTTGTCACGGTTGTCACCACTTCACAATGTGCTAGTGCTGGCTACTGCAGTTTAGCTAGCTAGTAGTAGTACAAGTGTGTTGTACAACTTGCTAGATGCTTCATGCTAGTGCTAATCAAGTCCTCTTCCAACTCGGCAACCATGAGCAGAACGAGGTTTTAATTTGCTACCTGTGAATGAAGTTGATTTGCCAACTTACTCTCTTGTCATATTCAGTTACATAAATATGCAGCATTATATTTCTAGAAGGAACTTCGTCACCCCTTTCTCATTTTTCACAAGGATATGCATTGGTTATAGTTATATATATAGTCCCTCATGAGATTTTCGGCGGAAGGTCCGTCACACGATCAATGAATCCAATAAAAAGAAGAATTTAGAAAGTGAATTTGTTATTTGATAACAAGTTTCAGTTTGGTTAAGGAATATATAATATGATGGGAAAAGACACGCATAAAATTTTTCATAAAAAGCTGGTGCGGCACATGACTAGAATCTTCAAATTTTTATTAACTTTCCAACTAGTTAAATCAAATGGTTGAGAACTCAACATGACGCTGCCTAATGATGAAAATGCATATCCGTATGTGTTTATATGTTTTATACATATGCAGGGTTCACAATCTTGACTAATTTTGAATGAATTCCGAGCATCTCGAGCCAGCTCGAAATTTGCATCTCGAACTGGTTTATTCAAAATTCATTTGAAATATATTAACAAAAAAATCAGTGTAATTTTTCACTGGGGATCAAAATTAACTGCGCAATCGAGATTGTGAACCCATATCATGGAGCCGTACAAGGAATACATATAAGGGAGTAACCAAGTTGGATGTCACTTTTAGATTAGATATGTTATATCTAATATAATTGTGTTTTTTGATCTTTAGCTACCCCCTAGATACCTTGTCATGATTTTATTTTCCGGAGGTTTGACCATATAGCTGGCAATGCACATGAGTCAAAGCATATTATTTTCATCAGGACACTTGAGGACGACTGGACATGGACAATGAAGAGGAAGAGGAGAAGCAAGAAGAGTCCATTGATCTATCTATATAGGATCAGCTTAACAACTCCGGATATACGTAGACCATTATTGTCCTTTTCTCCATGAAACAATGTACGACTGTTTGAAGTAGTTGAGCATAGTAGAACAGCCAAATGATTGGTGCCCTTACTGCCCTGCACGTCTTAATTAACATATAAAACCTTTCTTACAAGATATATATATATATATATATATATATATATATATATATATATATATATATATATATATATATCTCACAAAGAAGCTTTGAAAACACAACATGACCTTAATTTATATAAGCAAGCGATTTGTAGGGTACACATGGGATAGTACAATAATTAAGTTTGTTTACCTTGACTTGGACTCCTGGCTTTGAGTTTGAGGACATACACAGTCATGTGATCAAATTGCTTGCACTGTTTATTATACTGCTACAAGGAAGATATATCATCAATTTTATCTACCTAACATGCGTGTCTTTACACTAACTTTATACTGCCTACACTTTTTTTTAATATATCACACCGTTAAATTTTCACATAACGTTTGACCATTCGTCTTATTTAAATATATTGGATAAATATGTAAAAATATAAGTTACGATTAGAGTTTCATGATGATATATAAAACAAGTCACAACAAAATAAATGATATTTATAGCTATTTATTCTTTCAGTAATAGACGAAACGAGGCGTCTGTGATGACTTTGTAAATATTAAGATATGCCGGTCTAGTTTTTGGAGGTGCTCATAGTGACAGGGTGTGTGTATGTGTTTATAAGAATGAGTGTGTGCGCATTTACATGAGCGCCTACATCAATACCGTGTTTAAAAAATATTTATTTAAAAATTTTAAATAAGATGAATAGTCAAACGTTGTAACAAAAATAAGTGACATGATATATTAAAAAAACTAAGGGAGTATATACTAACTAGTACTTCTTTTGATCCCAAATTCTCTAATGCCAAATATAAGTCATTTTATTCAAATGATTTTATTGCTCTTTATTTATACTAAATTGAAAAAGAAGAGTTATTTATTTGTGAGAGGATCACTAGCATTTATAAGGCAAACAAGTTTGGAAAGATGAACAAGTTTGTATAGATCCTAAAGCGGTTGTGTTCGGAGGTATGAGTTGAAAACTTATATCTATGGGCACACAAAACAATGAGATGATTTAGTGCACAATTAAGTATGATTTTTTAAAACAACTTTTCGATACAATTTTTCTAAAAAAACACGTCATTTAGTAATTAGAAAGCGTGCACGTGAAAAACGATTGAGAGGAAGTTATGAACCTACAAAAAAGAACACAACATTATATATATGTAGCAAAGAGTGTGATAACTGAAACGATTTATATTTGGGATCGGAGGGAGTAACTAACCTAATTAATTAATTCAGATTTCGGAGCCAGCCGCCGGTTCATGTTGCTTTGTCCTGATTAGTGTTAATTATGCAAGTGAGACAAAAAAATTAAGTGTTTTTTATTCCCTGGCATTGAAAAGATTCCAACATGACAGCAATATGCTGGTCACGCATATCCCCAAGTTGAGATGGAGATTCCATTTCGGACTGAACATACACTTTCACATATCTCAGAGATTATGATTCTTTTGGGGGGAAGGTTCACAGAGATTATATATGTGGTTAATTTTAAGCCATATGCTGATATGTGAGGGTTCATTATGAAGTTGTTCCATCGTATATATGCTAGCTGCATGGTTCAAACTCACATGGGATCATGTGCATTTGTTCATCTTCAAATACCTTAATTTCAGTCCTTGATGGCTGCTTAATTTAAGCTTGTCTTTACCTAATGACCTTGCTACTTGTTTGCAGAAGTTTAGTAGAAGGGTACTCTTTACTTTTCAATTACACATAAAGCAAAAACCATAGCTATTAACCAATTTGCCAACTGTCGTTTGACAGAAAATTGGGAAACAAATCTTTTATATATACTTGGACCATCTGATTGGCTTGAATATTTGTGTGTTACGGCTTTTTTTTCTCCAGCTCCAGCAACTTGTAGCAACTCCAATGACCCTTTAACGACCAGAATGTAGTGATGGCTTAATCGAGTTAGGATTTGGGATAGGAGGAGGTGTAGGAGAGAGGAACACATGGGGAGTTCCCGGCTTAGAGGGAAGCCAGGGCGGCTGCAATGGAAGGGTGACAAGGCATCGATGGCATCGCTAGACCCATAGGGACAACGGAGGATGATGGGTGGTGCAAACGGCAAGGGCATCAAGGTGCGAGCCATTAGATGCCGTCGTCGATGTGGTGAAGGCTCTAGTGATGGGCCGACGAGGCTACAAATGAGGTCAGACGATGTAGCAAGTGAAACATCACCTGGGCAAGCAGGACAATGACAAAGGTGGAAGCATTGTGATATACTAGTGACCCCTCTCACCGGCACCAATGTGGAGGGCAAAGTGAAGCACACGAAAGAAAGAGGTGGTGGGGATGGGAGTGGTGGTGGAGTTTGTTGATGTTGGTTTAGATGTCGGTGAGGTAGGATGAATATATAAGTGAAGAGTAGCACTGAATGAAATGTTAGATTTAGGGTTTAGAGTAGGGATGAATATATAAGTGAAAAGTAGCACTAAACGAGGATAATTGAATCAAAACCGGAAGGTAAAAATAATCTGACAGGTGGAAAGAGCAGAAATAAGTCAAATATGGGGAAAAAAAAAAGAAATCAGTCAAATATTGTACAGGCAGTGCCTTGATTGATTGTTCATACGCAAGCCTTTTTATCTGTGGTCAAGCCATGCATGCATGTCCTTGGACTGTAAAAGGAAAAAAATCCAATTTGTTGGGTTAACTGAGACAGTGTCCAACAACCAAAAAAATATTATATAGGCATGTCTTGATCGTGTAAAAACAGTCTTTTTCCCTTGTCTCTTTCTCTGTTTGGTTCGTCCTCTTTGTGCTTTGTACCTAACTTTTTATTAGTTAGGGCTGCTTTCTTTGCAACCTTTGACCATTGCAGAGAAGGTGTGCACTGTGTATGACTTTGCATGGACAGTTCCATTAATCCTTACACCTACCCTCTTTGGCACTTTGCAAAGCTTGAATGACCTGGCTAAACCTCTCTTTTTCTTGTGAAAAATACTTGCCTTAGATTTAATGAAAGCTCATTATTTTTCACACATATATTAAGGTAATTAATCACACACACGTCGTTATTTAATTTTATCGCATGCATATCTATCTATATGCATATTTTATTTAATCATATCTATGTAGAATCATATCGATGTATTTAACCATCAATATCTATACACATTTGACTTAGAACAAAGATAAAACGATAAGCAATTTCGAATAGGGAAAAGTAGTATATATCATTAAGTTAGATAAGTATATATAAACAAGTGCAGAAACAAGGTAGATATATATTATAAATATGCATGTGCGAGCAAAATGCCAGCTTGCAGTGATGTTGCAGGTGAGCTAGCTAACTAACTAATTAACCAGACATACGTGAGGGAGTCAAAGTGTTTCGAGTCATGACATATTTGCTTCCAATCAACTCAGCGACTTCTTCGGACGCATGGGACCAGCCGATCAACTTGAGAATCCAATCAGAAACTTATATANTTTATATATATATATATATATATATATATATATATATATATATATATATATATATTTAATGACATATTCAATGAAACTTCATGAAGGAAAAGCAGGGGATAGATGGGCTCATCCCAATAGTAGTACTGTAGCCTCTCTCTTGCTCCTTTTTTAAATCGGACTCAAGACTCGGACTCGAAATTATTAGACATGTTTTGTTTGGTACCAATGTAGAGAGACTATATCTCGAGACGAATTTTGAATTGACAAGATTTAGCCTCCGCTTAGAGTGGTGCCAAATTTTTGGTAAAATTATGTTTTCACTAACTAGCTCTCTCTTGCTCATCTCATTTTGGAGCTAGCTAGGGTGGTGTTAGCCAAAATGTGATGCATGCATGACCTCAAAATTACGTTTTCTTAGCCATGTCACACTATGGTAGTAGTAGCTAGCTAGGAGCGTTGCTATCTGCTCTCGAATGGTTTGGTAGTTTCTGTCTCTTCCTTTGACACACACATCATCTTTCTGTTGGGCTGCTCTTCAAAGTTTGTTGGTGTTCAGACTTCAGACTCAAATTAAACAGCAACAACTAAAAACTTTGTCATATAAAAACAGAGAGATGAAACCCATGCCACTGAAAAACTAGTTCATCATGTGAAAAGAAACTGAGATATGATACACATCACACGAGGGGATGTCTTGCAATAAATTTATAATCTTTTTTAAAAATAAAATTGAGTTTTGTCTTTTGTTCTAGCTCTTCTGTTTGGTTGGTTATGATCTAGAACTGATTGCTAATTAATTAACTGGGAATTAGTGCATGCCGATTGGGTTCTTTTTTCAATTTTAAAGGGAGGAATCAAAGAATTGGCAATGACCGACGAAGACAGAAAGCGATATGCGTAACTGTTGGGGTTCTCTGAGTTGCCAATTCTACACGGCAAGAATTTGGCACAAGTTTGAGACAGAGAGAGGTAGCTGCGTCGATGACACACGCATTGATGATCATTTCGCTTTCAATTCAAACTAAAGATGTAAACATGGAGTCACTTTCGATATAATTCACATATATGTGTAATTTTTTTTCCCAACAGAAAACAACTGTACACACTTAAAATTGGTGTGATTTAATTTGTGAATCTTTTTTTTTTAAAAAAATATAACCCTGCCCCCACGTGCTTAAGTTTGCAATTTTGTTAAAAAAAGGTAAACATTTTAAAACAAATTCAATTCAAAGTAAAGATGTAAACATGGAGACACTTTCGATATAATTCATATGTGTACATTCTTATATTTGTTTCCAAAAAGAAGACAATTGGACGCACTTAAATTGCTGTAATTGTATCACTCAGTTTTTTAAATTTTTATACCTCCTGTTAAAGTTCGCAAATTTGCAAAAAAAAAAAAGAAAAAAGAAACGTGCTACTTCAGCCTTGCACAGGATTCAAATTAAAAGAGTTTACATTAGCACCTGCTTAATGGGAGAATTAGCTACTCAGTTTGCTACATATCGTGTCAACTTATTCGTCGACGGTCAGGGCATCGTCTTCAACCTCTACAATGAAGAAAAGATGGATGGGAAGGAGACAATAGTGGGTGAACACTCATTGACGTGGTGTCTTCTGTAGAGAGGCGATCTCAAACTTTTGGCCATGATGACGCTAGAGCTAGAGGTAAGATGCTCTCTATCCCATAATATAAATGATTATTCATATTTTATGATTAAAGATAACAAATAAAATTTGGTTATGGGTGAGTGGATAGTTGAGGGGTTAAAATATGTATAAATTTAAATTAGAGTTGATAGATATGATAGGTAGTACACCGAAATTTCTTATATCTAAAAGGTTAAAATCCCTTATAATATAGGACGGAGGGAATATAAGATATAAATGAGATGTGGGAGAGATGACGTGGCTAAGAACGTTGGGAAAGATACCATGATGGGTTCGAAGAAGAGGAAGCAAGGTGAGGCAGGACAGCTCGCTAGAGTAACTGAAGAAGGGGATTTGTTGTTTGTGGTACGATCACACACGAGGTGGGCGAAAGGTTAGAAAAAATTTTATTGTTCTTTACGGGTATCAAAAGGTAACAAAATTCTTAATATAAACTTAATATCTACTAATACTGACATATACTCCCTCCGGTGTCAAAATAACTGACGTTTTGGACCTGCATGCATGCCATTAAAAATGGAGTTAAAAAAGGTACAAAGCTAGGGAATCAAACCTAGCCCGCAAAGGAACACACAAAGGAACAAGTGATTGGCTCAAACCAACCAGGCAACGGCAAGTTTGTGATTATCAATAGCACATGACTTGTATTTAATATGGGTAAAACAGAAAATAGATATCCTAATAAATCACTTGTTGGTATATAAGATCAGGTCCAAAACGACAATAATTTTAAAACTGAAAAAAGTATAATGATATTAAATTTTATAATAAAAAATATGATACAAGAGCCTTAAAATCACTTGGAAGACAAAGGGTAGGTGGGAATGAGGGGATGACATTGAGGGAGTGTTTGGATTATCATGTCACATCGAATGTTTGAGTGCTAATTAAGAGTATTAAACATAGATCAATAATAAAATTAATTGCATAAACTAATTTGCGAGGCAAATTTTTTAAGCCTAATTAATATATAATTAGCATATGTTTACTGTAGCATCACATAGGCTAATCATGAATTAATTAGGCTCAATAGATTCGTCTCGCAAATTAGTCCAAGGTTATAAAATGAGTTTTATTTTTAATCTACGTTTAATACTTTTAATTAGTATATAAACATTCGATGTAACAGGAACTATTTAGTCCTATCTAAACGGGCGTGAATGGAGAAGTAGCACTTTGGTATGAGAAGCCAAAACCGTCCAAAAGCATCTACTCTTGGAGATGAGGTCAGCACGCATTACATTAGTTGGAGCAATTATCAGCAGGTGCCCTAGCTTAGCTGCTGCAAGCTATTAGCAAGCAAGATTCAATGAGAACATGCATGCCATTTTGCCACAGATCAGCCCCTTTTCGGCAGAGAGATACTACTACAATGCACTCACGGGGCCCCATCATATATATCTTTGAAAAAAACCCGGCCAAATGTATGACCTTTTTTAAAGCAGATTTTGTTGAACTGATTTGTCTAGCGCTATATCCTGTCACAACGATGCGTTCCTCTCTGTTCTAAAAAAATTCCGAGAATCATTTAAAATGTGATGGTGGGATCATGCGTGCATGGAGGCGTGATGCTATCTAAGCAAGTTTAAATCGGAATGTCTATAAATATCAGACACGTGATAGTACACTTTTGTTAAAAATTTCGTGAAATTAGAGTTTGGAGATTTGTCGTGGATCTCGATCTGTCACTTTAAACATGCATTAGAGAACACACTCATATATAAGGACTGAAAAAAATAAACTAACAAGATATCATTTATCAACCAGAAGAAGTGGTGGATTTGGGGTTCATAGCATAGAAATTTAGAATAAATATTTGATAAGCAAATGGTTATTTAAGTTGATTAGTGAGCAAGGAGTTTGGCATACTTGAAAATCAGTCAATTACACAAGTTGAGAGAAAATAAGGGAATTTTTATTTTTGGCCGGGACTTTTGAAAGTCAAGAATATATTCTTAAATTTTGAATCATGGACAGTTAATAATGAAAAAAAGTAAGATTTTAGAAAAAAAATGGTTAGGAAATTCGTCCTTTCAAAATAGATATCCATCTCCTTACGATATTGTTCGAAGGAGGAGTGTTTAATTGTAACATTTATGAGTTTTATTTTACTTAATGTTTTCTTCCGAATTTAGTTAATTGGTATAATTTAGATAGTTCAATTGTGCATACTCACTGGAGTGATGAAAATGATGTATTTAGATGAAATCTTCACAAAAAATGATCAATTTTTAGTTCGCTCAATGTACTTATCTTTTATTAATAATGGGCACATTGAAGTTCATATGGAAATAAAAATGCCTATTAAAATCAATATTTTTATGTGGTATCTTTCCAAGCGAGTAATTCTAACCTAGGATAATTTAGTGAGAAAGAATTGAAATGATAGCAAGAGATATTATATTGCTTTTACATGAAAAATAAGACTATTCATCATGTATTCTTTGAGTGTCATTTTGCTAAAAAAAATTTGGAGAGCAGCACATATCTCCTTTGGGCTAAGACCTCTAAACCATATTTCTCAAATATCTAGAAATTGACTTGGAGGTGTAGATTAAAAACCCAAAAAGAACTTAGTTTTAGTAGAAGCACCTGTTTCATATTCGGCTTCATAGCTTAGTAGGAATGTTTCATATTCGGCTTCAAAGCAGAATAGTATGATTTTTGATAAATCTTCAAATAAATCTTATATGCATGTACTTTCTAGGGCAACATGTTGACTTTAATAATGAGCACAACTATAAGACTAATACATATTACATGGCGAAACATATAGATTACAGTCATGCAGATATTTGTTAACTTCGGATGAAGATTTAAACATGACTTGAATAAATGTTTCCTCATGAAGTATTGATGTTTATTAGTCTTTGCATCCTCACTTTATGGATTTTTAGTTGCTCTCTGTTGAGCGAATTTTATAATAAGTTATTATATTTTATTTGAAGTAAAGGTCAAAATCTACTACATTATTGAAAAAATTGAGTGTGTTGTGATGGGTCTGTGTTGATAAAATATATCTCAACACAATAATTTAATTACGTACCCCCTTCATCGTAAAATATAAACATTTATACAATTCAAAATTCGTACCCACCTATTTTCTTATTTTAACTAATCATAATTATCTCTCATTTATTTTTTTTCTCTTACTTCTGTCTTAATTATTATTTTTATTTTAATCTTAATTTTTGCTAAAATTTTTAGAAATGTTTATATATTTTAGAATAGCCGTTCAACCCTATCCCTAATCAGACAGTCTAATCGACACTATTACACTTGTTCAGTAATTAGTGTTACAGTACATGGTTCCAGACGTCAATTGCCAAATCTGTGTGCCACTTTATTGTTAAGTAGTTCTCTGGCATACTTATAAAAGGTCGGGATTTTTTTTAGAAATATATTTAACTAAATGGCACGTTATAAATGCATACGTCACGAAAAAAATGTGGGCTAATGGAGAGAGTTATGTCTCCATTAAGTAATATATATCTACTTTATTATCATATAAAAGTTAAGATGACGTTTTTTTCCAAAATATATGGCATTTGATTTTTTTATCATAGTTTTTTATTAGAATAAGATTATTAAAAAATACTTTTGAAGCTAAACCATTTTTATATTTTTGAAGTATTTTAAATTTATCAATAGTCAAAGTCCAAAAGATTGAAAAAGAAAATCAAATGTTACTTTTCGAATGGGGGGTTTTGGCTTACCGAAATGGCACTTCTGCTGGTATACATAGTGGCATTCATGATTCATCACATCAGCATGCATTTGCTGATATTTCTGAAACCTGAACCCTAATTAAACCCTATCACTAACATCTTGGTGCACTTGTCGGCCGGCCGTCATTAGTTACAAATGCAGATTGTCTTTAATTAAATAAAGCAAGATAAGATCCTTTTTAGGGCATGTATCTGCAAATATCTAGGAAAACATATTTTTACGATGACTAGCTAGCTAGCATTTAGCTTGCATTTGGTGAGTGCTGCGACCCTTGCCTAACCCAATCAACCGCCAGCAAATACATTTGCATCATTGCATGCATGCGTAATGATGTGAAATTAACCTCATCAAGACATGATGAACTTGGTTGATTTTTTACTTTTTGAAACCAAACTTGGTTGATACTCCCATTTGATATTTTCCTCTACGCCCGAATAAAGCATCGGTCGATGTAGTGCACGTCATGTCAAGTCAATAGATTGGTTTGGATCTTCAGTTTAAATGCTAGTACTCCGTATTTAGATGTGACAAACTATGGGATCAAATTAATTGAAGTTAATATCAAGCTGCAGTGGTGTTCTATGGATCTACTCGGCCTGTTTGACGAGATTAAGATTCTTGAAAGAAGCAACCGGTGAGAAGTCAGCTTTTGAGAATCTAAAAAGGTTAAATTTTTTTAGCTTCTATTAGTTTATTTTCTGAATTCTACAACTGTATATATATATTTTCAGAATCTGCTTGGGAAACTCATGACAACTGTGTTCTATGGACCTACTTGGCTTCTTTAGGGAGGTTAAGATTTTTAGAAGCAGCTAGTGAGAAGCTAGCCTATGAGAATCTAGAAAAGTTGGGTTTTTCAACTTCTGATTTTTAGTTTATTTTTTGAATTCTACAACTATATACTTTCAAAATCTAGGTACTCTGTTTGGGGAATTATATATTTTCTGAACTCTAGAAGAAATTTGTACAGTTGTCAGAAGCTCTCTGTTATATATTGGCAACCTAACCCCAACGAGCTTAATTTATATCTACAATAATTAATTTAAGCAAAATGTTAAGATCAATTCAAAAAAAGTAATATGAGTGCAATGTTGATAGGTAGTATGGATGCATCAAAGTAATAGTGTTTCTTCAGTAACAGCGAGTGTGACATATCACTAGCTTAGCGTTGCGCGAGAAAAAAACGAACATCAAAAGTTAGGAGGCTCACTTTGATATAGATTATTTAGTGGATTATTACAGCAAAATATCTAGGAGTACTTAATTGTAGAGACAAATTAAATATTTTCAAAAACAAACTTAATCAGTACTAACTTAAAACAAATAGTCTAAACAACGCAGCAGAATTTTTTTAGTAAATGTATTTTCTAGACATGGGGCAAATAATCAGATGAATTAGCACAAAATTAAAGAACACAACAACACTCTCTCCGAAAAGGGAGGCATCAACGCTGTCTAAAAAAAAGCATCGAAAACTTTTTTTCTGGGAAAAAAACATCAATACCTTTTGGAAAAAAAGGGTAAATCAAAATTAGTCTGAAGCTACAGTGAATGGGCCAAGCCCTGAATATTTGGGCCTTACAAGCTGGGCCTAAATGGGCCAAAGCAACTGCTCGCGATGAAGCCCATCCGCCGGCTGCACGCGTCAAGTTTCCCAGCCGACTTGTTAAGTTGTTAACCCCAAATAATTCGGTTTTGATTTGAAATGTTTTTCATTCACATGATGAAGAGCAAACGAGTTTTGCTTTCGATGACCTTATATGCTCTTTTGATATGGGAGGATCTCAATTAAATCTCTGAATTAATGCTGCTATTGTACAATACTCCTTGTCATGTTCCAACAGTTTGAACTCAATTCAATTGCCTCTGTTGATCGGACCAGTATCAGCCGCATTTGTTGCATCGACTGCAAATTTAGCAGTCATAACAAGCCACAGATTTGACCGTGTACATCCATTAGCTATAGAGGTCGGGTTATATAATATATTATTACAAAAATAAGTCACATATTTGACCGTCTATATCTATTTAGGATGTAGAGGCCAAATTGTATAATCCATTATTAAAAAACAAGCCACAGATGGCTGGTAGATGAAAAGCATCTCTCTCCTTCTTTCTTTACCTAATATTTTGGATCCCAATATAGAGATTATGAAATTAAGAAAATAGAAAACTAATTAAAGAAATTAGGATTGGTTGTATTCTATATATAATTATATGCAACTGCAGCAGTTGTCAATCAGTTCAGCAAAACAAGCAGAGCAAATTAAGCTGATCAGGCTACTCAAAATGTGGAGGTTGTCATTCATCAACTGACAGACATTTGTAAACCATTGTATGGCATCTATGTTTTCTCAGCAAGGAGAGGTAGTAATCAGGTTGACTTCTTTCGAGCAACTTCATACGACAACTTTATTTTTTCTTCTCGAACTACTAAATAACACAGGTCATGCAAAAACTTTTTACATAAAACATTTTTTTAAAAAAGTTACATAAATCTATGTTTTAAGTTTGTAATAGTTAATAATTAATTAATCACTTTGTTAATGATTTGTTTTGTTTTACGTGAAACAAATTAGCTAATCCAAATTGCTGAATCCAACGCAACTCATTGTATTAAGCAGCTTTCTCGCTGATGTGTATGTATCAGGGTTCATCAAACCGTTTTGGATGGTATGACGGTTATTACGTGTAACCGCGGGGTTACCGTAAACACCATACGCGGTTACCGTAAAAACCATACGTATGGTTACTGCAAAGTATACCGTCATTTTAAAAATCGAGAAGGTTTAACCATGGTAATCTTATGGTTTTCGTGGTAGGTACATCCCAATTTGGATTTTTGGATGGTCGTGTCTGTTTCAAGGGAACTTGCTAATTAATTGCGTGAGGAGGCAAAAATGCTAGTAAAGTCGTAGCCATGGTCGCCATCGTTGGTGATGTTTTTCACTTGCAAATTGTAATATAATTACTGTGTTTTTAAAAAAAACCTTTTTTTCGTCCGTGGATAATATATATCCTTGGTAGGTCGTTGGTTCATAGCCATGGTGTTGCTTGCAAGGAAACGGAAGTACGGAACTGGAGTGCACAAGTCCACTTGTATGGTGGATATATAAGAGCATGACCAAGAGAATGACAAAAATCCATTCCCAAAATTAAGTTTTTGGGTTTCCTAAACATCAAAATAGGAAGTGATAAATCTAATCTCTCCAAGAGATTGCCTAAAATTGATTTTCTATAACCAAAAGTGGGTCCTCCTTTAACTAAGAACAGAAATCGTTTTCCTCCTTCGTGTGTGCGTGAGAGCTCTTCCTGCCAACATCGATCTCTTCTGCGCCATGTGCCAACGCCGAGTCCTCCTGTGATGACGCCGGTTGCTGCCGCTGATCTCCTATCCTGAATCCAATCTTCTCCCTGGCCAAGTCCTCCTTCCCCTCCCATCTCCCCCCACCGCAGCCAGCCACTTCCCCTTCCCTCTGTTGGTCGTCTTCCCTTTGTACTCCAACCCCGCGGTTAAAAAGAAGATGAGTCGTCGAAGCACCCTCCTCCAAATGCTATTGGATGAGGAGTCTTCGTCAGATGACGACGAAGAATTTATTTCTTCGGCGGTTGACATAGTGCACGATCAGTTCGACGATGATGAAGTTCCAAAGCGTGGTGGGTCTGTTTTAGGTCACGCAGTAATTGATCGGGACAGATTGGCTGGTCATTGGAGATTGTATAATGACTATTTTTTCAAAGAACCTACGTACCTCCATGTTCAATTTAGACGCAGGTTTGTAGTAGTGCTTTCTGTTTTGTAAATATTTGTTTGCAATATTGATACAGATGAGAATTATTATTGATAATTATTAACGTGCAGGTTTAGAATGAGACGACCTGTCTTTTTACGCATAATGAATGCTATTGAAGCACATGATGAATATTTTGTGCAGAAGAGAAATGCGGCCGGTATCCTTGGACTGTCCTGTTTGCAAAAGGTAGTAGCAGTGTCACGTATGTTATGTTATGGAATAGCAGCAGATGCAGTTGATGAGTATGTTCGTATTGGAGTTAGTACCGTTATTGAGAGTTTTAAAAGGTTTGTGGTGGCTGTTGATGAAGTTTTTGGAGAGGAGTATATGAGAACACCAAACGAGAACGACATAGCTAGGTTACTTGCTGAGGGAGAAGAAAGAGGGTTCCCAGGAATGTTGGGTTCTTTAGATTGTATGCATTGGGAGTGAAAGAACTGCCCGACTGCATGGCATGGCCAATACAAAGGAAAAGAGGGAGTTCCTACTTTAGTTTTAGAAGCCGTTGCCTCACGTGACCGATGGATTTGGCATGCGTTCTTTGGTTTACCTGGATCTCACAATGATATTAATGTCCTTCAACAGTCGCGGTTGTTTGCAAAGCTAGCTGAAGGGCAGGCTCCTAAAGTTAATTTTAGCATCAACGGGCATGACTATACTATGGGGTATTATCTTGCAGATGGTATTTATCCTTCATGGGCAACGCTTGTTAAGAGCATTAAGCTGCCTCAAGGTAATAAGAGAAAATATTTTGTTAAAGCACAAGAAGCCGCTAGGAAGGATGTTGAACAAGCATTTGGGGTGCTTCAATCTCGCTTTGCTATTGTCCGTGGACCAACACGTTTTTGGAAACCAACTACCCTGCGTCAAATAATGAGAGCTTGTATAATTATGAATAACATGATTGTGGAGGACGAGCGCGATGGTGATTTTGATTTAGTTGATGATGAGATGGGACAACAGGTGGATGGTTCCCATGAACATACGCCCGACTTTAATGATTTCATTAGTCAGTACACACAAATCCAAGACAAGGAAGTTCATAACCAATTGAGAGAAGACCTCATCGAACATTTGTGGCATCATCATGCAGACCGATATTAAGTTTAGATTATATATTCTTAGTAGTTCATACATTGCTATTATAAATAATGTCAGATAGTGTAATAATTAGAAATTCTAAGCTTGTAATAATCATTTCTTGACCGGTTGATTTACGATGAAAATGACATGTCGATTAGTCTTGCTTGGTCCTCCATTTATCCCCCCAAAAATAGAGTTCAGTCCCCTTCTCCCCTGTTGCAGGATCATGTCGTCAGATAATATGATTAGTGTTCAGTAATTAGTGGTGTACTGCAATTAATAAACCTTTTGCAAAGCTTACAAGCACCACCAATCAGGAGCAACATCAGCAACAGTGGACAGCACGACCAATCAGCAAGAAAACAACTATATGATGTGAAAATGCAAACTGACAGTAGCAGGTCCATTTCAAATCAAGAAGCAATTCCATCAGCAGCAACTTCAGTTTGTAGTAGGAGCAAACACTATGGTTACATAAAACAGTACCAAAACAAGATAGTGACATTGACTAGTTCAATAAGTAGTCCCCATAGCTAAAGAATATTAAGGTCTACAAATAATAAATTTTGATTGCTAATTGATGAGTAATAAGTCTAATTTATGCTTGATCTGAACGTCGACTTAGAATTTGATTCTTCACATTTTGATAGTACTCCTGCTCCTTGATGCTCATTGCACTAGTACCAATCCTCAAAAGCCTATCTTCTTCTATCATTCTCTTGAACTCAAATTTCTCTTTTTCTAGATCAATTCGCTTTTGACCAAGTGCGAATGCGATTTTGTACCTCTCTTCTCGCTTCCGCTCCTTCTCCGCATCGGCCTCTTTCTTCTTATCCCATAGATAGTCTAAGGACTCTTTCCGTGATTGATCTGAGCGTTCACGCATCTGTTGTTTCGCCTTCTTCCTCCCCAAGGGTCTTCCCTCACCTTCTGTATTCTCTGGATCAGCAACCCCGCTCTCATCAGCATTACATGCAGGTGCAGATATCGCAGGAGTTGAATGGGCGGTGTTCTTCTGCTTCTTGTTTGAAGTTTTTTGAGCTACCAGCTGAGTGCGTTTATTATGCCACTTTGGCAGATTTTTTAAAACATTATAGCAATGCATGAACTGAAACTTCTTTTTCTCTTTGTTCTTGTACAATAGGCCTGCCTGCACATGCTGCAACAAATGAACATAAGTCAGAAACATAAAAGACAAGATTGTAAAATAAGTTGCATAAACCAAGTATTACCATGTCCTCGGGATTGACACCACTCTGATTTCGATTTTGAATCTGACTTAAGTAACCAGTATACTTATTGACATGCTCTTGTATAGCGGACCAACGATGTATAAGTGAACCTTGGGAGCGATCTGAATCAAAGTCCTTGTTCTCATGAAAATAATCATAAATACGGCTCCAATATGTACCATGAGATTGATCTGTCCCTTGAACCGCATCCAAAGATACATTTATCCATGCTGACACCAAAAGGTTGTCCTCCTCCAAACTAAAATTTTTGGATCTCTTTTGGTTCGATCTGACAGCACCATTTTCATTCACAACAGGTGCTTGTTCATCGTTGAATTGGCTTCCCATCTCACTAGAGCCAAAATTATTGCTTTCATCATTGATCAAGTTTGTGTAATATCGCTCTCGCTCCATACTATCTGTCCATAGATAAAAAAAATCAGAGCATATCAAACTCAGTACATACTGAAATTCCATAGTGTCAAACTCAGAGCATAAAAATCAAAGCATATCAAACTCAGTACATACTGAAATTCCATAGTGTCAAACTCAAAGCTTCTCAAACTCAATACATAGTGTCAAACTGAAATTCCAGCACAACACCAGTGAATATTCAGTACTACATTGTGTACATACCCCTATATAATTCTGGATATAAATGCAGGATATACACCACAGGGAACTACAACAGCATATACACCAATAATACCCTTGTTTAAGTCAGGCATTTTTGCTACATATGCAAGCACACACAGAACCATATAAGAAAATTTCTCGTATTGCCTCCTATGCAGACAGCAAGTACCAACCAGCCACATCAGTACATACCACCAAATTCACTACTACATGCTAATTTCTGAAAATATGTGCACATACTGTTTTATTTCAGAAAATGCAACCCCTCACAGATAGCACAGGTGGTTTATACAATTGTATAAATTAGACAGTACTGTCCAGATTGAACCATACACAGCTCAAATCAGCCCTAAAATCTCAAATTAAGAAAAATATATGTAGAAGGCAGCCAATGACCAATGCAACATCAGGAAATTTAAAATTTGGTAGTACAAAAGACAAACAAGTGATAATTTCAGCCTTTCAGACTTTCAGACTTTTGGTTTTATACTTTCAGTGATTTAAATAAAGAAAATTACTTTAAGCAAGCTACATATGGAATATTTCACATAAGCTCTCAAGACAGGAAAATATTCATATAGTCCTGTGTAGCTATCACAGGGAGAAATTTGTATGTTAGATGCGAAATGCAACCTACTAAAATGCATTAGTACAGAAAGCCTTAAGCAAAAAAAATTCAGAGCATCGAAAAAATTCAGAGCATAGCTAAATCAGGATGTAATTCTGTCAGTAAAGCATGGGAATCAGAGCATAGCAAAATCTTCATGTCAGTAGTAAAAATTCAGAGCATAGGAAACTCTTCATGTCCCAGATATGGAAATAAAGCATGCAGTACCATCAAAGCCACATGTAACTTGTAAAATCTTCATGTCAGAATAAGAAGGTACAAAATTCAGATTGTCTTCCTGAAAAATAAAATTAAGACTAATAGATAGCACAAGTGTGTTGGATAATATCTAAATTATATAAACTTTACTTCAGATGTTTAAACACTGAACGAATCAGGAAGGGCCGTACCAAAATTGCTCATGTGGAGGAATTCTTCATCACCTACAGACCAAGCTCTGGAGAAACTACTGCCGGAAGCTTCGTGTGAGAGGGAGTATGGAGGTTGACTGGGACGGGGATGAGGCAAGCCCACACGAGGGCTAGGCGGCAGTGGGGGACGCGGATGGCCGTCAGGCCAAATCTCGCCGTACCTTGGAGGTGCCCCAAATCGAGGCGGTGGTGGTGCTTGTGGCGGCAACGGCTGACCTCCTCCACCAACCGGTCGAACTCCGGCTGTCGTCGCCACACCACGCGCCGTGCCGTGGAACAAATCCATCGCTGGGGAACCAAGCGGAAGCGATGGCTGAAGCCTACCTTGTTGCGAGGAAGAGGCCGCCACCGCCGAGGAAGATGTCGCCGCCGCCGTGGAAGAGGCCGCCACCGCCGAGGAAGAGGGTGCTGCCACAGAGGATGAGGTCGCCGGTGAGGAACAAGGATGCGAAGAAGAGGAGCGCGGGAACATTTCACCGGGCGCGCGCGAGAGAGCGACGAGTAGGCGATTGGGAACCAAATTCGTTCCCTGGAAGTGAGGAACGAGATATCCGGAGTTGGGATGCTGAACTATTAAGAGACAGGTTAGGGAATCTGTTGGATGTGATTTTTAACCAAAATTTTTTAAATTTGGGGAAAGAGAATAGAATAAGGAAGCTTTTGGTGATGCTCTAAAGCATCGGAAGAATGCTTGACTTTACATATCCTATTTTTAGGAGGCTACTTTACATATGCTACTCAAAAGGCATCTTTAGGAGGCTGAGTTTGTAACAGATTACTGCAGATTATCTATGATCATTTGATCATGAGGATAAATTAAATATTTTGATAAACAAATGACACAAGTCATACAACAGAAGAATTTTTTTTTATAAAAATATATATTTTAAAGCGTAGAGCAAATAATCTGTTTTAATAATTAAAAAAACCTAAGTCTCAAAAGCTTTGCTCTTTGCATAGAATAGTAAAGATTTTTCCTATTTCACTGTCAAAACTCATTGAATATGTATAGATCGACAAAGGATGAAGAACAAGCCATTTACATTATTAAAAGTAGTTTAGATAACATGTTTTTGCATTGTGGCGCATGTAAATATTCTGAGCGCTTTCGGTTTCGATTTTGTCGATTTTATACATTGACAAATAATAAGGGATAAAAAGGAATACAGTGCAAAAGGACTAGAAGGACTAAAATTCAGGTGATAATATTTGAGCACAATACAAGTCCCACAAATTAAGCCAGCCAGGTTAACGTCCTGAACAAACTCTAGTTTATTATGAGCTTTTATGTGACCCATGTTTGCGGTTTAAACTTTAACCTAATTGAAACAGAGGTTACCTAATATGTTGTGTTTAAAAAATCGATGGAATAACATGAAACGAATTATTTATGACTATTTTTTTACGGTCGTAAGCGACGTACCAATCGACCATAAGATATCTGCTGTTGATATCTGTGATGACTTTCATTGAAAGTGTTCATAGAAGATAGAAGATATGGCTTTCATTGAAGATGTTCATAAAAGATAGAAGGTATGGTATACATGTGCATGTTTGTGAAAGTGATTATACACTTAGACACATGAGCGCTTGTGTGTTTATACTGTGCTTCGAGAAAAAGGAAAACCTAAGCGGTTTTGGGAGGAGATGAGTGGCTTGAACAGTTGCTATCCATGAGCCAATATTCAGAACACGTGTGTGTTACGACAAGTCACCTTTTGCTGGCAGATTTTGCCATCAGAAGAAATTCAGAATTCAGATAAGCCGATTCAGTACTGGCTGTACACCGTGCCGTCTCCGTCTCGAGTCGTAGAGCACCAGGCCACCGCCTCCTCTACTCTTCCGCTTCTCCTCCTCGACTAGAACCCAAAGAGGAGCACGAATCCGCCTCCACCAATCCCCACAAAACCCTCGTTAACCCCGCATCGATCTCGCGCTCTCGTCGGTGGATCGGGCACTCGCAAAGAAGGCGGCTTTCTTGCAGCAAGATCGGAATTTTATTTTTTTCAATTTTATTGGTGTTGCGGGAGGAGATAGATGGCGGGGGGAGGGAGCAGGAGGGGCGCGGCAGCGGAGGAGGCGAGGATCGGGACCAGCAACGTGTTCGCGGCGCTCGACACGCTCAAAAGGAGGAAGAAGCCGTCGTCGTCGTCGGCGTCGGCGTCGGCGGCGGGGGCTGCGGGGAAGAGGCATGCGGAGAAGGAGAAGGAGCGCAAGCCGGAGGTGTTCTGGGCCCCCGCGCCGCTCACCACCAAGTCCTGGGCCGACGTCGAGGACGACGACGACGACGACTACTTCGCCACCACCGCGCCGCCGCGCCCCGTCTGGGGGACGCAGCACAACGCCGCCGCCGCCGCCCACGACGACGAGCAAGCTGCCCTTGAACAGGTTTCCTCATTTGCCTCCCCTAATATGACTATTTTCTTATCTATTCTTTCATCTGTATGTATGCGTTGCCTGAACAATCCAATGTCAACTCGACACCATAAAAGTCCCTTTTTTATCCCTATTGATGTTTGTGTGATTTATGCGTGCTTATTATTATTGGTCACTTGTGAATTCTCATGGAACGATGTTTCATCATTTGCTCACTTATGAATTATGAATTCTAGACTTGGAACTATGTTTTTGTGGACGTGTGGTCTTGGAGACCACAGGGGAAAATTTTCCCAGTAGGAGATGCCGCTTGTAGTACGCTACCCGTGCGCGTGGCATCATGGATAAGGTTCGCAGCTCAACGCACAAGCTGTGCCAAATTAGTTAGCCCCCTTTTTTCAGATACTTGAATGTTGTGAAGATGCGTTGTAGATTTATAGATATGATAAATTGGTTTATTAGGCTGTTGGAATGACACGTGCTCCGACTTGTTCGTATGTTGCAATTCTTATTCGGTTACAATATGTAGCATGATTATGCAAGCTATTTAAAGCTATATTGAATAATAAGGTACAAAATTTTCACCATATTTGGATAATTGGTTAGGGCTCCAGCAGTGCCACAGTCCAACATGGGAGATTGTCAATGCTAGTGTCCTTGGACAGTTGAGTATATGTCATCGACCGATTGGGATTCTGGCATTACTGGCGCCTCCCTGTTTCCGATATATCCTGCTGAGATAACATATGCACTTTTGAGCATTCAATTGTTCATGTTATCGGTTGTGAAGAAGCATCTAGTCATATTTTAATTCAATTATTCTTTGATTCTATCTCCTTTTTCTAGATTTGGTATCCTTGTCATTTTTGTCACTCCATAAATTTAGTTAGTATCCTTCCTGCCTTTTATCAGAAGAAAACAAGGTGAGAAAAGGCTGTACCCAATTATTGCTATCAGTTAGCTTTGCTCATGTGCAACATCAGACATTGTGTGCACTGTTGGCTTCTGTTGTGAATGGCATCTTGTATCCGTGTTTGAGTATGAACTTTTCTGCATGATTGATTTTTGTATGTAATGCTATGGAAATGTTAAGAGGCTTTATAACATCATTAGGAGACACCATAGACCATACCTCTGTGAGAATTGTGGATTTATTAGCCATGCCTATTTTTTTGCCTTAGTACCTTGTCCTGGTTTGATTTTTTCCTGTTTTTTACCTGCCATTCTTTTTTTACAGCCTTTCTGTGTAGTGAATTCCATGAAAAACTGAGTGGTACAAAGGCAGTAATTTCTCTAAAGAAAATGCCATTCATTTTGGGTGTAATAAACCATGTTTGGTGCCCTTGTATTATGTAGTTTTAAGTGTTAACTCCCTAGATTCCTCCCATGCACTGCAGGAAATTGAAAGTGAAGATGATGAGGTTGATGATGATGCTGAGGATGAACACGAACATGAAACAGAGGATGCTGCCCCTGCTGAACCTGCAATGAATAAAGCGGCAGCTCCTCCTGCGCCACCTAAAGATACTGAAAGACAACTCTCCAAGAAGGAGTTAAAGAAAAAGGAACTGGAAGAGCTTGATGCTGTTTTAGCTGAGTTGGGACTTTCTGGCAAATCAAACAATGCTGCTCAAAATGAAACAAATGGTAAGTTCTAATATGTTTTGTTCTTTATCACTAAATTATCCTTCTGCATTGGCAGTTACTGCATTTGTTCATTTTTTTATGATTTGCCTTCTGGGCGGAGTCAGGCTAGGGAAGCTAGGGCTTGACCCCTAGGCTTCCCTCCAAAATCATGTTGAAATCCTCTTAAATCACCATGTAAAGTTTGGAGAAGATGAACAACTCATTAGTTGAGCCCTAGCTTAGCCCTACTCTTTGATAATTTCTGGCTCCGCCACTGTTCTGTTGTGTTGAAGATTTAATATCAAAATTTTTGTATGTATCTTTCAGGCAAGAAAGGTGCAGAGCAAGCTGCTGATGGGGAGAATAAAGAAGATGCACCTGCTCCCGCAGAGAGCAAGAGCTCAAAGAAGAAGAAAGGTAAGAAAGACAAGTCTGCAAAGGAGGCGAAAGAAACACAGGAACTTAATGGTGGGGTGGAAGAAGGTGCTGAGCCCGATGAAGAGGTAGCTTCTGTGGATGTCAAGGAGCGTATAAAGAAGGTAGCAGCAACGAAGAAAAAGAAGTCAAGCAAAGAGATGGATACAGCAGCAAAGATTGCCGCATCTGAGGCTGCAGCAAGGAACACGAAGCTTGCAGCCGCGAAGAAGAAAGAGAAGAGCCATTACAACCAGCAGCCCATGCGGTGAATTACTGCCCAGATTTTGGATGTCGAAAACTCCTGATATAATCCTTGTTCGTTCTGGACTTACAATAAACAATGTTGGGCCACTGTACTTATGTTGTCTTGGGGTTGTAGGAGGTTCCTTCTGATGCGTATCCGGGAATCATCAAAGAAGATCCTCCTTTCACTGGATTCTGGAACATATGTAGTGAGCTCTGAACTGTTCATCACAGGAAACCTTTTGAATCTTGGTACATGCAAAAATACAGTACATTTCGCGCCTGGTCTCTTTCGCTTGGTTGGTTACAGTGGTTTGCAAAATGTTCCACACTATGTCATGGTAGTTGTCATTCTGTTGCTGTGAATGTATAGTGGTAGGAAGAATTCCACCTGAATACTTTTGTTGCAATCTGGTCTTTTTCCTGGAAAAATGTGTGGATCTGGAATTTAGGATGATCTGGATCAGATATTGAGGATGATCTGTGCCTAGTGAAGTGACACTAGGAGACACTGAGATTGGCCAGTAGGTAAGATTGCCTTAGAATTATTTCGTTCAGTGGAACAGTCATGGGCCACTCTTGACTGGTGCATAAATAGTGGAGGACAAAATGATTTATCTGTCATTTGTGTGGAGGTATTCTCTCTCCAAAAATATAGGCAGGTGCATAGTCAGAAATGGTTATACTTTGAAACAAAACAAAGAGAGTATACAATCTGATCCGATTGCGAGGGTCGGACGCTCCGCTAGTGCAATTCTTAGCAAATTTCATTTTTAGCTTTCAAACTTTTGATGTAGATTATTTTTTTATCCAGAGCTAAAGAATCAGTTGTTGGCACCTTAAATACTACTTTACAACGATTTTGGTTTTGGTAGATATGATAGTGGTTATGGCTCACAAAACATAAGTAACAAGAGTCCACACTTCAGAAAATCATTGTCTACATATAAATAGAAAGGACATGGCTAGACAGCGCGTGCTAGCGGAATAGCGCTAACCAACGACATGCTTCTTTTCGAAAAAATAAGGTATGCTCTTTCCCCACGTGAGTATATCTTAAAAAAAACATGCCTACATAGTACACATATACTCATTATTACTAACCGGTGCCCATATTATTAACCAAATATAGTATTGTATCTTTTTTCTTCCCATACACGTCCTCCAAAAAAAGGAGGCATCACATGCTATAGAGACTAGCACTGATGTATAAATATTTTTAATATTTTCTTATAGAATCAGCTGTCTTTTACCATATATTATTTTAAATATCCGTTTGAACCATCGTACTCCATTCAAAATATGTGACAAAACGAGTACAATATTGAACATATTCAAATTATTAGAATTTTTATTTTTGTTCTTAGCTCATGTAGCAGTATAGTTACTTCAAATACCATGAAAAATTACTTTTATATAGTAGTGTAGCTACTTCTATCATGAAGAGTTAGTTCCCTATGACAATGTAGTTACTTCTAGTACCGTAATGAGTTACTTTTCTATAACGATGTAGTTACTTCTAATATTGTGAAAAAAAATACTTTTATATATTTTTATGAGTTACTTTTCTAGCAGTGTAGTTGCCTCTTATACCATTGAAATTTACTTCTATTTTTTTTATAGTTACTTCCCTATAAGAATATAAGGTACCTCTAATGTATGTATTGAAGAGTTAACTTTTATATAGGTAAAAATAATATAGTGATTACTTCAAATAAGAAAATCTATATATTTACTTATGAATCTTCTCTATATTTTACTTGTGAATTTACTTCACATAGTTCGTTATTTTCAACTCATCCCTATATAATTACTTTAATGTTATATTATGAAAAGTTACTTCTTTTCAAAACTGAGGTTTTTATAACTTAAGTAAATTGCTTTCAATTATCTAAATATATTTAATATTATACTTATTTTATCATATATTTTATAGAGTATAATGGTTTAAACAGAATTTTAAAATAATGCATGGTTTAAAATATATAAACCATCAAAATTTGATATTAAAAAAATAGACCAGTGTTGTTGTTAGCCCTCCATATCAAACCTTACTTTATTTGCTACATAACTAGTCCTTTGTCTTATCTGGTATACCATAGCTAGCTTGCGAAATATCCGAACAACTCACTACCCATTACCGTACGGATAATAAAACTTTCGAATCAGATGAAGAGCATTATTCTCAATGTAGATTTTGTGAAATAGAAACCACTTTAAAATATGATTCATTGTGTTTCTATTTTCTGATTTTTAAAGCTAACGGTGAAAACCAAAGACCTTACAACTAAAAAAAATTAACAATCAGCTGCTTTTTTTTTCTAAAATAAGAGTTAAAATTTGAACCGTTTGATAGACATCCATTCATCCAAACACATCCCTGTATATCCCGCAGCCCTCTTCCTACCGTCGCACAGGCACCACCACTATAGCTGGTGAAGCATGCTATGCTATGCTACCCCGCATTGTAATCTTTCCTATTTTCGCCGGAGGCTATCTCTGACGGCCACATGATCACCGCCCGCTGCCTCCTAACCACTCTGACTTTCTCAATTCTCATCGACACTACTTTTAGCCCCCAACCCACTTTCCTCCTCTTTGATAGACAAGGTGGTAAAATTGTTGCCACCACCACGGCGCCAAAGAAGATGGAGGCGCTACTGGCGTACGGTGGATCTCCGCTCAGATTCAGCGTAAGTCAACATGTTAGCAATTTCCCACAAAAAAACTCAGGTCATAACAGATCATAAACCCCAGGGACAAGTGGATGCCAGGAGGCTGTCATTATCGATATTACCATGCTTAATTACTGTTCATACTTCAACCTCTCACACTGATATTCATATTAGAAGCACTATGCATGCTGATGGATGACGATTAATTAGCTTGAAATGGTACAAGCATGAACTCAATGAGATAGATAAGATAACGAGCTGAACACAAATTGCAATTATTGTCAATTTGACAAGCTAGTGTATTTCTGGTCGGATTAGTGGTCAAGCAGTATGGCCTCCATGACCTGGACGAATTCCATGGGCGCCGTGAGCTGCGGGAAGTGGCCGGAGGACTCCATCACCACAACCGCAGGCGCCGGCGCGCCGCCAACGCCGCCGCGTGCCATCGCGCGCTGCATGTACAGCGCGACGGCGAGCGGCGCCACGGCGTCGCGCGCGCAGTGCACGATGGTGCACGGCGCCGCGACGTCGCGGAGCACGCCGCGGACGTCGCAGGTGAGCACGGCGCGCATGACGCGGAGCGCGGCGCCAGGGCGCATCCGCCCCAGCTGCTTGGCGAACTTGGACACCGCGGCCGGGTGGGCGCCCGGCGCCGGCCCGACGACGGCCTCGGCGAACAGCGGCGCCCACGCCGCGAAGTCGGCCTCGATGGCTGCGAGCATGGCGTCCACCTCGGCGCGCTCGAAGCCGCCCACGTAGCCGTCGCCGTCGTCGTTGATGTACCTGACATGATCACATGACACCGTGCACAATTGGCCACGCATGATTAGATGACGAAGAGAGATCAATCAAAGCAATAAAATGTGAGTGTTTGATCGAGACCTAGGCGACGCGCCGACGAGCACAAGGCGGCCGAACAGCTCCGGCCGCGCCACGGACGCAATGCAGCCGATCATGCCGGCCATGGAGTGTCCCACGAACACCACCTCCCTCAGCGCCAGCTCGTCCATCATCGCCACCAGCTCGTCGGCGAAGCCGAAGTACGAGCAGCTCATCTCCTCCGAGACGTCGTCGTCGACGATGACGTCGCCGGAGAAGCTCCAGTCGAAGACGACGACCCGGAACTTCATTGCCAGAGCCGGGGCGACGTCGTCCCAGATGTGGCTGCTGCCACCGTAGCCGTGAGCCAGCACCACCGTCGTCTCGCCGTCGCCGCCGGCGCCCAACACCCTCGCGTTCATCCTTCCCAGCAAGCCAAGAAATAATTGCTGCTAGCTTCTATACTAGTCTTGAGAATAGCTAATGTTGGCCTCAATTTATATGCAATGAGAATATGAGATTATGAGAGCAGCTGGCTACTACCTCTATCTCAAAATACAACAACTTAAAATTGAATTGGACATTTTATAGTTCTATAAATTTGGACAGGACAAAAATTTAGACTACTTTATCCAGATTTGTAATACCATAAAATGTCCAATTCAATCTTAGGTTACTAAATTTTGAAACAGATGAATTATTTATTGGGGGAAACACCTTTTTGTGGTGATAATGCATACGACTACATCTACCAGAGTTTAAATTTTAATGTCTACAAAAATGACTATGGCTTTGTTCGTTTCAGCGTCTTTCCAAAACCAACAGTGCGCACGAAAAACGAAACGGTTCATTAGCATATGATTAATTAAGTATTAGCTAATTTTTTTTCAAAAATGGATTAATTTGATTTTTTTAAGCAACTTTTGTATAGAAACTTTTTGTAAAAAGATACGCCGTTTAGTAGTTTGAAAAGCGTGCGCGTGGAAAAAAAGAGTGGTGAGTTGGGAAGATAGGGTGAAGGACTAAGCCTATGTATTTTTAGTTAGTGCTTAGGCCAAACGTAATACTTCCATATAGAAAAAATAGTTACTACTCTTACTCCCTCTGATTCCTAATATAAGTGTGGTAATTTGTACATAAAACAATAAAAATAGCTAAGATGACTTCTTTTGAACTTCATTTATAGTGCATTGTAAAGATGAATCATTTTTATTTATGAGCACAGCAACATTGCTTTACGAAAGGCAAATAAGGAAGAAATGATTAAAAAATTACCTAAAAAGTTTTAAACAACTTACATTTAGACAAAGATTTGGAAAGGCAAAACGACTTAAATTATTTCAAATTGGGGGGAGTAGATAAGATCAAACTAGAGGGAGATTAGGGAGCAATGATATGGTTGTGTGAATTATGTAATGAGGAGATGGATACAGCTGCATGAGCCATTAGTGTGGCAACAAGGATATGAGAAGATGGTTTTGCATGTCTCAACAAGTGCTTACATGAGAGCGTCTTGTGTCCATCGACAACGACAACAAGGAGCAAAAAGGTGTCGCTTGGCTTCTTTCGTGCTTATTATGCTTTATGATTAAATATGGGAGATTCTCATCAACTCCATGGTTATTGCTCTTGATGGTCCGGTTTTGTCGCAGTTTGCAATGAGTTATAATTGAAGGGGTATTGATATTAGTTATGTTCTGTTTATGCCTGGGATGGTTGGCGTTAGTTATATACTCCCTCCCATTGTATATATGTTGTTAGCTTTCGAACGTACGTTTGATATCCATTTTATTAAAAAAATATAAATATAAAAAAACGTACGTTTGATATCCATTTTATTAAAAAAATATAAATATAAAAAATATGAGTCACACTTAAAGTATATTTAATAAAAAATAAATCACAATAAAATAAATAACAATAACATATTTTTTAATAAGGTAAATGATCACATATATGTATAAAAGTCTAACAGTATCGTACGGTTAAAACCAGAGGAAGTACCATTAATATTAATTTAAATAGACATTAGACCAACTGTGGAGACAACAACATCACCGAGAAAAGAAAATGGTTGCGGGCTTATGGCGGAAATGATTTAAGCATTTTCCCCCTACCATTTTTAGTCCGTTATTCATAGCTTATGCATGCTAACATTAAGCCGAGGGGATAACTCACTATCACTAAGAGTCTGTTTGGAAAACTTTGATAGTTGCAGCTTATTACAGAATCAAAGTCCTTCAAACTATCTAGCTTTTTATTAAGATTTTCAAAAGCTGTAGTTGCAGAATTTGAAAAATGAACCAGAAACCAAAACCGATTTTCCCAGCCTCCACATATTCTCACCAGCTAGATTTTCACTAGTTGTTTCTCACAATCTAAGGCCCTCCTAAATAAATCATAGGAAAGATATTGAAAGTACATCTAGGCTCCTAATTATTTTGGTGATTAATGACAATCCGATTAGTAAGAACTAATGTTTGAAATCGAGTTTAAGTGAAAGAACATTGGTCTGGATACGTGGATAACTTGATGCAACACCCCTGTGAATGAAGATGTGTGGAAAAACAGCAATGAAAATCTTGGGTAAATTGTAAATGTTAAGTTACTTGCATTGATAGAAAAACCGTACTATTAAGGGGGATGATGCATTGATCATGAGAAATGAGTTGAGTGCTCAAAAATCTTTTTGAAAAAGTGATTCTTAACTCAATTGGTGTGTTTTTGTGTTTTTCGGAATTTCCGAAAGAAATTTTTGGAATTTCTGAAAAAGTCTTAGAGCTGAAAGTCGGTACTGGTCATTTTCGGATATGTCCAAAAATCACTTTCAGAATTTCTGAAAATGACCAGGAAGCCCGAAACCGTTCTAGACATTTTCGGAGTTATCCGAAAATGACTTTCGAAATTTCTGAAAAATGAGATTTGGTTCTAATGTTTTCGAAGTTGTCCAAAAACCATCTTCGGAATTTCCGAAAATTCTGTGCGATTAAACTTGATTCTGGAAATTTTTGGAGTTATCTGAAAATGATTTTTGGAATTTCCGAAAATCGCTTAGTGGTCATTTTTTGTCATGGACATTTTTAGACTTGTCCGAAATTGACTTTTGGAATTTTCGAAAAGTGCAATTATTGTTCTCAACGGCCATATCCGAGAGGGGGCTATAAATACCCCTCACCCTCTCCAAGCCCAAGCTGCTGGTTGACTTGAATATTTTCGTGCCCTTGGCTTGCTACTCTTGAGATTCATTTTTGAGCCTTGCTTGCTTGATTCACTTCTTCATCGGTCTTTGATTTGGATTTTGTGTGTGTGTGAGAGTTGTGGATTCGAGTTTGTGTGAGTGCTTGGGTTGACTTCGTGAGGATTTGTGAGCACTCATTTCACTTCCCAAGAGATCTTTGTATCATTTGTTACTCTTGGAGGTTGAGGACTCCTAGACGGTTAGGTGTCACTCTTGAGCCACCGATCTACTTATGATTGGCCGGGAGATGTTTGTGAAGGTCGGATCTCACCTTCGAAACGGAAGAGATACCACTAGTGGAAGGAGGAGTGCTTTGTGCAACCTCTTGAGGAAAGGGTTAGCAATGACCTGGCTCTTTGTGAGGTCCTCAACGGAGACTAGAATCTCCTCAAGGATTCGAATCGGGAACATCTCACTGTGCAAGATCTTCGATGAAACCTCTTTCTCCCTCCTCTAGCTTTACTAGTTTGTGCTGTTATTAGTTTAGTTGCTGTTTGACCAGTTTCTCTCTGTGGTAGGAAGCTAGATCTAGCATTCCTTTACATTTACGCTTTGTCTGTAATTTTCGGAATTTCCAAAAACCATTTTTGGACTTATCTGAAAAACCATTTTTGAAATTTTCGAAAAAGGTCTGCTTCCACTTTTACTTAATTTTTAAATTAGCCTATTTAACCCCCCTCTTGGCCTAGTTGACCCTTTCAGATATAAGCGGGGTTCAATTCTAACTTGTTCAATGCAATAGAATTGCTTCTAACATTCGTGGTGCAATTTAGCTAGAATAATAGAAAATTCATTCCCTGCCATCCACGAATTAGTTATAAATATCACTCTCTTCTAAATTCCAAGTTACTTCCAATCCATCAAAAATTATGTATCCCCTTTGCGCATCCAAACTTTCCTAGTGTCATATTAGAGCAAAGACGCACATATACACACCTTGTCATATTATAGCAAAGACATGTAGGATTGAACACAAGTAACCAAGCCTATCAGGGGAGGCTATGCCTTGCGTGGGTAAGCCAAGTTTGAGAGATTAGAGAGGGTTTCATGAGAAACGTGTGAGGGGTGTTGTAGTTGCACCTTGTGAACAATACTGAGCAATAAAGATTATATTTAATCATCAAGGCATCGACGATCTCTCCGGTTTCGTAAGTTTTACGTTATTGTTTGATTTTGGTATTAACTTGTGATTCTCTATTTTGCTGCGCTTTTGTTCAAGTTAATCCATCCAAAACCTTTCTAATACTTCATAGATCAGATCTAGAAAGTTTCGTTGATTAGTTCTTGCTAGATTTGAATTTGTTTAAGTTTTAGGTTTTGTTTAGATTTGCTGAAATTCTGAGACAACTGGATTTTGAGGGTGTTTTCTGTTAAACCATTTATTAGTTTGCAAATCCTTCCGTGGAGTTGTTTCTTGGTTTGTCTAGTTTATTCTGTCAAGTTTCAACTCGATCCAATGGTTGGTTTAAGAAAAATCGAGTTTTTACAGAAGCGTTGCTGTGCTGTTTTTAGGCTGATGGTCAGACCGGCCAGGCTTCGGTTAGATCGACCCTAGTAGGTCAGATAGACTGCCGAACGTTTGTTCCATTGGTTTTTGAGGTTGGCTGTGTTTTGATCTATCAAAGTTCGATTATTTGACTTTCGCTAACGTAATCTACTATTCACCCCCTCTCTGGTAGGCTTGGTTATTTATGTTCGATACTACAAGTGGTATCAGAGTCATGTTTGCTCTTTTTTATCTTTACCGATCTTGAGTTTTTGTGATAACTAAAAAGTTTTGTGATGAATAGATTTTCATGTTTGGAAACAAAAGATGGAACACTTAGTTTCTTCGTCAAATTCTTATTTGGATTCTTTGTCGATGTTCGCTTTGCCTGCTTTAATGGCCATGTCCGATAATCAACTTGAGAAAATCTCGGAGTAGGACTTGGCTATGCTTACTAACAAATTTTCTATAGCTTTGAATAATGTGAGAAATAGGAAAAAATATAATCAAGTGTGCACAAGTGACATTGATTCGAAAAGCGAAGATGATGACAAAGGAAAGTACATCTCTAGGATTTGTCTCATGGCTCGTGGAGGATCTAGCTCTGATAAATATGATTCCAAGAGTGACAATGAGGTAACCATTTCTGCACCTAGAGAATTTCTTGAAGAGATTATTTTGACTTTGAGCTCAAAGAATAAAAAAGTGAAAAGAAAATTAAGCAACAGGAGTTTACCTTGAATCTCTTAATTCTGAAATTGCTAGATTAAAATCTCTTATTCCTGATGATGATAATTGCAAAAATTGTAAGGTTTTATATTCTAAAGTTTCACAAATAAGAGATCTTAATAACAAACATTGTTTGAGATTGGGTTCTGAAATTGATAAAAACAAGCAACTTGAAACTACTTTTGCTCTTGGAGTTGCTATCCATAAACACACTACTGATGAAGTGTTTTTAACTAAAAAATCTTTGAAAAAAATATCAAACTGCTTTTTATGCTAGTTCAATGTTTAATCTTAATTGTGCAAAAAGGTTAAAACAACATCATGGTGCTTTGGTTTCTAAAAATTGCTCAACATGTTTTCGTAATGAGATGAAACTAAAAGATGCTTTAGGTCGTGTTGAGTACATGGAAGATATTGTGAAAAATCATGAAGTGTTTTCTTGTTCTATGTGTCATAAGAACAAATATGTTTTGGTTGATTGTGAAAATTGTGCAAATTTGACAAAACAAGTTTCTTATTTGAAAATTCAAATTCTTTGAAAAGGTTTTTCTGATGGAAAAAAAACTTAACATGATTTTGGATCAATCAAAAGTGAGCACTTATAATTGTGGTGTAGGTTTTAATACTAATGCCTATTTTACAGATCACCTATCTGCTGTTTTGAGCATAACTGAAAAAGGTGAAGTTTTGACAAAACCCGAACCAAAGAAAATGGTTTTTAAATCTGTTAGGATTTTGCCTTCTCTTTCTTCAACGATTCAAGGAACAAAGTCTTTGATTGCAAAACCATCTACTTCATAAACTTGTCGTGAGAAGTCCATTTGTTCTTTTTTTTGGAAAAGATGAACATTTGGTTGGTTTTTGTTTTAGACTTGCCCATAAACAGAAAAAGTAAAGAGAAATTGCTTTTGCAAAACAACGGTGGCAAAAATTGGGTTTTGGTTCGAGTAGCTCGGTGAGACCGACATTGACCAATTAGTCAGACTAGCCTCGGGGCAATTTTGCGCGTAATTCAAATCAAACTTTTGTAAAGCGACAAGCTAAGTTTTCACGTAAGTATGATTCTGATTTTGTTCGTGCGTATATACCTACTGGGTTCAAATGGTCGTGTGACTCAGTGTTGGATTCCAAATTTTCTTTTATTTATCCTCAACGTGGAGGCCTCGACATCTTCTCATTCGTAGGTATTTTGACGGCATACTCCTCATATGCATTCAACGTGGAGATGGCAATTGTTTTTTAAGGTAACATCAACATACTTTTGGGTTGACATACTTTTTTTCTATTTCTTCATTTATTAGTTTTTCATATGCTAGTGTTTGAGATAGTAGTTTTTAATAATACAAGTGGATGCATGTCAATTCATGAAAACTTTGATGATATCATTGGCAATTGGATGTCTTTTTAAAAATCTTTTGATTTTTTTTTATTTTTCTTCGGAGAGAATTGGAGGTTTATTTGAGTGGGAGTTAATGCTTTTTCTATACATTCATGTTTATTTCTATGCATTGCTATAAATATGAAAATAAATAAAAAAAAGAAAAAAAAGCTTTGTTTTATGCCTCTAGTATATTTTTGTGCATGCTAGCAAATATAATTGAGGTCTATTTCTTGCTATGTTAACTTGTATGCATTTTAGTCTTTTAATGAGGCTTAAGTATTGCTTTTAAGGAATATGATGCATGATATTAATTCTTTTACTTGAATTAAGAAAATATGCAATACTGAAGCTAGTGCTTAGTTTGAGTGACTAATGCTTACATGTATGCTTGTTGGATTGTTAATCCTCAAATTACTCTTTATTTGTTTCAAATGCCGCAAGTGCAAATATTATTTATATTTACTTTTAAGAGAGGTGAAAATAAATACCGAATCCTTGGAAACAGTTTTGACGACAAGGATATATTTGCGGTGAGGAAAATAATGAGTGTTGAATGCTTGAAAAAAGTCTTGACGATAAATACGTACCTGAAATAATTGAGAGATTTTATTATCAATGTTAATTATTTAAAATGAGCACAAAAGGCTTAAATAAATGCCAAAAGTTCTCTTGGTTATTATTTTTATGAGAAGGAGTTAATTTGAGAATGAATAATAGTGCAATAGTTATATATGTAGGGTTTTTTTTCTTTCAACCTATTTACTAGTGAATATGTTGCATTATACATCGTTTGAAATCATGAATCTTTATTGTTGATTTGAGCTTAATTGTAATATCCTTGAATCATGTTTATACTATAGTGCATGCTTATTAACTAGTAGATGAATTTATCTCCCTTGCAAAACATGACCTTGAATTGCTTTTAATACATTTCAAAGCTCTTGTAAAAAGCCAGAAAATAAAAAAAAGAATTGGTTATTACAAGTAGCAATCATGATATCATTGCATATGTGCTTTATTGATTATATTTTCTGCTTTAAAATTCTTAATGAAATCATTTTCAAATGGAAAGATAAATATACAAAATACATGCTTCTTGAAAGGGGGAGAGTTGATTTGTTTTCAAATTTAAAAATAGTCGAGTTTTTCTTTTCACTTTTGTGATTTTTGTTTTTTATTTTCAAAAACACAAATTGCTTTTTGAAGATGTTGCCAATGTGTTTATCAAGGGGGAGATTATGAAATCATTGTTATGGTTAATATTTTATGATAAACAATTGGCTTTGCAAATGATATATTCGATGAATTGGTCTGAAAATATATGTGGATGTTGGTGTGAGTGTGTGTGATTAATGTGGGTCAGGTTGTGATATCTGTGACTAGAAACGATTGTTTTGTCTAATTGTATACATGTGACTTGAGGTCAGTCTTGATCAATGGTTAAGACCGGGACTATGCTCAGGGAGAAGTAGAGGTCTGGTACGATCGAGATACCTTATGAGAAGGTGACTAGAGTCAGGATTATTGTAGGTCAACGTCGGTTAACGGTGGGATCAGGACTAAACTTGAGGAGAAGTTGAGGTCTAGACGATCAAGGATGTCGAGTGACAAAGTTGGATACAAGATGGCACATGGTGGATGGACATCGTGTGAGATAAATCTTCATAATAGACTTTACGAGGTGTGCGTGCAAGCGTCGGTGTTCGTGAAGAAGATTGAAAGAAAAATCAATGAAAAGTATATGGTGCTACAGTGCTTCGGGTTACTGTAGTATGCATATACGTGTGCGCGCGCGCGTCGTGGCATGCAGTATGCATATATGTGTGGTATCGATACATGCATGTACGTGGACGTGCTATACTCGATTTGCTTGGTGTTGGTTCAAGCAAACGAGGAGTAATAGTGGCTCGGTTGGATGGCAGGCTGAGTCGGGCCAGGTGGGCAGGAGCAACGGTAGGCTGGCAGAAGCTGGGTCATGTGTCGACGTTGGAGACGTCGAGGAGTCCGATTGAGATTTGGTTAGGATTTCAGGTTGGATAAGTTTAAAACTTGTATTTGATTTGGAATATGAGGGATAGTCTTATTAAGAATAGGAGTTATACTTCTATTTTGAATAGGAGGTTTTCGATATAAATAGAGAGAGGCTATGTCTTGAGGGTAAGTCAAGTTTGAGAGATTAGAGAGGGTTTCGTAAGAAACTTGTCAGGGGTGCTATGGTTGCATCTAGCTTGTGAACAATACTTGAGCAATAAAGATCATATTCAATCATCAAGGTATCAACGATCTCTTCCGGTTTTGTAAGTTTTACGTTATTGTTTGGTTTTGGTTTTAACTTGTGATTGTTCATTTTACTGCGATTTTATTCAAGTTAATCCATCTAAAACCTTTCTAATACTTCATAGATCAGATCTAGAAAGTTTCGTTGATTGGTTCTTACTAGATTCGAATTTGCTTAAGTTTTAGATTTTGTTTCGATTTGCTGAAATTCTGAGACAGCTAGCTTTCAAGGATGTTTTCTTTTAAACCTTATTAGTTTGCAAATCCCTCTGGTGAAGTTGTTTCTTGGTTTATTTAGTTTATTCTATCAAGTTTGCAACTCGAACCAACGGTTGGTTTAAGAGAAATTGAGTTTTTACATAAACGTTGTCGTGCTGTTTTTAGGCTGATAGTCAGACCGGCCAGGCTTTGGTCAGGCCGACTCTAGTAGGTCGGATAGACCATCGAACGTTTGTTTCATTGGTTTTTGAGGTTGGACCATGTTTTGATCTATGAAAGTTCGATTATTTGATTTTCGCTGATATAATCTATCATTCACCTTCATTCTGATAGGTTTGGTTACTTGTGTTCGATCCTAGAAGTCACACATACACACAATCAACATGCAGCAAGATGTACGTATTCAGACATCACCAAGCATATATGTATGCACGCATGAGGACACCCATATATAAGTAAAACATGTCTAACAAAACCAAATCTAAGGGATAAATCGGTCATGACTCCTGAGTCTTATAAAAAATTCAACTGAAGCACTCAAAATTGCTTCAACGCTTGATTAATCACGACGCCAAGGACATCTTTAAAACGCAGGATTCTCAAAACGCAAGAATAGAAAAAATATTAGATTAAAGTGCCCTAACATCTCAAATCCTATAGATTGAAAAAACACAAAAAAAATTACAAGAATAGTCGTTTGAATAAAGTGCAGGAAAAACACATGAATCAGAAGAGAGATAAACACAAAGGATTTTAAGCTCATGTTAGAATTCATTTAAAATTCTCATGTTTTGAGCCAATACAAAAGAATTTCAATGGATTTTTTTATAGCTATTCTTATCATTGAAATGACCACATAGAAAAATTTTCTATAGGATTGAATTCTCTAAAATTCCTTCAAAAATCTTTTATTCCAATGGAAAATATGAACACTAGTAGGATATAAGCACTAATAAATAAAATCATACACCCATAATTATATCTGCATCTCTCATGGTGATGGGTATTGTCTGCAGTACGCAAGCAATAACAGTACTTCAGAGAATCCATGTCCCTTAGGATATAAGCATTAATAAATAAAGTCATACACTCATAATTACAATCGCATCTCTCATGGTGATGAGTATTGTCTACAGTACGCAAGCAATGACAATACTTCAGAGAATCCATGTCCCTTAGGATATAACCACTAATAAATAAAATCATACACTCATAATTACATCTGCATCTCTCATGATGATAGGTATTGTCTGCAGCACGCAAGCAATGACAGTACTTCAGAGAATCCATGTCCCTCTCACTCAAGGTGTTGAATAGTCATATCCATGCTTTATCCTTTTGTTTTTAAAACTATCTAAAACTAATACTCTCTCCATTCCAAAATACAAAGGTTTTTGTTGGATGGGACATATTCTAATACTACGAATACGAATCTAAACAGGTCTGTTTAAATTTATAGTATTAGGATATGTCTTATCCAACCAAAATTATTTATATTTTGAAAACGGAGGGAGTGGTTTTTACAAATCGACCACATCAGTTCTACAAAAACCGAGCAATTTTTGTGAAAGTCCATCGGTTTCGTTTACTCTGGTTAGACCCAACAAGATGTTCTGCATGATTGTCTGGAAAGTGGAAAGAACTTGTCCTTATAATGTCTGATGACAGACCTATGAGCGCTAATAATTGACGATCTAATGTCCTAATCAACGAACATTACAATCTGTGTGTGCAGTTCATAATCAGGAATGAATATATTAATTAGGCCGGACGAATCAGACATACTTAATTAACACCAGCATTTGTGATAGTGGGCAACAGACTAAGCTAGAGAAATGGCCGGACTACTATATATTCTACTACATCACCTGTGAAATAGTATATATATATATATTTGATTGGCCTCCTTGTTACCAATTGCTAGCTTCTTTTTAAAATGTATAATATGTTGATTTTTAGACATGATGTTTGACATTTTCTCTTATTTAAAAACTATGTAAAGATTATTTATTTTACTGTGCCTTGTTTTTAACTTTTCAACATAAATTATATTTTTATATTTTTCTCTAATTTTTTTATAAATACAAATGATCCAAAAATTAACATTCATAGAGTTTAAAACAGAGTAATAGGTAACTAGTTAGATAAAAGGGCATGGTCTGAGATGATACTCCCTACTCCCTCCTTGTAGATACTTATCGTGTTTTGAATAAGACTGATGTCAAGTTTTTAAAACTTTAACATTGAATTACTTTAAAATATGTACTTTGGAAACCTGCAGATCATATGTATAGAGTAACTTTTACTTCAATAAAACAATATGTTGATGTTTCTATAGATATTTGTAATAGAAAACAATGGCCAAGTTGGTTTTTCCGATCGTGTCCTCGTCTAAAAAATAAAGTATTTGTAAATTAGAGTGAGTATTTTTATCACGGAAAAATTGGTCGTGCTATTTATTGCTGGCACACCCGATAATATAATACATGTGGCCATTGAGGAACACATCGAAGCATTAATTTATAATTTTTAAGAATTAGGGCCACTTTAATTTGTAGGAAAACATAGAGATTTTAAAGGGTTTCAATTTTATAGAAAAATTTTCTATGAAGACATTTAAAACAAAGGATTTAATCATATTTTATCATTTGAAATTCCTGTGGAATGGGCAGTCCTATAGAGATTTTTGAGAAAGCTTAGCAAGAGCTTCAACCTCTTGAAAATTTTTATTTGAGTCTATTTCTTTCATTCAATTCCTGCATTTTTCCTACGGTTCACTCGGTTTTTTCTGTATTTTACAATTCTCTGTTTTACACTTGCATTCCTATCAAAACCCTATGTTTTTTCTATTCCTTCGTTTTTTCATTCTTGCGACTTAAAGAGGGCCTTAATCTTTAGAGAGTTGCATGAGATCCCACACTAACCTCTCCATATGGTACTCAGTACTGAACTGGTACCAGATTTGTTACTTGTCGATTCCAAATCTGGAATGCATTGATACCAGTCAGTATTAGGCTGATACCCGACTACAAACCTAATAATTATGGGTTACCAGAACTAGTACATGCAAATCTATCCTCCATACTCTTTACTCTTCACGATATTCTCATCTCCCTCAACAAATTAACTCACGTGTTATCACATCGCTCTGTTCGAATTATGTTCTTCTTCGTCTCTGATTCGGTCACTCCCTCTCCTCTTATCCTTTCCCCTTTCTTCTACCCCGACCAGAACTCTGCATCAGGAGCTCTTGCACTTGGTTATAGGCTTGTGCAAGAGCACTTGTATGTATGTGGAGGAACTTAAAGGCATAGAGAGGCTCAATTTTGGTGGAGGTGTGGAGGTCGAGACACCTACCAATTTTGCGATGAGTACTTCCTAATTTTGGAAGCTCCTTTAATTTTCATGTTCTTCAACTCGTCCCCTTGCCTCTCCAACTCTCTGTCCTCCTCTATCTTGACAACGACAATGGAGCAATATACCACGGCACACGGGGAAAGGAGGTGTGGTGAACGGTGGTGCCGGTAGAGGAATGCTTGTCTCTCTCGTATGCGGTGGGGAGCTGCACGTATCCTGGGTCCACTACTCAGAATGGGTTTAGTTTTATAGTGAAAGATTAATTTCTACTCACTCCAGCAATAATTGAGAGGGGAAAATATGCTTTCCTTCATTGAAAAACATAAGTGACGAGGGTTTTTATTTGATAGCAACGATGCTATTTGCCATAGAAAATAACTTTCCGTCCCCATCCCTATTTAGTAATAGGTGCTAATTTCTCTCCCTTACCCATCCTGTCGATCAATTTATGGTAATCGTGGGTCTTCAATAAAAGCCAAAATTAGGATAGTCATCTCTTTTTGTCATAAAATTACCACAGAATAAAATATAAATAATGAATTTATGTTCACATATAATGGTAGAGTAGTATTAAAGAAGAGAGTACATAAGAATACGTAATGGTCGAAAAATATATATGTTTAAAACATGTAGACATTAGCTAGATATACTAATTAATACTTCCTCTATCCCAATAAAAATCTAACCCTCTTATCCCAAGGTAACTTTAGAAGTGAGAAAAAAACCCTTAGAGTATTGATGGATATATAGACAGATAGATAAGTAAACATATAAAGAAATAAAACTTCTCGATTCACCGATCAGAGTAGGGAAGAAGGTATAGGTTAATTTATTTTATATAAAATTTAAATTTTAGTTTGAACTTTCGGATTTGATTTATTTTGAGACGGATGAAGTATGCAAATAAACACATATCACGATATTCTGGAAAAGGGAAATTAAAGCACTCCCGTCCACCTCCCCAACTAAGGTGACAGGTACAAATTCTTTTCATGCCCACCTCACAGACCTCTTTCAATAAAATTTAAAGAAATTAAATAAAATCTTGTGAAAATCCTTTAAATCGTTCCGTTCCAAAGCCCTTAGATAATTTTCCCATGAGTCGGGTGGTTCCTTTTATCAATCCTAGGTGTTCTTTTACGTGATTTTTTTTGTCAGTGCGTTTATTTTGAAATCAAAATTGTTCAGAGATTGATTTTCTCCAGCTAGTCGCACAACAATTAATACGAGGAGCATCATGTCTGACTGTCACGGTCTTCACTTAAATTGTCCTTCTGTTCTGATGCAACAAAGGACAAACATCAGTAGTTCAGTGATCACTGTCATGGTTATGACTTATCAACTCTTACTAATAATGTGAATTTTCGTGTGGTGATCCATGGTTACACGAAGAACTACTAGGCTAAAAAATAGACTTGATAGTATTCCAAAACTAATTTTAAATTTTATTACCTCTGTTTAAAATATAACAACTTCTGATCTATATTTGTACAAAGCATATGTCTAGATGCATGGTTAAAAATTATTATATTATGACATAGAAGTAGTAGAATCTATTTTTCAAGGTCAATTTTAGAGATTTTCATCGTCCCACTCTTCTCATAATTGCTAGCTATGAAGTTGCTTGCTTCATGCTATAATCCGCGACACAACCTGACAACCAAGCATATTAATCTCGATCGTGAAAAATAAACAAAAACCCTTTATTCCAAATATCATGCATTTTATTTTAGTATTAATTTGTAGTGCACAAACCATGTGCCCCAATAATACGGAGTACACTCTTAATTAATTACAATAATCTCTTCATTATTAGTATACTATAATCAATTACAAAATGGGAATTATTTGGAAACAAACCGTCTCACAAACTCATTCAGGTTCCTCTCCGACGCGCCGCCGTCGGCGACGGCGGCGCGCGCCTCCTTCTTCCACGCCGCGGCGCGCTCCGCGATGGCCTCCGACATGACGGCGTCCACGCACCTCCTCAGCTCCGCCGCCTCCACGACGCCGTCTGCCGCGCGCACGGCGGCGCGGACGCCGACCCCCATCCGCTCCACCAGCCACGCGTTGGTGCCCTGGTCGGAGTACTGCGGCGCCGCTACCACCGGCACGCCGCACGCCACGGCCTCCACCGTCGAATTCCACCCGCAGTGCGTCACGAAGCACCCCACCGACGCGTGGGACAGCACGCGCGCCTGGTCGCACCACTCCACCGCCATGCCGTCGCCGCCGCCCGCCGCCGCCGCGACGAGCTTCTTTATGGCCGTGTTGTCCTCGTCGTCCTTGCAGTTGTCTTTCCTTATCACCCACAGGAATGGTTTCTTGGAATCAGCCATGGCGGCGGTGATCTCGGCGACCTGGTTCTTGCTCATCACCGACGAGCTCCCGAACGAGATGTACACCACCGACCTCGCCGGCTTCGTCTCGAGCCAGTCGAGGTATCCTCCGCCTTCGTGGTCGAACAGGTCGTTGGGAGACAAGGCTGTCTTGGTTTCGTCGGCATCGTCGTGCAGGAAGGAGAGCACCGGGCCGACGGCGACAACGTCGATGTGTGGCCTGAGCGACGCGAGCGCGTCGCGCTCCATGGCGTCGAACGTGTTGGCGAGGACGTAGGTCGGGAGCTCGCCAGAGTCGTCGCCGCCACCACCGCCGCCGCGTTCGAGCGTGTCGATGAGCTCTGCGAACTCGGAGAGCACGAAGGCAAAGGGGTCGTCGTCGGAGGTGATGGCGAGGAAGGACGGGATGTCGCGGACGCGCAGCGGCGGGAGCCCCGGGAGGCTCACCTCAGCGAACGGGTCCCCCGACGCCGCCGCCGCGACGACGGCGTCGCGTCGGCCGCGGAAGTAGTGGTAGTACGCGGCCAGCGCGGTGGTCGGCTGGATCCAGAACACGGCGACGGCCGCCACGCCGTGGTCGCGCGCGACGACGGCCACCCACGGCAGAAGCAGCGTGTACACGGCGCACGTGACGGGCCTCCCTTCGCCGCGCAGCCGCCGGAGCACCCCGGCCACCGTGCGCGCGCCCACCGTGCTCAACTGCGCCATGTACCGCGTGTGGTCGTCCACCGCCCGGTCGAACCCGCCGTCGTAGCCGTCGGAGTACGCCGCGTACGCCACCGCACCACCACCACCCTCCTCCACCACCACCTCGCTGTCCGTGGGGAACATCTTGCGGAACGCGGAGACGGGGACGCAGACGGTGGCGCGCGCGCCGGCGCCGTGGACGAGCCGGCGCGCGAGGTGGCGCGCCGGCGTGATGTGGCCCTGCGACGGGTACGTGACGATGAGGAAGTGCGCCTGCTGCTGCTGCTGCTGCCCCGCCATCGCCGCCGCCGCCGACGAGGACGACGCCATGGTGGTCAGCTCGATCGGCGAGCTAGCTGTTGCTTGCTTGCTTGGTTGCTCGGACGAACAGTTGTGGAGTGGTGGCGAGGCGACTCGACACGGTTCGCGCGCCATTAAAGTAGGCGAGAAGATGGAGAAGATTCTCTCTACTTTGTGCATTGAAGTGTAGCTTTTTCAGCTTTTGAGCTGGTGCCTTATCTAAATCTTTATCCATTTGTGTTTGATTAGTTGGTGTGCTTTGATGGACTAATGATCAGATTTTCTTCGCTGTCATTTTGTCATGTCCTCCGAATTCGGAATCATTGAGCTGGCAGAGTGATGATCAGTACGAACCTCGTATCATCGAAGATTATGCTAATTTAAGCGACAGGTGCCAATTTGATCCTCAAGTTTTTGTCTTGGTTTAGTTTGGTCTCTGACGTTTCATTTTATCCGAATCAGTTCCTTAGATTAGCTATTTCAGTCAATATGGTCTTTAGACTCGCTATGTTCACAAGATAACTTAATAAAAGTCCAGCTTTGATGACAATTTTAATGGTAAAACCCACTCCCTCCGGTTACAAATATGTGGCGTTTAGTAACTTTTTCCACGGTCTGACTCTAACCATAATTTCATGTTATGATGATTTCATAAAATCTAATAAGTTTACATGCATACCATTTTTTTGTTTTAAAACTAATATAAAAGTTATTATTAATAGCCAAAGTTTCAAGATTTTGGTTGGACTCTATCCAAACTGTCAAATATTAATGACTGGAGTAAGTAGTTGGAAACTTTTGTATTGATTATTATTTGTATTACTATTTGCATAATAGGTTCATGGATAAGTACCTAATAAAGAATGGGCCAGCTCTTTTGTGATTTATTTTTTTGTGAGGGTTTACCTTTTTTATTGAGCTTTTCCTAACCCTAGGCGGTCCGACAGTTTTATTTTTCAAGTCGAAACCTCGAAATTTCACTGTCTTTGATCGGTTGCCATCGATAACGTTTACCCTGGTCTCATACTTCATGGTTTGAATCCTCTTTTACAATCCTAAGTATTATATGTTTTTCCAGTGTAGTAACAAACACCTATTTTGAAGTTTTCGCGTAGTTCTTTTTTTCCATACAAATTGAAAATCCTTGTCACTTGATTCATGTGTTTTTCTCATTCCTATATATGTATTGAGTTTCCCGTGTTCCAAAGGAGTCCTTACTCCCTATAATCCGCATGAAAAATTGAAATTGAAATTTGGAATTTTGTAAATCCGTTGTAGCTATGCTTTTCCAAGTTAGTTACTCCCAGGCAGTCATCAGCTACAATGTTAGGAACGGAACGGCCCATTACCTGGATAAATTTGGCCTGTCATCACTGGTGTGGCTTAATTAATTCTAAGGCCTTAGCTACAATATTACACGATTGTACCCAAATGGGCCAAGCTGAATCAAAGTGGGCCCATACTCCCACTGTTTTTCCTGCACACTTCGTCGTCTCTTCTTCCGCTGTCAGTGGGGGCAAACATGTGGAGACCTCCTTTTCTTTTCCGCACCTGTAGCTAACAAAAACATTGGCGTCATGTCGTACCAATTAATCCTAGTGGTTTACATTGTCTTACTTCCCATGTTTTATATTAGAAAAAGGTCCAAACCCCGCTCTAAACTTCGGATGGTAGTCCATCTAACATCCTAAACATTGAAACTGGACATTCAACATCTAAACTTTACAACCGTTTATATAACCTCCTAAGATGGTTTTTGTCGACGGGTGATACCCGCATACGGTATACGTAGAGTATAGGGATCGTTAATACTAATGTATATGTGAGATTGAAGTAAAAAAGAATAAAGACGTGTATTTTTATACAGGTTCGGTCCCTTAACTAATTGATAATAATCATACTCCTCTTGGCCGAAGGCAGTGTTGTCTTTATATATCAGTATCACACAAGTATAATATTTGGGATGATCTAATCTAGTCTCTGTCGGCTTAGCGGCATGGAGCTCTCACACGTAGTCGACAGCTAGTGTAATCTTCTTTAAATTTGAACTCTGTGAGATTGGAGATAGTTCTAGATCCATCATGTCGGCTTTTGTGACTCCTACATTGAGTTTGTCTATATCTGTATTGGCTTCTATTGGCATCTCCCCTCTCCTCCTAAGGGATCTTGTATTTATACTTTCGGATATTTCCTTATTCAAGTAGAACTAAAAAAACAAGTATAGATACGATTCGAGTAGTCCTTATAATGTCTGAGTAGAACTCTCTTTCTCTTTTCTTATCCGGAACATCTTCCGTATATGAGGCTTGATTCCGTATAAGACTTCGTATATGGTGTTGTTGATGCAAAAAACACACACTGGCCTGAGAGATCTGCTTAGCTCCAGTGCAGGTCCAAATCTTGGTGAGATGCAGGCGTGCCAGTCAGTTTGATCCTGCAACTGACAAGATATACAAACGACAGATCAAAGAACCGATCGGCCAACATAGCCGATATAGTAATTCCAGCCGATCCTAATGACAGCCGATAGCGATAGGGTTTTGAGCTATCGGCTATGTGTTCAATGTAGATTCTGACACTTGATGAAGAGACAATCGGCTGATGATAATATGCATTAGATCGGCAATGACTTGATAAAGTGAAACGAAAGTTAGACATACTCGATCGGCTGTAGATATCAATGATACATAATCTAAATCTCAAAATATATTTAAACCAAGTGATTGGGATAGATCGGACAGGGCGCCGAGACAGTATAAATCACTTATGTCTAAAAACACCTCAAGAGAGAGATTATATATATTCATAGCATAGCCGATGAAGTAAATCTAACATAGATCCAATGCCATAAAATCCACAAGATTAGATTAAATAGTGAAACCTTTATTGTCATCGGCTAAATTCAACTTATATGCAATCCTTATAAGCCGATGCAACGTCCAGATAACTCATCGGCTGAAACCCCGATGAAACCCTTATCAGCAATCAAAAAGCAGGGTAGAGATTCATGGTTCTAAGCACGACTTAGTAGGTCAAACTCAACTGATGCAGCACTAAGTATGTAAAGAAACACGGTATCTAGATGATCAAGCCCTTGACTGATTTTCAGGGTGGTAGATGCCTAAGCTAATCTAATCTAGCAAGACGATTTAGTCGATACCGGCAGAAACCCTAAAACGAGAAGCAGCCGATAAAACTAAATCGAGATGCTAATACTAGATTAATAGAAGACATATGATAAATAGCCAGGCAAATATATTATCCAAACCAGAGCAATCCAAGAGGTCGAATGTACTGATGCAGCCTTGAACGACGCCGACGTAGATGATACGATTGCCTGAACCGACGGAACGTTGGACTTACCCCTTCGCCGGAGATCGACAGCCGATGCAGCCCTGCGTCAGGTGCCAGATTTCGCCGGTTGATAAATAAACCGTAACAGAGTAAAAGGTGGCGATGCGCCGAATTGTATTGATCGAGAGTTGATCCATTACAATAACCCCGGGTGTACATATTTATACCCATGGGGAGATACTAGTCCTTGTAGGACAAGAAAGAAACTTTCCTAAAGATAAAAGAAAAACATAAAGTCCTTAAGGGACACTAAACACACTTTCCCAAAGATAAAAGGAAACTAACAAATATCCTAATTAATAGATACAATTGCCTTCTTCGGACTCAATCCGCACGTGGCAATCCTCATGAAGCACACCAACCGAACCCGACAATGATCCTGCCATCTCCTCATCGGAATCGGCTACATCGGCTATCCTTGTCCGATTCTGTTTCAGCCGATGCACACCGTAGCCGATTTGGCTTGCAGCCGATTCATACTCTGTTTCTGTAATCGCTTATCTCCTCCAATCGGCTTCGGCTTTAACTCTGAATCCAATGCATGATTTACCAAATTTCGTCGTTAACAGGTGTGTCCCGCTAAGCCTAACACAAAAGTATTAGGTATGTCTTATTTACAACGCTAACAATTTTGCAAACTGGTTTTTATCTAATTGTATATAAGTTAGATGAATTTGATTACGTGGCATACACATTGGACATATATATTAAAATCTTCACTCAAATATTTTATTTTATCTGTTATTAGCTGCCACTTACAAACAAACAAGTACCAACATAATAATAGTACGGTATCACTGTACAGGGATACATTGATGACTTACAACTAATGATATGTAAATATGTTATATTAGGTAAATATGTTATATTAGTTATTCAAAGTTGTATATTTAACCTTTCAAAATATGCAAAACCACCTCCAAACCACCTTAGCGGATAATATGAATGGTATTGCAAAGTTCGGGGGGTTGAATGTTCGATTTCGAAGTCCAGGGTGCTAGACGAATTTCCATGCAAAGTTTATGGGCATATTTGAACTTTTTCCTTTATATTATAAGACGTCTTGGTTTTAAATAGATTCATACATGGAACAATATATGAGCTTCATATATGTGTCCAATTGTGAATCTAGACGAGATATGAAAAATGAAAAACTCAAAACGTCTTATCATATGAAATGAAGAGAGTATATAAAATTTAGTCGTAAGTTCACCACTGTACTCTTATTGTTGTGGCCACACGAGTTGAGACGGAAATAAGGGAGAAAGATGAAGAATATATGCTAGGGTATGTAGTTTTTGTGGAGCTGAAGCAGCTAATAGATAGACAGAAGGCTGCATTCGAATCGACTCAACAGCTGAGCTTTTACTTTGTCATGTAAAACGAAAAGAGCAATTAGCGAATGATTAATTAAGTACTAAATTATTTTAAATTTAAAAAATGAATTTGTTTGATTTTTTAGAAACTTTAATTAAAAAAAGTTTACACTAAACGTTTATAATAATAGAGGAAGTAACCCAGTCCATACTCCATAAGCTGTTTAGAACATACCCTCCGTTGCAAACATGCAGTGGAATGGCCACTAAGCTAAAAAGGTTATTTATTCTCTTCTGCCTAGCTATTCTGAAAATATAAGTGTTTTTGGCTTTCTTACATTTTGGAACGGATGTCGGACGGGGGAGTAGCAGGGTTTTACTTACTGCCGGGGGCCTGGTTACCGCCACCCGGCGGTAGGGCGGTTACCGCGCAGTAACCTCGGTAACCGCCAAAAACCATGATAAATTTGCGTTTGAAAATTTTGAATTCAAAAATTCGGGGAAACCGCGGTTTGAACCGCGGTTACCGCACGGTATGGCGCGGTTACCGCACAATGTTAGAGCAAAAGAAGAACAAAATGAAAAAAAATAAAAAAAATTGAAGAAACACTTAAAAATTTGTAGAATTTTGGGATAATAATTAAAATATGTAGGATACTTGTGGGTGTACAATAAAAAATTTTGGCATGATCTTTTCTATATTACGGACTTGAAATCAATTGAACAATACTTGTGGGTATACAATAAAAAATTTTAGCATGATCTTTGCTATATTACGGACTTGAAATCAATTGAACAATTCATAACATAATATTTGGACAACAACAATTAATAATCTGAAGATATCACACATGGTGTCCACATGTCCAAATGTCAAGATGTCCACAATATAGAGTTCACGGGTGAAATACCGCACCGTCCACAATATAGTGTTCACAATAGAGTCCAAAGTATAACATCCACAATATGATGGTTCACATAACAAGCAATATGAAAATAGAAGTTTTGTGATCAATCAAAGGAAATAGAGAAGGACGTACCAACATAGAGCCAGCTATAAGTTCCACTGATTATATGCCATGTTGTACTCCTCTGTGAACATGAGCATCAAGCCATGCGAGTGTAGCAACTCTGCCTTGTATTCCTCCCAACTTTGACCTGTCCATGATGCTGTTGTTTGCCACTGAGCATACAATTGAGCGTACCACTGGGGCTCTTGCCACTCGTACACCCATGTAGGAGGGGATAATCAGAAGGTTGGGGACGATTGTACGCATACCTTGGATAGCCACTTTCAATGCTAGAGGCACTGAATGAGTTGTAGCTATCCTGTGGTATGTCAAGATGTTGTCATTGTTGTTGGTCACTCGGTGAAACGGTAGTTCGTTGAGAGCTTGGAGCACCGTGATCACAGTCCTGAGTCGCGTGAGTGAAGTGGGCCTCACCTGCAAATGAAATTATAGGAAGGAAATTAATCAATAGTGAAATGCATGCTAAAGGTCTAAATGGTAATTGAAGCACATCACACCAGTGAATTGAATAGGGCTGTGGTGACCCCCAGAAGGCACTTCAATGGTGCCTTGGCCTCCTTGACCACCGTTGTCTCTGTCGTCTGAATCAGTTCTTGAGCTACTATCATTGAACTCTTGGTAGTCTGGGTTTCCTTCAGTCTCTTCATCGCTATCAACATTGCGAGACTGTGGACCTTTGCCCTTAGCTCTTTTGGATGTAGGTTCTTTTGGTGGCTACCGAGTCTTTCTTTTTTCAATATGAGTGTCACCTATATTCACATCAGCCTACTCTGCAATAGTAGAAGCTCCCGTGGTTCTACGCAAGTCAGTCAAGTCCACTAGGTTGGCTACAAGTGGACTAGGCACGGGGGCGTCACTTTCAGTTGAGTCTTCATCTAGTTCTGGGTTGGCATTAGACCGAGCATTATCCATCCATTCTTTAATCTAATTGTTAGTTTCATAGAATGATAGGTCCGCTAGTCTTTGAAGGGGATCGTCATCCTCCTTCCTAACTTGGGCATTTGCTTGCTGGATTCGCAGGCGAAGGTTGTAGTTCACATAAACTAGTTTGTTCAGCTTCTTGTGGGTAAGTTTATTATGGACCTTGGTATGTACGAATGCGAATGTGCTCCAGTTCCGTTCACATCCACTTGAAGAGCAGCATTGACCAACCATGCGCAACGCAAGCCTCTTCAAATTCGGCATGTCTGAGGCAAACATAGACCACCATTGTGCTGCACATGCCAATTTTCATGTTAATTTACAACACTGAATACGTGTAAAGCATCAAGACATAATCCATGTGCAAATGATTAAAAACATACCAGGGAAAGTTTTTCCATCGGTTGCCATCTTTCTTGCAAGGGCCCTCCCAAATTCACTAGTCTTACGGCGGTACATCTCAACCTCCAGCAAAGCGGTGGCGGCTGTATCGATGTTCGTCATCCACTCGAAGGCCTGACGGAGGTCTTGGAAGACGGAGGCACTTGGAGAGTACGCGTAGTGCGTCATAGGGTTCAATGCTGCACCTACAAATCATGAAACAAGATCGATGAGAGTCATACAATACCAATTTTCTCATTATGTAATGTCGGTTACTCACTGGCATCGATTAGAGTTTCATTAGTGAGGTCGTGTATCCTCCTGTTGACAATTTCCATGTATGCTTCGAACTTATCCCTTTGACTCGTAAAAAGACTGTCATACTCCATTCTCAACAACTGATATCTCAGAAGAACCTCACTCAAATTGGGGTTCTTGTCCTCGTCAGCAAACCGAAGGAAGGAGTACATCGGCTGGACTGAGTTGACTACTGCCTGTAAGTTCTCCCACCAAGACATGCTAGATAGGCATGCGTGTGCATACCTGCCATCCGTTGTGCCACTGAATTTGCTTTGCATGAAACCAGAGGAAGCCATCCACTGCATGAACTGATCTCGCCTCCTAAGGAAGCTCTGAAGGAACATGTAGTTTGTGTTGAACCATGTAGCATTTCACTTAACCAGTTCACCACCTATAGCAGACACCATCATGGCATGCAGCTTGGAATGGTTGTATAGCCATCTGCAAATTTTCCTCGCACTCCCAATCACCATTTCATGGTCCAGCATTTTTCCAACCTCCTTAAGCATCAAGTTAATTGTGTGCGCCACACAAAGTTGCCACACAATTGTTGGATACTCTTGCCGCAGCAGTCTGCAAGCCTTCTTGTAGTTAGACCCATTGTCAGTGATAATCTAAACGACATGTTGGGGGCCTAATTCGCGTACCACCTTTCTGATCTCCTACATGGGTCAATCACAAAATAAAACAAGACCTCAAACACTACACTTGATGTTATCAAATGAGGCTAAATTGTTGATGGAACGTCGTCACCTTCAGTACGAAGTTAGCATCTTGGCTTTGGCCCGTGGCATCAACGGAGTTGTGGAAAAACATGATTCCATTGCAATATATCAAAAAGTTGATGACCGCCATACCTGTCGATCCTGTCCAAGAATCACACATTAGAGTAACACCGTACTCATTCCAATCACGCTTGAACCTGTCGAATTGCTTCTTGACGTCCTTTTCTGTAGCATCAAGGTACTTCCCATCAATCTCCCTACCGCTTGGAGAAGGTATGTTTTCACCTACAATGTAAAAATGCAAATAATTAGTGTGCGAACGGTTAGAACAATGTAAATCCATATGAAATGCATACTTACCCCACTTTTGTATTTCTCGAACGGCGCTGACAAAGTATGGATTATCAGCATTTCTTGCAGGAATGCCCGAGATGTAGAAGAACCTTGCCCAGGACTCACCAATGGCCTCCCTAGCTTGCCTCCCCTTCTTTGTGAAGAATCCTGTATCGATGCGTGTCTGCACAGGAGACTTGGCAGATACTAGGTTGTAATCTCTCACAGAAGGTGACTCCCTGTGAGATGTAGCCCTTCGTAACAAACTGGCAATTGGGTTGCTTCTACCTTTCCGTGCCTCGGGCTCAGCGGATCCACTGCCACCGCCATGCTCATAAGTGCCACCTCGTTCCTCCACACCCCTCCTAAATCTCGTCTCTTGCCATGAGGCTTGCATGGTTGCTTCCATTTGTTCCTCCTCGTCGACATCACCTATTAGGTCATAATGGTTGACCCTAGCCGCTTCGACCCTTCTTGATCTCTCACTGTGACGAGTATCACCTGTATCTTTTATCCTGTCCAACTCGCGTCTGAAGAATTCGCGGACATCTGGAGGCACTGAATTGCAATACGTAACCCTCTTCCCTTTTCTAGCCAAATGAATTTTAAGTCGAGTTGCTCCACCACCGCCCTTTCTCTGATGACAATACTTACAACGCCATCCAGGTACCATGCTCTCCCCGTGCTCCCACACTGGGTCCCTACTATCTGCCATATCCACCCTGTATGTAACATACGCGAAAAGTATAGTATTAGAAATGAAATCACCAAGGCCGCATTTTTATTTCACTAATGTCATACGTATAAAAATTCTACTTACACATAGTCTTTTATTACTAATAGACGTTTCGAATATGCATATGAAATCAAAATTATGGTGCTTCAAAGCTAGCTAAATATTTTTTTTGAAATCAAAATTACAACAAGTAGCTATACGGTTTACCGTCGATTTGCGCGTGGTAACCACGGTTTAGGCGCGGTTACCACATGGTATTGCGCGGTTACCGCGCTCTATAGCGCCCGAAACCCAAACCCTAAAGCTACGGCAACCGCGCAAAACCGCGTGATAATCGTCGCAAATCGCGCGGTTACCGCGCAAAACCGCGCGGTAGGAGGGGTCTTACCGTGGGCTCGCTGGCGTGGATGGTTACCGTTGCGTACCGCGCGGTTACCGTGTCCTACCGCGGGGTATCGTCGCTCATCGGCGCGGTGGCGGTGGATCTGGCGCGGAATCGCCGCGTCTGGCGTCGCCGAGGCGTTGGACAGAGAGGGAGAGAGAGAGAGCAGAGATGGAGCGCACGCTAGAGATGGGGAGGAGATATTTCTTCTCGGTTGGGCCTCAATGGGCCGTGTGCACAGTATCAGGCCGGCCCATTTTTTTTTCCAATTTGCAAATTTATTCTTCGTTTTGCTCTCAAATTTGAATAAATTTTACTCTTTTTCGAGAAATTTCTTCACCATAAAACACTACAAATCAAACACTACCGTCACTATTTTTTTTGATTTTTTTTCTTTTTTTTAAATTTTTAAATTCAGGCGAATTTCATCAAACCGTACCGCCGTGGTACGGACGGTAACCGCGACGGTAAGTAAAACCCTGGGGAGTAGCATGAAATCATGCATGTGGGTTCATGGCCACCGAGATTGCAAATCTAAAAATCTAACACATGACAACATATATATCCGAGCCCGCTACATGCATGTGTAGTGCATCCCACCATCAAGTAGCCTTATTATATATATAGCCTAGCTACAGGCATGTGTCATGTGTGTTAGCTGTGATAGTTCTAGTTTCCTGCTACATGTTTGAACTGAACCCACACTTTACTATACTAGACTTTTGGTGTACGTTGTGTGCCATCAATTCTGATGAATTCAAATGGTATATAGCAGGAAAAAATACATGCAAATTCCATGGTGCGATGAAATGCAGTATGAATTATATAAGTAACATAGTACATAGGACTTAGGATGTGTTAGTATGATTAATTCCACAAGTCCAACTTTAAAAATTTTACGCTATTGCTCATTTTTGAAAAGAAAAAAATATAAAATTAATATAGACGTCACGAAAATATAGAATTCAATATTAATAAGATGTCAAAAAGATATTTAACACAACACCCTCGTCAAGAGATCCAAAGCACAGATGTTGCTTAAATTAGGATTCTAGAATCACAGAAACTAAAAGACATGAGTATATCCTACCAACCACTGGTTTAACATAGAACAGCAGTACATAAACTAACTTGCATTTCTAATAGCATGTCAAGAAAATTCCAAAAAAAAAAGATAGATTAGCACAATTAACTTGACTAGACAACATAATTTTGAAGGCACATCAGAAATAACAAAAATTAATCAAATTGATCGGTTTGGCAATAAGAAATTAATAAAAAAATATGACATCATGTTTTCATTTAGGGATTTGCTAACAAAATTTCAACAAATATTTTATCCTAATATCTTTCTTATTTTTAGCCGTCGGTTCTTGCTTTATATTCATGGTGGACATCTTTTATTTTTTAGCCGTTAGATCCTGTTTAAGATTCATGCAAAAAATTGGAGGCGCCTTTTAAAAGTCCCTGCTGCGTTGCAATTAAAGCACAGGAGGCGAGACTGAGATGTTCTTCCTTCCAGAAGCCACCTTCTAATTCCAAGTATAGAACAAAAGCAAAAGCAAAAGGTAGCAAAAACCTTATCATCCCATCCCCTCTCAGTGTTCTTCCCATGAAGAAGGGCACGCGCTGGCGCCATAGTGGTGACGGTGATAACGAGCGATTGGGTGGTGGTGGTGACCACGGTGGGCTCTAGAGCAAGCGTCGGCCTTGGGTGGGGCAGATCCGCCGCTGGCAGCCGAGGGAGCGTCGGCGACGACCATGGTGGGCTCTGGAGCAGGCACCGGCCTCGGGTGGGACGGATTTGCCGTCCTTGGCCTCGGGAGGGACGGATCTGGCACCGGCAGCTGAGGGAGCATAGACGAAGACCATCACGGGCTCGGGCGGGGCAGATCTGCTGGCCCCAACCTCAGGAAGGGCATCTGGTGCCGACGACCGAGGAAGCAACGATGACTATGGTGTCGGCCTCGAGAGGGTGGCCACCGATGGGAGGTGCAGATCCAGCGGCAGGATAGGCGATGGGAGGTGTAGATCTGGCGCCGACTACCTCTTTCTCCCAGTCTCACCGCATACCTCTCCTCCTTAAGCCGTGGCCTAGATCAACGATGGTAGGCCTGAAAGAGACGTGGATGCAAAATGTAGATGGCTTGGCGACCTTGACAGCTTCACCAACTAATTTGGGGGTAATTTCCTTGTGAATGTGAATTTTTGGAAATTTCTGGATGAATCCTTGTGAATGTGAATTTTGGGGGAAAATTTTAGCGGGGAACTAGGGTTTCTAGAATTTCTTTTTTCGTATTTTAATTTTTTCCATCCAAAATTATTATCCTAGTCAATCATCTTAACGTAGCCGTGTGGGAAAATGCATTATCCCACGCGGCCGGTATAACTTGTCCACCTGTGAAGCCTGCGAAAATATGTTTTCACATGTGACCAAGTTATACTGGGATAATGCATTTTCCCACGTGGTTGGACGGCCCACTTTTGATAATCTATATTTCTACAGACACGTCGGGGTAGGCGGGTGGTCCAGCCATTTGAAAAAACAGGTTTTGGCCGACTACAAAGACAGTTTCTGTAGTAGTTAGTCCATGCAGATAACATAGTGACATCTCCTTACAAATGAGCCCCCATGCATAGGGGTTATGTATTGTTAGTCTTGTCGTTTACTAACGAGTGGGTCGCTCTTCAGCGTTAGCTAGGTTGGAGAACTCCTCTTCTTTCCACGTGTCCTCCACACGTGTATGTGGCTCGGAGTAGGTGGTCATTGTGCTTGCTAATGTTTGTGGGGCCCGCTTGTCGGTCTCAGGTGGAAGGGCGTGTGGGGATGCCATGGGCCCGTCAATTCCCACATAAAAGCAAATGAAATGAAATACCAAACCTAGTGGCAGTGTTTATTATTAACCATTTCCATGAATGTTGATGAATATTTGTATGCAAGTAATTATGGACGAAAACCACCCACCATGCGAAGAAACACACCTCCGACCAATCAGACGCAAGCATGAGGATCCATGGACCCACAAATCATAGCAAACTGACATAATTGGAGCCAATTCACCATGCACCGTCATGAGGGCCCACAAGATAGTGACTCGGGCGAAAATAAGGAAGAAAGGCGATGAAAGTGGTTCAGCCAAACCAGGAATGTGGTTGATCGCCACTAGCTTCCACGTGTCGCCTCCTCATTGGCCCTCTATGACGATTGTGGGTGAACCGACCTCAGCAATCGTCATTAGCCACCATCATTGAGCACTATAAAAGGAGATTATTACTTCACTATCAAGACACAGCAACACAACTCAATTAGAGTGCAACTCACTTTTATACTTAGGTTGCTCTCTAGTAAAGTTAGAATATAGGAAGAGAGTGAGGAGAAGCTCTGGAAGAGTGCTAACGATGTCGGCATTCTCTGCGGGGAAGTTCAGGAGGAATATCGGAGATGTCAATGCTCTCTTCGGGGAAGTTATGGAGGAGCGCCGGAGTTATCGGCACTCTCTTCGATCTTGTACCTCGACGGATGCTTCCTTTTATATAACTAGGTATTCATGATTTTTTTGGATATTTAATTCTCTTATATTAAGTAAGATATGTTCTCATCAATGCGGGTTCGTTGCTTGATACTTGTATTGAGTGCTCTGGTACTAAGATTCTAGATAAAGAAGGAAGTTCTTAGTGAGGCTAGAATAGTAATCAATAACATAGACGTGGTGTCTATGTTAGAGGTTACCTTCATTTGTTGTGTGTTCGACAGGTTGCAAAGGTAGGTGGCAGGTGGTGACAGCCATATCCATTGAATCCTTCACGTTCGGATACATCATAGAGCTACAGGTCGGACTCTCGAATGGCAAGACTAGGGAAGGGCCGGTGTCTAAAACAACTGATAGAGTTTTATCTTAACTACATTCAAGATTATTAACTCATAAGAATCTTCTCTATTCTAAACCTATCATCTAGTTGTTATCCTTGGATGAATCATGTTTCTTAGATTTTACACACACGTTTCCTATGATTTGATACTCTTGGAATACTCTGAAGTGAAGTGCTACGGCGGTATCCGTGCGCTTGTGAATTTATTTGTGATTGTAACAAATACCAACAGTCACTAGGTTATGATTGACGGCGGCGCGCGCCATCCTACTTGATGACGTGGTTGTAGGCGCCCCAAGCAACCGGTAGTAGGAACCCAAGTTTACACTTCGCCGATAGACTGTATATCTAAATAGGCTAAGACTACAATCTTTGATAAAGTACACTGTCGGATCTTGAACTTATTCGTCTGTATCATGTAAGCCCTCATACTCTCGAAATGTACATCTAGGTATGTATTAGGTATGTATTATAACTTGTTAAAATGTGTCACTATGTTCCTAAATTGTCACAACCCCTTCGGAATCCTATTTGACACTGATGTGGCATATCACACAGACGCTAACATGACAACATCACTAATTCTACACTGAGCAGTGTGAAGTGAGAAGAAAATTAAAGGAAGAAAAATAGAAGGAAGAGGGAGAGGAAGCGGAGAAAAAATGAAAAAAGAAACTTTGTGAGGTGTGTCATTCAGCCCCAGCATTCCATGTAGGAGATTCCACATCAGCATCTCCCGTTACCAACTGAGGACCGCGGAACCTACCTGAGCAGAGAAAAGCAGTAAGCGTGCGGTGTGAATAAACCGTGGATGCGGGTTACAATCCAGAGCCTCTAAACCACTGAGGGTTATAGGGTGGGATTTTGGTGGGCTTAATAATAAAGGCCCTACTAGATTTTGTTTTTTTTTCCTGTCAGGCTTGAAAACTATTTGGGGTTGTATTCAGCATCCTACTAAAGTTGCTTAAAAAATAATTTTAGAATATGAAACATTCTTTCTTAAAAAATATATAAAAACTAAGACTGCATGATCAAAATAACAAAAGAACCCCTAAATTAATTCTAAAATTAAAAATTAGACGTGGCTCGTAAGTCGTAACTCAAAACAATTTAACCAGGCCAAAAGAGACTGAGACCAAATTGTTGGTGCATGCATGGCTTGACTCAGGAAATATTGCATGGGTCTCTCCCTAGTAACGTCCTTTGTACGTCGGCTAGCTAGCTGCAGCCAGTCTAGCTAACAACGTGCAAGATCAGCAATAAGCTACTGATAATTAACTTTGTCAGCTTGATCCCCTGCCAGTTGTTCGTACAACAACAATTAACAGAAATGACAGGCCAAACAATTCCGGATCGATCAATGCAATAATCCCATCGTAGCTGCACCTTCTCGTTCATCGCATCGTTGTCATGCTGCCACTGATCACACCGACTGACCGATGAGACTAATTCTTAATTACTGTCAACGCTTTTAATTTAAAACCACATCTCATCGGTTTAAAAAAACCAATTAAAAACTGATATAAACCGATGACTTTAATCAACACCATATAAAAATCAACTTAATTAAAACATCTTTTTGGTTTACCGCAAACCAATTAAAAACGAATAAAAATCGACGACTTCAGTCAGCAACTTATGAAAACCAACTAAAATCGATTGGTTTCTACGAACCGGCCCAACAAAAACCGAGCCGATTTCACGAAAACCAATCGGTTTCGTTAATCTTGCTTATCCGTAACAATGTATGCTGCTGAAGGTGAGCTCACATATGAATGCTACGTTTTTTTTTGCTTTGATTTGCTTTCATCTTTGGTAATTAATTAAGGTTGGGTTTAACCAACGCATGCCCTTTAATTTGCATTGCAGCTAGCTGCATGATGCATACATAGAAGATGGTCACTAGCTGCAGTGCGCTGCGCTGCATTGCAAGTGTAACAGTAGTGGTCACCTTTGGCCAGGCCCACCTGGCACTGTTGATAGCCACCGAAAGGAGGATGCTGTTGGGAAGAATCCACTAGATAGAGTAGAGATAGAGAGAGTCAAGGAGAAGCACCAAGTGGGGTTTATGAAAACCAAAAGATTTTCCATTTTTTTTCTTTTTAGAGAACAAAAGTTTCCTCTTGAAGCTTTCGTTAGGGTGTGTTATTTTGGTTGTGTTGGAAAGAAATTCTCTCCGCACGAAAAACGGAGCAACTCATTAGCACATGATTAATTAAGTGTTTACTATTTTTTTTGAAAAATAGATTAATATGATTTTTTAAAGCAACTTTCATATATAAACTTTTTGGAAAAAATACACCGTTTAGCAGTTTAAAAAATATGCGCGTGAAAAAAAAGAGATGTGAGTTGAAAAAGTAGGATGAAGAACTCACCCTACCTAATAGCTATCTAGCTACTCTGCATTTGAGCATTGTGATCATCTTGTGCACATGATGCCCATCTTCACCTCATCCTAATTTGGTTTGGTGCAGTATAGAATGACCTAATTATCCTAGAACTCCATCCATCTTAAAATATAGCCGTTATTTTTTTATTAAGATATAGATTTTATCTCGGTTTTTGTTAGCATGTTTTTCAAAATGCTAAACAATGTATTTCGCGCAAAAACTTTATATACAAATTTTTTTAAAAAATATCAAATAAATCTATTTTTTAAGTTTAAAATAATTAAAACTCAATTAATTATATGCTAATAGCTTTCTCGTTTTACGTGTTCGTACTTAATCTTCATCCTAAGCAGTATCGAATAGGGCAGTGTTATCAAGTACTATGAGGCTATATTTTGGAACCGAGCGATACATATTAAATCCTATTTGGAACATTGGGAAAATTTTATTGAACATTTTACAATAAATTCCTGAAAGTTACGGCGCTCCCTCTGTTTTATAGCTCTGCTACTTGGCATTTTTAACTTTGCATCGTTTTAGTTTATCTGCTCTTATTTTAAAAATGTAGTTATAAGTATAAAAATGTATATCACAATGCTAAAGCATGTTACACTGTATAAACATAACATATAAATCAAGTTCATAAATAATCAAACAGTTTGAAAGATATCTGTAGTCAAACTACAACCATTAATTGACAATGAAAATTGCCAAATATTAAAAAACATGGAGTTATGAGAAGTGCTAGTGGTGCTAGAAAATGTGGCCAGGCACAAATTTGGCACACACAAAAATAAGGCTACTAATATCGTCAGGCAAACTTAACATTGTTTATGTCATCCATAGGTACAAGTGTACACCAACTATACTATTAGTACGTGCAATCTTACTGGAACAGGAGCTGTACACAAACAACAGTGTAATGTCCTTTCAGAAAATGTCAAATGGTGATCATGCTCACTAATACAAAAGTCTCAACATATGGCTAGCTAGTAGTACGTGCACAAGCATAATAATTCAATAAATGATTGGCATAACAGGTCGCTAACGCGTCTGCGGCAAGAGGAAATTGTACAAATTTTAGTTAAGGCAAAGTTGTGCAACAGTCCATTTCTAGAGCATTTACATATCAACGAGAATTTGTCAGTTTCTTGCATTGTCCACTGGTCGTGCTTAGAGATGAGGGTGGCACACACCGGATCTAACCACCTAGTATTATATAATATGTATTATTATTTTTTAGTTATTTTTATTGGTGGTCTATGAGAGATACCAATCAGTTTTTAATATAAAATTAATTTGGGACCTCCTAACTCCTGACATATCGAGATATATCAAATTTGTTATAAATGTATTATAAATGAATTGCTCATACATAGATAGATACCCACGAGGAAACTATTTTAAACCTTTCTCAACTTTGTAATATTTTATTAATTTTTTTATTTATACCCTTGAATAATTATCACAAACCATACAGCTATACATCCATTCAACCATTCGAGGAAAAAAAGAACACACCCGAAGTTCATACTTTATTTTAATAACGAAAGAATACACTTAACTGGAGAAGGGGATATGGCTCAAATGTCACTTTTCTTTTACTAATACTCTTTTGAGTCAATTTCAGTCATTTTATCTGCTTCCAAAATGTGCAAATTAGTTATCCCTATGTTCCTGTCTCCAAATCCCCATATTCTTGTGTCAAGCTGGGGTCAATCACTCGATTGGATTTTTTCTGAGAAAAAAATCAACAAAAATAAAATATTAAATAGGTTTTTTTTGTCATAATATAAAAGTAGTTGATCCGTATAACGGTCTTGCCAAAGAGCGAAAGGATTAGTGATATATCCTAAGGGTTGAGGAGAGGTAATCATTCTTTGTCAGAGATAAACCCCACTGCATAATTAGCAATGCTTCCAACCATGGTTGAGCCCCATTTCCAGTAATTTAATCCCAGAAACAGAAAGGGACTGTGAAAAGTGACAAAGCATGCTTAACTACCAAAACAAGTTGCATAACTGTCTCATCTTACATCCAAATTAAATTAAGCACAGGAGATTAGTTTAGACAAAGAAAACTGTTGGCCATACTAATTTGTTCACAAATGAGGACACTTTTTATTTGAAAGAAAAAAATAGATATTTTGTGGGATTCTAATCCTATAGGATTTTTTCATATATGACCCTATCCTATGAAATTTCTAAGTATTGTCTCAATACATACAACTTTTAAGGATTTTTAACATGAGATTCAACCTTATGAAAAGTTTTCTACGAGTCTATCTCTCTCATCTCTGTCATCTAATTTATATGTTTTTTCTGTGGATCTCAATCAAACGATCATTCATTTATTTTTTTTCTATATTTTATAATTCTCTGTTTCGTAGTAGAACTCCTGTCAAAATCTTATGTTTTTTTTTATTTCTTAGTTTTCTAGATCTTTGATTCAAAGGGACCTGAATCTTGCCAAGTGCATTATTGATTAGTCCTCACTCCTCGAAAGTTGGAAAATGGCGAGTAGGAAGAAGAAACCAAATGGTTGGAACAACAGGAGAATAATGGCACCTGACCAATGTCTTCTGATGACAGGAGAACAAAAATGTTCTGGGAAGAATCTCTGGCTCCATGCCTCAATCTTCCCATGCATTCTTGCTTCAGATGTATAATGGGAAAATTCCATGCATTACTAGCTAATTTTTCATGAGGCTATTGAAAAATTCTTGATTACAGTCTTACACACAAGAAATCACTGAAACATTCAGAAAGAGATCTATGCTTTCGGAAGTTTTCAGGTGCAAAGAAAGGACCAACCTGAATAACAATATGAATATACAATATATACCATGACCTCATGAAAAACATAACAACAGAGTGACAATTGAAGAGATAAAAAACCCAAGAATCCAGACTAAATATCATAATAATAATAATCGAATAATAACAGTAAGTAGGTGTGATACAAAAGTAATTTAATTAGGAAAGATATCTTGATCTAAAAACATATCCCCGGCTCTCAGCTGAAGCTTTCACTGAAGAAGAAACCATCAAAAGCTTCACTCTATACAACCCGAAATAATAACACTGCAACACTCAAATCCTCCTCAATTCATCACCTTAAACCTGTCTCTCTCAAACAGCTTATTATTCACAACCCAATTATCGCAATTAGCCATAAACCTAAAGCTCAGATTGCTCCCTCCTTGCAAAGCCAAACTCCCCATCGCCTACCTCCAACCCATTTCACCATCACCGCGAAAATTCAGGGCAGTTGACGATGATGACACGACGCGGAGAAGAACAGACACCAACCAATGCAAAATCAACTAGTGGTATATATGGCACTTTACTCTTGTTTACCCCGGTAGCTATCATCAATCAAGAACTCTACTAATGTAACCATAACAACAATTGACCACGTACACTTGCGACGGCGAACTCGTCGGTTGTCTCTTCCATTTCGACGGCGAGGGGGAGGTGGCAATGCTTCTCTTGTGAAAGAATCATCGGTAAAGCGGAGGCGGCGGGGGCGACGCGTATGGGACGGGGTACACCGGTGGCAATGGACCGGGGTAAGCGGGCGGCGGAGGTGGCGGCAATGGCGGCGAGGGGACGAACGGTTTGCACTGGAATGCGGCGCAGTCGACCGGCGGCGCGGCGTAGAACGCGGCGCACTGCTGCGGCGTGCGCTGGGCGGGGCGGTTGGGCAGGCAGTTCCGGCGGTCGCCGTCGGCCGGCACGACGCGCGCGCAGGACGGCGGCTCGCCAGTGAAGTAGTTGTATGAGAAGGTGAAGTTCTTGAGGCGGGGCAGGCCGCACACCGCCTCCGGCACGGCGCCGGTGAGGCGGTTGTGCGCGACATCGAGCTGCTCCACCTTCCTCATCCCGGCCACCTCCGGCGGGAGCGGGCCGGCGAGCGAGTTGAAGCTGACGTCGAACACAGTGACCTCCCGGAGCATGCCGACCTCGGGCGGGACGCAGGAGTCGAGGCCATTGTTGATGAGGAGGATCTCGTTGAGCGTGTCCGACATGTTCCCGAGGCTCGCCGGGAGGCAGCCGCCGAAGTGGTTGTCGGCGAGGACGATGACGGAGACGGGAGAGTTGCCGAAGTTGTCGGGGAGGCTGAAGCGGAGGCGGTTGTGGTTGAGGAAGATGGCGTCGAGCGGGAGGTCGAACAGCTGGCGCGGGACGGCGCCCTCGAAGTCGTTGTAGCGGAGGTCGAGGAACCTGAGCGCCGGGAGGTCGAGCACGACGGCGGGGAAGCCGCCGACGAGGCGGTTGTTGCTGAGGTCGAGCTCGTGGAGGCGGCGGAGGCGGCGGAGGGTGGCCGGGACGAGGCCGCAGAAGCGGTTGGAGTTGAGGTGGAGCAGCGCGAGGTCGGACAGCAACCCGAGCTCCGGGGGGAGGTAACCCGCGATGTCGCCGTGGTTGAGGTCAACCCCAGCGACGGCGACCTCCCCCGGCGCGCCGCCGGGGAGCGGCGCGCAGAAGACGCCGGTGTAGGAGCACACCGCCGGGCCAACCCAGTCGGCGGTGAGGTTCTTGGGGTCGGAGAAGATGGCCGTCTGCTTCCACGTCTGCAGCGCCACGTACGCGTCCCGCAGCCCGGCGGACGGAAACCTCCACGCCGGGTCCACCACCACCGCCGCCTCGCCGCCGCCGGCGACCCAGCTCACCACCACCACCACCACCACCACAAACACCGCCGCCTTCCTCATCGCACAACTCTCATAACACCACCAAAAGAAACCGAAATTCTCGCCAGAGAACAAGGAATCAAGAACCGGAGCTGAAAATTGCAATGCGGGTGGGATTTGGGAGTTCTTGAGGTGGGATGTGGAATTGTGGAGCTGGGAGTGGAGTGGAGTGGGGGAGAGGAGGACAGCTATGGCACAGCTCAGAGGAGGAGGAGGGGAGGAGAGTGGGGGACGCGTAGCAGGAGGAGCGGCGGCGGTGGGAGGAGGGAGGATTTATGGCGCAGGCGGGGGGAGCAGTAATGCTTGGGGTCCCCAAGGCTGTTGCACCCGGATTAGAGGACGGTAATTATTATGGTGCTGAGGGCTCAATGGGATAAGGTGGATTGGGCTTTGTCCACTTTGGATATGGGCCTGGATGATGATCGTGTAAGTAGGTAAAGCCCAGGATCCAAGCCCTATTCATGCTCCTTACACAAGAATCTCCGAGATACTCCTGGGCTTCTGGTAGCCGTAGCCACTTATGTAATCTTCGGCTCTCCTGAATCCAGGGCGGATCTAAGATTATAGGGCTACTATATCACGAGATCTATCGGTATCAGATCTGATACCCCAGTTTGATACCTATCGGTTACTAATTGATACTCGTCGATTTCAGTATCAGTATCGGTCAATACTCATCGGGTATCATATCTGAGCTGAAAAGGGGGGAGAAGAAGGGATGGAGATGGTTACCAACACCGGTTCTCCTACCTGGAGATAACATCAAAGAGCTTAGGCAACACCAAATCCGATGGCCGGGGATCTCGAGTTTCAAATTTGTCGCGAACGAGCAACGTGGAGCCCATTGTATGAACTATGAAGGGTCGATTTCGACAACAACAGACTCTTCCTCCCTTGACGCGATGGTTGTGGCGAGGGTGGTGCTGCTCCTCGTCATCCGTTATCACGACGGCTACGGCACTCCCCGTTCTCACTTGTCACAACCCTAGACGAGAGGAAGAGGAGCAGTAGGCAAAGAGGAGGAGGAGCAGTAGGACTCCCTGTCCTTACCCGCAACGACCCAGATGAGAGAAGGAGAAGCGAACGAGAGAAGAAAAGAGCAGCAAGAAGCGGTGGAGAGAGGAGGAGGAGCAGGAGGCACGTGGAGGAAGAGGAGCGATTGCTGCTTGCATTAGATGCGAAGCAAGGAAAGGAGACCGAGCATCCTATTCCCACACCTTGAAACAGGGGCCTGGTATTTAGCTTTCCCGTTAGGTTAGAAGGTGCTTAGGAACCTGGTCTAGAAAAAAAATTAGCTATAGTTCGTCTATTTTAATCATATATGCAGCCCACCAAGTTTAAATTTAGGCACCCGCATCAGCTTAAACTCGATCTAATATAGAGTAAAACAAGCGAATGGCATCTTGCCATTTAGTTCTAACTCCGCCTTGCCTAAATAATCCAGATTCTTATTATAGATTAGGTCTAGTTTGAGGGAGCTTCTATCCACTGGAGTTTCTCCTAGAATCTCTAACTCCCCAAACAGATTTTAACCCTGATTCTAGGAGTTTATAGTTGCAGAATCTAGAAATTGAATTAGAGGCCAAAAGTTAGGAAACATAGCTTTTCTAAATTTTCATCATCTACTTCTTAAAATCTTAAACTACTCTAAAAGGTCGACACATTAGCTAGAGGATCCGAAAATAAATTATAGCTAGAAGCACGGCTCTAGCTTCTCCGAATTTCCACTAGCTAGATAGTAATAAGCTATTTGTTGGAACCTCTACTTCGCCGAACAAGACTTTACAAAAACATGCATGTCAAACATAAAATTAATAATGTAGAAATTAATATATCACAAATATATAATGCTTCCTCACAAGAATTATCTATCATGGAGAAAATTAATAATACAGGGTTGGTTTGGTTCTCCAAAATTTTGGTATTTTCACATTTTGGTAGCATATGTGACCGGATAGTGTCAAAATGCCAAAATTTTGATGTGCCGTTTGATTTGCTACTTTATCTATAACTAGCTTGTAGTCATATATATACTTTCACCATGTGAGGCTCACATTGTGAGCAAGGTTAGGTTTTTAAGTTAGAGTTTATACATCATTTTAACATTTTCTTTCATTCGCATGGTTCTAATCATATGGTAAGCTTGATGGTTTCAATTGATAATTGTGCACTACAAATAAATCCTCCACCACCTCTAAACACGAGTAGTAGTAAAGCTTCCATGATGGCCCTTTTGTTCATGTGCTCGGCAGTAGATATTCCATGATGGTGTCATCAACTTGAGCTTATGATGGATGGTCACTCATGGCTATGATCGATTATTAACGTCATAAGACAACAATGTTCCACATGCTGCTATACATTTTTTTTTTGCTTATACGGCACTACAACAGCTGCCAACTCTACCTGTTTGTTTGCCTTTCACTTTTACGAAGTTAAATTCAAAGGCACTTGAACTTGCACTCCTAAGTTCAAATTCAAGACACTTTAATTTACGCCGACTAAGTCATGCCTGAAACCCATGGTAAATAAAAAATCTTATATACAAACATTAAAATAATAATTTAATATATTATATTATTAAAATAGTTTGAAAAGAAGCCACAATATCCGTTCTAGAAGTCCCCAAAATACCATATTAAATTATTAATTAGAGAAAAGACAGAAAAAAAAAAGCATTGATAGACCTTAGCGTACATAGATTACAACAGTGAAGATTGATTCTAGAAAACATATATTTGTTCCAAAGGCCCAAAATACCATATTAATCCGAGAAAAAAATGGACACATCTAGATAACGTGCAGTGGCGCGTTAGTCTTAAATCGAGACCTATCACTTTTTCAATTTTATCTATTACTTTTGTCACAGATCTCACCTACTTTCTAACATCTAAAATTTAAATAAAATTTTCTCTTCAATTATTTATCCGATCTACAATTCTATTACACTATTATGTTCGTTGCAATTAACTCTTTATAACAAGATCTTACATGATTATATTATGATGAAAAAATATTTATGTTGTAAATTACTTTTATTTTATATGTAAGTTACTTTTATCATATATATAAATTACTTTTAGATTTGATTAAACTATTTTTTAGACATTCATCGAACATTTTACTTTATTGGTTAGTCTATAATATGTTATGTTGATTAAATTTAATTTCAAAATAGACTTATGTTTTTACCCTCACAATAGATGTCATGATAAGTTACTTTCTTTTTGTTTTAACTTACTTCTATAATATATGTAAATTAATTTTAGGCTTTATTGGATTTACTTTTATATGTCTAAGAAGTAATTTAATGAAATCTAAAAATAATTTAGATATATTATAAAATTAATTTGTAATTTTTCTTTTAAAATATAATCATGTGAGATTTTTTTATAAAGATTTAATTGTTACGAACATAACATAATCGAATCGTAGATCGGATGAAACATAGGTGATAGGAATATATTTTCTGCTTGCTTGATGTACTGATTCTTTCAGTTATCTTATGTCGTCGTCGGTTACGACTAAAATGAGAGAACTCTCGATTTAGATTTTACCAAAAAAATACATCGTTAGATCTTAATGTGCACAGATTATAACAGTGAAGACTGATGGTAGAAAACAAGAAAAAAATCTTGTGTTTCACACGGGCTGGGTTTTGATACCAAAATATTCAATGTACCCGTACGTTAACAATGTACGTATTTTTTTTCAGAACCTGACCGGGCCTGCTTGCCTTGCACCATCATTAACTGCTGTACCCTCTTATTTATGGCCATTAACCACTAGAATTAGATGTCCACAGCAATTAACTCAACTCGACCGAATCACAGTGTACTATGATTCACACCAAGGTATTGGTGACGAAAATGAACTGTACAATCACCAGCCTTTACTATTACCTATATCTTGCAGGTTTCTTTTAGAGGTTACAGCTTCTTTTCTTCAATTTCTTTCCACCTTTGAAGTCAAGCAACATGTGACTGACAGAAAAGGTTAAAGAGATAAAGGCTCAAAGCTAAAGTGAAGGATATTAATTTGCAGTCAACCTGCAGGTGTGACAAGGGGAAAAAGAAGAGGTAAAGGCAGAGTATTTGTTATGTAAAAGAAAAAAAAGACAGAGTATTTGCAGTGTAAATTGTAGTACTTCTAATCATAAATATAGGCAGCATTTACTACTCCCTCCATTTCAAAATATAAAAGATAACTAATTTTTTCAGATGTTTCATAATAACATTTTCATCCCAATTTGATCATCTTCTAAGCAAAAAGCATCAAGACCAAAAACACCAAGACATCCATCATTTTAAAATTAATTCTTATTGAGCAATGTGCTCCGTCGTTTCTTTTCCAACAAAAAAATAATTCACACTTTAAATGTCACATGGGTTGAACCAATAATAATTAATCTTGGTTGGTTGCATGCATGCATTTCATGATGCACATTTACTCTTTGTACAAATAAACAAAAAGGGATTTTGTTAAATGTTGATCATTTTAAAAAAATCTTAAAAAATTTAGGTGATGATCAAATTAGAATAGAGGGAGTACAAGGCAGGCGTGCATACATGCAATTAACTAGTATATTCTCTCTAATAAATTATTATTTTCTAAATCCTCCTACCTAAGATTTTTTAATTATGTTGGATGCATTGTAGGAGTATTTATTAGGATGATCAAAATGGAAAGATAATAATAAATGTTCTTGGTCTTTTGAGTTATGGGTGCCTATGCCTTATATTTTGGAAAGGAATGAGTAGAATTTAATATCTGGTTCAGAAACAGGCTAGTAATTGACTAGGTATCTGTGCAATTATTATTATTATTATTATTTACCATCTTAACTTTAAATTTCAAAATTGAACTCTTCAGTTATTTATTTCTATGAATAAACCTTTTGACATTGTACATTGTTATGCCACAAATAGTAGCATACTAAGGTGCTGTAGCATCACTGCAGATATGGCATTGGCAATCTCCTTTTTTCTCACACCATACGTGGTTAATTGGAAAAATTCTTGCCACGCCATGGTTTTTAACTGGCATGCCAATGTAGTCCTGCAACGCTAATGAAGATGTCGTAAAAGACCAAGGCTGGAAAATAAAGTTTAGAAGGTTTATTTGCAAAATTACATTAATAGGTTGATAAAATTTAAATTCCCAAGAGTGTATAATCCTTGTATGTACTCATCCGTCCCACTATATAAGACGATGTCAAATTTGACACGATATTTAAAACTAAATAAATTATGTCGATTCAATGATATTATTTTCATTAAATAAAAACTTATTTAATATTAGACTAAATGTTAGAAAAAATATTTCAAAAATTAAATCTTAAAATATGTGCGTGTCATATGGTTGGCCGGAGGGAGCAATAGTTATGTAAATCTCTTGCTAGAGTGATAGTTACGAAAATCTCTTGCTAATGGGCTGAAACCTAAACGATAAATATATATTCCATCTGGTCATAAATATATAATGTTTAGACAAGATTTGATTAACTTTGACCTGAGCTAATTTATAAAAGATGGCAGGAACGTGAGTAGAATTTGTTTTTGCAATCACTACAGAAAAAAATGTTTTTTTTATTATAGCAAACTCTTTAACAGCGGTGAGCCAGCTTCTGGGTAGGTCAGGTGGTTGCCGGGCTTACCTTTGCCTCCTACATGTACCACAGGATGCCGTTAACGTGCGTAACTATTTGATCTTCGAAAATACAATTAATCGTTTGGACTCAAAAAATTGAATGTCAAAATAAAGATAAAAATTTGAGTTATAAAAGCAAGAAGTAAACATCAAATTAGGAGTTGGGTTCAACTTAAGTTGATGGTGGAACCTCGTGTCGCTCGTTCCCCACTCCTCTTTCAACAAATGTAACACAAATTCTTATAACAAACAAAACTGTCATAACTCACCCCTAATATAAAATGTGGAGCCTAAACACCATAAAAAATTGACAGCCTGACAGAAAGTTGTGTAAGACCCACATGATCTTTATTCCTGTTGGCTAGTAGAAAATTGCCCAACAAATTAAATATAAAAAGAAATTGGTTAAAACAAACGTGGGTGAATAGTCATAGACAATTCAGCCGACGAATTAAACAGTAAAAAGGATATGCTAAGGAAACGTGGGCGAATAGCTGTTTTCTTGCCTGAAAAAAGACCCCAGCATGCATAGCTTGATCTAGTGGCGAATCCACACTGTTACTCACAATAGTGCAGTGCTGTTCATCAAATTAAATTTGGAATTATGACGAGGTAATTAATTAAACAAGCTTGTCGGTTGGATGATACAAATGCAGCAAACCATGCATCTCAAATTTTGTCGGTCAAGCACTGAAGAAGCATATGCCCAAACATTTTGCAAAGGACAGTTGACTGTTGAGCTCATGAAAGAATTCTCCCAAATCTTACCATTATTTGACTGACACACCCAAAATAATCTCAAGATGATTAGTTATAGAGTTTACTGGTAGGCCATGGTGAGTATTCAGACATATTCAGTGAAGAACTTGTCCAACTGCATGCAATTGCATTTCTTGGACCGGTGGCCAATTGGTGAGCAACACTGTTAATTACCCTACTTCTCTTGGGTAATCAAGTAAGTAATGGAGTGATTAGAGTTGAGAAATGCTTCTAGCTAGCATGCGTGGGTCCAAAAATGGTCCAGTCTCCTCACTGGTTGGACCAATATCTCGGTTTAATCGCCTGCACCTTCAGAGTGAGATTGTCGGTGATGTTTTATGTGCTCTTTTTTTCTTTCCATCGCCAAATCAAGGCTTGCATTTCTACGTTCCAGATTTTAGATTCTTTAATAGCTTTTATTTTCATTTGCTATCGTTTACTCGTTTGCGGTCGAACAGGGAAGAGTAAATTTTAAAAAAATTAATATTTTGATCACACTATTATAAAAATCCATAAAACTACTGATTTAAAATATTGTATCACAAGAATACAAATTTAGCAACAATTTTATTATAAAACTATAGACTTAATATATAGTACCATAAAACTACAGATTTAGTAATAAAGTTAAAAGAATAAATATTTTAGAGTTTAGAGTTTAGATCCTAGCACTAATATTCCACTAGAGGTAAAAAAATGTAATTTTGTGGTAAAATCGATGCAGATTTATAATTTTGTGATAAATTTCATGTTAAATTTATAGTTTTGCTCCCATCAAATATGTAGTTTTATGCTACGGGAAAAATATATTTAGTTTTATGAAAGTTTTGTTAAAGTATATGTAATTTTGCTAAATTTTACTCAATAAAGAAAGCTTCAGGGCAGTAAAATTCATGAAAAAGATTCTAACTGCAGTTACATGCAGTTTCTCTTCATAAGATATCAGTCCCCGGTATACATGTTTAGTCATTATTTTTTTAAGTATATATCTTCAAATTTTAACTTCATAAAGTCAAATATTAGTTTGTTACATCTGTTTAAAAACGTGGTGAGTGCCCGTAGAAAAATCTAGTCATTGTCAACTTCAGCAGGACAAAATGCAAATGCAATGGTAGCTGTACTAGGAGTGTAGCCTTTTGTTTGCAGTTGATTGCAGCTGGAGAGCATGAACAGAAAAAGAACGTAGTGACACGTGAAACGCCGAGTGGCAATCAATGTGCTCAAAACAAAGTAAACTACACGCGTATAATCTAACCATCGTGTCAATATCATCTAACGGACACCAAATTAAAGTGATCGTTTTCCACTCTTTGAATACGTTACTATCTCTGTCCCTGTCCCAGAATAACATCTATCTATATACGTATTAATTAATTATGTGCTAATGAGTCGTTCCGTTTTACGTGTCGGAGAGATTAACTTCCAATACCAACTTTAGAACTCAGTCGTACATATGTCACATATGATAATAGATTAATTTAATTTTTTAGAAAGGAGTTATTTTTTTCCTGTGATAATTTATCAAAATAGCAAAAGGGAAAAAAAGAATCACATCTCTCTCACACACAAAATACAGGGAATTTCTGTGTCCCAATATTTCTCTTTTCTTAAAAAAAACGTCAACTGATCGCATTTACAGTCGGTCATGATTTTAACAGAAATATATGTTCACATGTCAGTGGTATATCTTCCTCTAAAATAGACTTATAATAGGACCCGCGTGACCTCTTGCCGTCTCCAAATTTAACATGCAAATTGAACCAGGATATGGATGGATGCAACTGCGTCCCAAAACCAGGAGACCAGATATCATCCAGTAGAAGCCTAATAAAAAGACAAAGGAAGAAGAACGCAGCCCGTGAATGCAGTAAAAACTTCATACAACGTTACACTGCTGTTCAGGTTATTAAGGCAGTCACAAGTGAATAATGCCAGCCATGTATTTACTTACTTATGTTCATGAACTGAATCCGGCTGGCAATGGAGTGTACTAGTAGTATTTACTCCTACTTACAGCCTGATACTCTGTGCCTTGGTTGGCAATGGCCGTTGGAACTGTGACCAGCCAGGAGCTAGCAAGCTTAGCTTAGCTGCAGAACCTGAAACAATGGCCAATCCTGTCTAGTGAATTACTACTCCAGTAGTGATGCATGAATCGATTGAATTCAGTCAGGGGTGAAAAATTTAAGAGCTGGGCAGGGCTGCCAAAGACATGGAAACATGGCTGTGTTTGTTTGGGTGAGTTAAGAAATCATTTTCTTCGCACAGAAAACGAAACAACTCATTAGCACATGATTAATTAAGTATTTACTAAATTTTTTTTGAAAAAAAGATTAATATGATTTTTTAAAACAACTTTCGTATAAAAACTTTTTACAAAAAATACATCGTTTAACAATTTAAAATACGTACGTGCAGACACGAGAGAACAGAGTTGTAAACACAACCGGCCAAACACACCCAAAGAGAGTTATGTTATGACAGGCCAGCTGACGTCCATCAAAGGGAAAAGTGACTATATTAACTCAGGCCATCTGGGGAACTTGTAGATCTCTTCATGGACCAGGCTGGGCCTGAAAAAAGCCCGGCCTCGCAAGGCCCAGCCAAAGCCCAGGAAAAGCTCAAAATTCTTTTTTTAGTGTGTTTCTGAACTTAACATATATATTTTTCTGTTTTTTTCCAAATTAGTGGTATCCCAAATTGTTTCCTAATTAATTACTCCATTCGACTTCTTTCGGCTCTGGGCCAATTTTACGGGCTTCAGCTTGGAAGAATGCGGGCCGGGCCAAGCTGGCCATGAACAAGTCTAGGAATAGATAAGTTTGAGACCAGTGCTTAGCTGTTTCATGAGTCTTACCTAAAAAATAAAAAGCTACTACCTCCATTTTTAAAATATAGCAACTTCTAGCTACAAATTTGAACAAGTCTCTGTTCAAATTCATAGTTATAAATGTTTATATTTTAGGACGGAGGGAATATTTTGGGTTGGCAACGGAACGGTCCCCGCCCCCGATCCCCAACATCTCCACCTGCCCCCGGCCCCGAGGGAAGATGCGGGGCCAAATCACCCCCGTGCCCGGCCCCTCCGTGGCCCCGCATTAGGTTACCACTTCATCCAATCAACACAAAAAAAATACAAAACAATCATCAATTCAACAAAAACAAAGATAATAAATACTTGAATATTAGCACTTAATTACAGTGATTAAACTATGAGATGGCAAGTGCCCGGGCTCAGCCAGTATGCAGCTGTTTATTAGCACTTAATTACAGTATTTAATCACCGGCTAATCTGCATACAATATTAGGATATAAAGTATTGATTACCATGCTTAACTAAATGCTAATTACTTTCAAGATAATTAATTAAATTTCACACCATCACGACTATGATTGATCTAAAGGCAAAATGATATAACTTTCTGGCATTCATCGTCTTTTTAATCTCTTTTCAATAAGATAGCACAAACTCCATAGTCTAACATATCAATAATACATAACCATCATCTCATTGATATATTTTCGTATACTGGTTTTCCTCTCCTAAATTAGAACCGACGATCATCAATTTTACATACGTACACGATAAGAGGTATATATATTTGTATTGATTTATGTATATACTTGTCATCCGCGGTTAGACTTGCCAAGCCTCAAAATTATTCTTGGATCCGCCACTGTGCTAAACCAACTGAAAGTCACCCTGAATTTTGTGGTAAGGTCAGGTCAAGCTGATGTGGTTCCAACCAACAGTGGCCAACTAGCTGAATGATGCAGTGATGACAACACCAGCAAGATGGACATAGATGCTCAAAAGTTTGGGAGATACTACTTTGCATGCGTAGGTTGAGCATCATAGCATGATCCAATTGTATGGCCCATTGATCTGCAGCTTGCTATGCTGAATGATGATTGTGCCTGAGATTCTGAATTCCCCTTTGAATTTTTGCTGTAGCACTGTCCAATGAGGCAAATTTGATGAGTTCTTTTGAAACTAGGTGCAGATATTCTGCTCCATTTCATTTACACACAAAAAAATTGATGCATAATGTAATACCAACAGCGAGACAAGTAGCAGAAAACACCAGGATTCTGCCCTATTCTAAAACCAGTCAAGCTCTTTCTTTCCAGCAAAAAAAAAAAACAGCAGGAGCTATTGATCCAACAATGTAGCATTTTTTTTCGAATGATGTATTAAAGAAAAGAAACATGTTTGTGTGCAATAGTAGTAAGAAATATCAAAAATGTTCTTTTTGTGAGTACTATAATTTAAGAAATGCATATTTATGCTCACAATAAGAGACTACTCCTTATTATCATTATCCTTGCACAGCTGAAAGAAAAGAACATCTGGCTATTATGCACAAAACTTACGAAAACAAAGAGAAGCCAGAGTGTAACCACAGCCATTATGCTGTCATAGAAGGTAACAGCATATGAGGAAACAAGGCTAAGCCTCAGTTCTTTTTGGCTATTGGCTACAGCTTATAGTGGGCATGCTTTTCAAACTAACCTAATGTTTCGTGTAAAAGAAATTTCTATATAAAAGTTTCTTAAAAAATCAAATAAATTTATTTTTAAGTTTATAATAATTAATACTGAATTTATTATGTGCTAATGGCTTTGCCCCGTTTCGTGTGTCACAATGAGCCAATGCCCAACATGTGATTCGAACAAAGCCTAAGGAGATAGTTTCTGTACAACGCAAGAACATATGCATGCACAATTTGAACTCTTGAAGTGTTCCCATAAAAGTTTTACTTGATTAACCTTGCCTAAAAGGAAATTTCTTGATTTTTCTCCTTTCTATTAACGCAGAAATTTCTTGCTCCTAGAATTAAGGAGGGGGCTTTGAGGAGAGGCTCTGATTAGTATAAAGAGTTCATGAGAGTTTCTATTATGGTTTTTAAATTTCACGGCTTGGTTTTACTCCAGTTGTAAAAAAGAATACAATTCTAGTATTTAAATTTTGTCAAAAAGGATTCAATTATAGTGAAACAACTCACCCTCCAACAACTCCTCAATTCTTTATTTAAATTTCTCTCCATCTTAAACCTGACAACCCTCTCACTCCTCATTTAATGAGGGTATCCAAGTAATTTTTCTTTCCTATTGGTTTGTCTTTTAAATGCTATAGTTGTATTCGTTTTGGAGGGAGGGAGTATTAAACTCACAGTACAAGTTGAGTGTTTTTTTTGTTGGATTTGATTGTATTTTTATTTTTTCAGTTCTAAGTGTATGAATTATTTGATCCTATAGTTCTCACAAATTCCTATTATGGTCAAAACATTCTTACTGGTCTCATTAGATGCACGCTATTAATATGGTTAGAAAATTATTTGTATGTAATGGATTGTGTGGTTAAAAAATTAACTGTTTTAGCTTTAGCTCAATATTTTGTAACACTGCTAAAAATATAGTTCCATTATTATTCTTCCAAAAATCGTAATTAATGCCTAAGATATTATAGTTAGGCTCCCTAAGCATACTTGGACATGGCCTCAGACAGCTTTCAGTCACACTGGTTGGCAATGTGAGATTTGTGCGTCAGGGGTAAACGCATGAAGATGAATGAGTGGGGCCAGTGACCTATCACACAAGCAAAATAGGGACAGAGAACTTAAGGTATAACCAAGAAATGAAAATTGGTTGAGGGCTAAGGGCATCCTCAATGTGTGAAAAAGATGACCTTAAACAATTAATATTGTATCAGTATATCATTTTTACCATTGTGGAGCTAGACCATAAGCTTCATGCTAGTAAAAACAACCTTAAGTTTAAGGTGTGACACAAGAGAATAGAATATAATTGTTTCACTGTTCACAGTAATAAAATTTACATATCAGTTCAACTGCTGGATTTCTAGTCGTTAGATTTGGAGTCTTGGCTTGCTGGCCGAGTGGTCGTTGCTGCAACACTGCTAGCCGTTGGCTTCATTTGCTTCCGTTGATACCTATAAAACAGAGACAAAAAAACCCACAAGTGGATGAACAAACTTGATCCATTCATTTCACCATGTCCTGAATGGATCTTTTCAACAGAACTTTCACAAACCTGCTCAATCAAGGTTCCTTAAGTCAAGTAACAAAGAGTGATGGCCCAAACCCCCCTCATACCCAAATTTTCACAAATTTCCCTCAATATTTTGGACCTAATTTTCTACATAATTTTTATCCTTTTGGTACTCCAACCAACTACCAGCCATATGGCCACCCTCCTCCAATCTTTCAAGGTGCTCACCGACAAGATTATTATGGCCAAACAACTCCATCTAGCTTTCCAGGTGTTCAACTTCAAGAAAATATGGTATGCTCACCTAATCAAGTGTATGGATTTGCAGCCACTAGATCACAAGTTGGGATGCAATATAATTCATCACTTGGGGTTGCAGCCAACACTTCTTCCCATGGATTAGAGTCAGCTTCTCCAAGATTTGCAAGACAGAAGGAGAAACAAGTAGTTGATCTTGAAGAAGGAAGTAATAGCAGTGAAGAAGAAAGAAGGGGGATACACATCAATTGGACCGAAGATGACAACATACGATTGATGAGTTCTTGGTTGAAAAATTTTGTTAATCCCATAAAAGGCAATGACAAGAAATTAGAACAGTATTGGAAGGCAGTGGCTGCAGAGTTTAACACCAATATGCCTAGCAATGGGAACAAAAGGACAGCCAAGCAATGCAGGACACATTGGGATAATGTGAAGAGAGATGTTACAAAGTTCTGTGGATTTTATGCTAAAGCTAGAAATAACCTCACTAGTGGATACTCTGATGAGATGATAATGGAAAAAGCCCGTGAGTGGTACAAAAGTCAAAACAACCAAAAAAACCTTTCACCTTAGAGTAAATGTGGAAAGATCTCAAAGATCAACCAAAATGGCGTAGAGTCCTTGAAGATTGTAGCAAGAATAAGAGAAACAAGATTTCTGAATCAGGAGCACATACCTCATCATCTAATCAAGACATTGAGGAGGAAACAGTGAGCAAAGAGAAGCACCCTGAGGGGCAAAAGGCAGCAAAACAGAGGCAAAAGGGGAAATGTGCACCATCACCTTGGGGGGACAAGCCAAGTCAAAACATGATTCTCTTTCATGAAGTTGTTACAACTAGAGCAGCAGCAATTCTAAGATCAGCAGAAGTAACATTGGTATCAGCAAAAGCAAAAAAAGAAAAGACAAGACCTAAAAAAGATAAGGCTAGGGCAGAGAAATACCAGACATACTTAAAATTGATGGAGAAGGACACATTGACCTACAGTGAAGCAAAATTAAAGAGACATGAAGTTGTCTTGGACCAATTAGCTAGAGAATTAGCTGAGGAATAAAAATCAGTAGCAAATAATACTAGAAATGATGTTTATTTTATAATGCCAATGTTCTTATCATGTATTAGAACCGTGTGTAACAATGTTGCTTGTAGTGTGACCTCATTTGTATTGTGCTCTATTATGGTAATATCAATATCAATATCAATGTCAATGTCAATGTTGTATATTATTACTAGGAAATAAAACTACAACATGCTGAGAGAAACCACCTTCACATGGATCTAGTTGTAAATGTTTTTTCTTCATCCATGATCAAATCTGCTTATTTTCCATCACTTGTACTGTGCGTGTTGTAAACTTGACAAAAGCAAAAGATAGTTGTTGGAACTCTGACAAAAGTATACAAATCTATTGAAAACGTGACAAAAGCAAGAGCTAGTTGTTGGAGTACTGATAAAAGCAAAATAGAGTTGTTGTAAACCTGACAAACTAGTTGGAATCTAGCCGTTGGAATGTATCATCTACAAATAGGTGATGTAGTTCAGCAAGATACCATTCATCCTCCATTCCTTCAACTTCATCCCAATAGCCTTCCTCCCACTTTAAAAAAAAAAAGTCCAACAAGTCACCAAACCAATCTAGTCAGTTAGACGATTCTAGCTCTAGTGACAATCTTGAAGGGTTGATGTGGGAAGAAATCAATGATCCTATGGAGACTGAGATGGAAGCTGAGATTGAAGCTGAACTTCAAGCTCAAATGCAAGCACAACGAGCTGGTACTTCTAATCGACGTAGGGGCTACAACAGGAGATACATCAATAGAGATCATGCAGAAGACCACACCAGATTGTTTGCTAAATATTTTTCTACCAATCCTTTATATACCGATAATCAGTTTCGTAGGAGATTTCACATGAGAAAGCATCTATTTTTTCGCATTGTTGAAGCTCTTGGCATTTGGTCTCCATATTTTTGTTTACGACGAGACGCATTTGGGAAGGTTGGTCTATCACCATTGCAGAAATACACGGCTGCCTTACGCATGTTGGCATATGGTACACCAACCGACCTTTGGGGTTGCAGAAAGCACATCAATGGAGTGCATGATAAAATTTGTTCAAAGCGTTAGACACATATTTGGTCAGCAGTATCTTCGCAGACCTACTGAACAAGATATCCAACGTTTACTTCAACAAAGTGAGGCACGTGGCTTCCCCGTCATGTTGGGTAGTGTTGATTGCATGCACTAAGAGTGGCAAAATTGGCCGATTGCATGGAAGGGGCAATTCACGCGTGGTGATTATGGTGTACCCACTATCATGCTTGAAGCAATTGTATCTGCTGACATATGGATTTGGCATGTCTTTTTTGGTGCCGCTGGTTCTAACAACGACATCAATATGTTGGATCAGTCACCATTGTTCACTGAAGTGATACAAGGAAGAGTTCCTAGTATTCAATTTACTGTTAATAGGATAGAATATAACATCGGATACTATCTAGCTAACGGTATTTTTCCCGAGTGAGCTGCATTTGTCAAATCAATCATCAGACCTCAAGCTAACAAAGTTAAATTGTATGCACAACATCAAGAATCAACAAGAAAAGATGTGGAACGGGCATTTGGGGTTTTGCAGAAGCGTTGAGCCGTCATCCGTCATCCAGCACAGATTTGGGAAAGGGAAGAACTAGCTAATATCATGTATGCATGTGCTATTTTGCACAGCATGATAGTGGAGGATGAGAGAGACACCTATGGGATACCTGATGACAACACATATGAACAATCACAAAGATCTACACAACTAACAGGATATGATCAAGGTCCAATCCATGGATTTGCAGAGGTTCTAGAGAAAGACAAGAATATTCGTGATCGATCAACTCATCGACATCTCAAGGCAGATTTGATGGAGCACATATGGCAAAAATATGGTGGTCAGCAACAATAAAAGTAGAGTTTATCGGTCTATTATGAACCTTGTATTTTTCTATTTTTGTCAATCATCCAATTTACTTGTATTCATAATTGAGAAGGGATCCCTTAGTACTAACCTATTTTATTAGTCTGTTATGACCTCCGCATTATTTTTTCATGAGCTAAGAAGTATGCAATAGTACTATTGCAATAATCCCTAGACGGAGCACAAGTTACTTTCAAAACATGTGTAATTTTTCTTATTTTTTTTATTAAGATCTGATGTAGCACAACTAAACGTTCAACCAAACATCCATGGGGAGGTGAAAGCAATGATTCACACGATGCAAACATAGTTCATCGTCGTAACAGGACTTGCACAACCAAAAAAATCATGGATTTAATCATCCGATGGAACGCAAGCAAGACCATGAAAAAGAAGGGATCAATCACCTCATCCTCGACGGAGTCGACGCGTACTCGTCGAGGCACAGGTGCACAGACGTAGAGGAGCATGGCAGCGTGGAGCTCGTTCAGCACGACGACCACCGCCGGACGGCAATGCCACGGTGGCACGGGGTCGAAGGTACGGCATGGCGAGGTGCTCCCGCAGGCCGCGGAGCTGGGCGGCCCGAGGAGGCATGGGCAGGAGTAGCTCCGAGGTCGACACCAGATTGTCGCGCTACCGCTGGAGAAATTGTGTCGCTAGAGAAGTTGGGGATCAAGCAAAATTAGGGATCGGGCAGAGGAACTGAGGACGCGGATTTTTTTTCTCGCGCGAATGACTCCACGGCTATAGATAGGTATCAATTTTTTTTACTTGGTAGGACCCAGTGGGACCCACTTTAACTCCTCCCACACACACACTAACCATTGTGAAGAGAGACTTAACTACTGCTATCTACACCGGGGTCCACCTTATTGTCTAGTGTTCACACACACATTGAGCTTGCCCTGGCCCTCACTCGTTATACACTAGATCCGCCCTTGAGCTATGCCGTAGCTCTGGTAGTGACGCAACATGTATCCAACTAAGATTCAGATAGCGTCAAGAACAACTTTATCATATTTTTTATATTTATCTATTAATAACACACACGATAAACAAACACATGCAGAGATGTTTAATTTACTTGAGCTGATTTCAACATCAACAGCAGTCCTCGGCTTCATGCCTTCAGTAGGTGATCCTCTGGTCATCGTCATGGAACGTAGACCTAAGAGAGCATCTTAGCGACACGGTCTAGCTAAGCTTGCTGTGCCCAACAAGCAGGAGCATCACCAGAGCCGCAAACATTAGCTCAAATGCCATTTCATCTGTTCCTATTGGTTACCACAAAGTGTGATACGGGTACCCGTCCATACAAATAGTGACAAATGTACAATCTTTCTTCTGTACACCTCGTCATAAATAAGTGTGATATGGGTATCCATCCATATATATAAATAGTGACAAATGTATGATCTTTTTTTTCATACACCTTGTCATAAATGATATGGCAACTCTTGTAGCCTGCCGATGTATGCTTACTGTAAGTAATACTACCATTGTCTTTAATCATTATACACATAATGATGTTTAATTTTTAGACATATGTTTGACTACTTATCTTATTCGTTGGTTCTTTTATTCTACCATATCAAATCGAACGCTTGGAGCAATCAATATCTTTCTTGCAACTTTTAGCTTCACGTGTAGCGGTTATCTAGGAGAGCTAATTCAGCACAGGCTCGGTAACAGGACTTATCAGTTAGTAACAATCATATTATGAAGCTCAACAACACATATGTACACAGAGTAACATACTACTACATTCAAACTTGATCGGAACTCACAGAACTACACCGAGGGTTTCTCTAGAGACAACAGAACTGGAGAGGAGGAAATATCACGGTAGAGGAACGTTTCTTGATTCTACCACTGGAAAGTTCAAAGTTTCAAATAATGTTCTTGTAAGGTGACTAACCAGAGGAATGCAAGGACGCTATTCTAGCTTGCGGTGTTCTTATAATGCTCATGTAACCCGTTTAGTTTTTCTTCTCCTATAAATCCTTGTAGGAGAACGAGTATCTCCAGAACCGGTATTGTTGCTATTCTGAACAGGGTCATTCACATCTTGCTCAGGTTGAGAGGTATTTGAAGTCACACTTGTTTCCGCAAGTTCTGCTCTCAGAGATCCACTTGCGCTGATCTGCCGCCTCAGTCTCAATATCTCACCTTTTGCTGTGGCCAATTCCTCTTCAAGATTTTTAGACCTCGTTTCAAAATTCCCCCTCTCCGTTCCAAGCATTTTCATAAGATTCTGAGCATCCATCATATCTTTCTGAGCTTCCATTGTACTTATCTTTTGTTGCTCAAGAGCCTCCAAAAGAATCTGTTTCTCTTCTTCAATAGAAGAAATCCTAGAATTTGCGCTATCCAGCCTCTTGGACAGGAACTGTGTACTCTCATCCACCTCTTTTTGTGAATTGGTCACCTCATCAAGGTCTGCTTGAAGAGCTCGCCGTGCTTCAGATTCTGCAATCGATTGTTCCACCAATACCTCAAGCTCCCTGCTTAGAGTAGCACTAATTTTATGTTCTCTAACAAGCTCATCTGTTGCAGACTCTAACTTCTTGTATGCATCCAGCAGTTCTTTATTAAGGTCCTCACGTGCTTCCATAGTAGACACTAATTGATTAGAAGTGACATCAAGCTTTTCTTGTGTCTTTTGAAGTATATCCCTCACTGATGCCAACTCATCTGAAAGAACTTTAGAAACTGCTTCTGCCTCTGCAATTTTGTTAGTCAGAACCTGTTTCACTACATTGGACTCGTCTGTCAACTTTGAAATCTGGGTTGTCAATTGCTGATTTGATATCTTCACTCTATTAAGCTCTTCAGAGAGGTTGAACACCTTGTCTCTGTAATCTGTTAGTGCCCCTTCAGTGGACTGAAGAATCCCTGATAATTTCTTATGAGCTTCAGCCTCATTATCTAGCATAGTTCTGTTGGTATCCAATTCATTGTTCAGCTCAGCAATTATAATTCTGTTCTTACTAGTGTCACTTAATGCAGCAGATAGTTTTTCTTCAAGCTGGTTGAGCAGGTTATCTTTCTCGATCAGTAGTTCAGAATCACAAGATGCCCTCATCTCAGAAGCAGCTGCAAGGTCTGCATACTGTTTCTTTAGTTCACTTATCTTTTCTTCTGCTCCAGTTTTTGCAGTGCATAGTGTTTGGACTTCCTTGTTCAATGAATCAATTGAAGACATCTTTGAGTTTAGATCATCTTTAGTTGCAGAATAATCCTCCTCCAGTTGCTCTATTTTAGAATTTGCATATTCTAGGCTTGCTTCGGTTTCATTGTAGATCAACTGCAGCTTCTGATAGTCTTCTTCCTTGGAAGAGAGTGATGAGCTTAGTTCCCTGATGGCTTCCTCCTCGGCATTCACCGCCTGGCTAAGCAGATTTACCTTGTCCTGTAAAACATCAAGTGTTTCCAACTTTTCTCTCAATTTGCCTTCAAACACATGTTTGTCTTCTTCTGCTTGTGCAATGCTACTCTTAAGTCGATATATCTCATGTTTAAGCTGCTCAACTAGTTCTTTCTCCTTTCTCACTTCCTCACTTAAAGATGTGACGGTTCTCTTGGTCAAAGTCAATTGATCCAGAAGGGAAGCTTCCTTCTCCTGGAACATCCTAGCCTGTTTCTTTTGTTCTGCATGTTCGCTCCATATCTGTTTCTCATATTTTTCCCTAAGCATAGACATTGCTGCCTCATTTTCAGCCAACTTGATCTCCATCTGGGCAAACATAACATTAAACTTATTGATTAGGGAAATATTTTTTGAAGAGTCCATTTTCGCAATATATAAATTCCAATATATTTTGAGACATAATCTCGATAAATGAAGGCCCTCATAGTACATCTGCAATCTATATTAATTCATCGACTATATAAGAGTCATGCTGATACTCTTTCCTAAGGTTCATAGTTCATACTGATTTATCCTACATTATTACAATAATATACAAAATTGAAGTTGCATAGTGGCAATATGAATCCAGGAACATACATCAGTGTGAAAGAACTAGGTGCATGCTATTATGCTCTGCAATGAAGGAAAACAAATTACCAAATTAACAGATGTTCGTATGTTTGATAAAGACTATAATCAGAACACCTGAAAATTAGCATAATTTTCTATTGAAACAGTGACCAAAGAAAGTCAACCAATTCTCAACTATGGATACTGTCTACGAGTTAGCATCATATAATATTACTATATCTCCAAGTGCTAGGGCAGACTAAATAAAACAAATTAAGAGTGGTCTGAAGGTGTCCAAATTTGTAATTGAAGAAATAGATGCTTATCTTGTGTGTGCAGCATAGTGATATCTCAAGGTAACATGATGGTGTACAAAATATCTCTATGTGCATATAAAATCTGGGATGACAAATAATAGCTAATATAGCAGAAGTAAAATAACTCTAAGATATGCTGACTGAAAGGATGGCAGATGGCATACAGTTGAGACGGTCGATTGCAATGCCTCTTTTTCCCGTTGGGAAGCACCGAAAAGTCCAGCAAGAACACCAGAAGCAATAACTGCGATTGCATTCAGAAGACCTGCAAGTGGATTTACTGCAGGTGTTACTTTCACCTCAGCCTGAGATCCTTCAGCCAAAGGTTCTTCAGGTTTAGTCTCCTCAGTCTTCACAGTGTCCATTCTATCTGCAAAAAACAGTGTAACCAATTTGTCTTGTGTCAGATCATCACAAGGTATAATGCAAACCATTTGACTGATAAAGCAAACTTCTGTTTAACACAAATGCAAGGAGATGAACAGAATGCCACATATGTGCACAATCAGAAGTGTGTTCACTGAGGCAAAGAATGATTTCAATGTGTTATGGAAAAGGTCAGTTCTGGTAAACAACTAAATACAGGATTAAGTTGCCAATTGGGTCAGGTGTGTGTGTTTGTTGTGTGGCCATAGGGGCATTGCCTTGTTGGGCAGGCTTGATGGAGAATCATTGGAATGACCAATGCATCAAATTAGTGAATCACTGGAGTTCCCCATTTGTTCCCTAGATCGATTCCCTTATGTAGCTTTAATTCAATCCTCTCCAAATCACACTACTACCACAATCTGTGAATCCTAGTGACCAGAGTGTCCGCCAACTACTTGTTCAGTTCATCGCACACAAACCAACCAAAACAATTAGCCAAACGACAAAATTCCAGAATTGGAATTATTCTGCCTTTATGGGCTGTCTAGAACAGGAAGAGGAGTTGTTTCTCCATGTTAGAGTATCAAGTCTGTACACTGCAACACCTGCTGATCCGATCTGTTGCAACGATGATTCAGTTTGATGTGGTAATCAGCTTTGGTATAATCTAGTCTCCTTCAGGCTGTTCTAGCTGGCCGCCACCTACTTCCCCTGAAGCAATGATTCCACAGCCCCTAATTCAAAGTATATCTCAGCATTATTCAACGCTCCTGTGATCTTCGAAAGACCCAGAAGAGACAAAATTGGGTCAATCGCTCACCTGACACTCATAATCAGAAATTGCCGCGATGAGCAGACAAGGTACTAGTAACTACACCACCCTAATTCCACAAATGCTCCAAATATCTACTAGTCCCTCCACATTTGCATCCCATTTCAACCTAAATTTCTCGCACGAACTACTCACCCCCTAATTCCACAAATGCTCCAAATATCTACTAGGCCCTCCACATTTGCACCCCATTCCAACCTAAATTTCTCGCACGAACTACTCACATCTGAGGAGAACACTACTCGCTACTAAGTAAGTAGTACTCACCAGTGACGAGATCCACCGCCGTCGACGGGCGCGCCGCGGCGGCAGCATCGCGCAGGCGGAGGAGCGGAAGCACCGAGACGCCGACCAGGAGCACGGCCCTCCTCCCCGCCGCCAGCACCGACGGCGACGGGGAGCAGGCGGCGGCGGCTACGGCACCATGGCCCGCTCGGCGGCCGCGGGACGTGACGAGAGAGAGGCGCGGCGGGTGCGGGTGCGGCGGCAGCGGCGAGAGGAGGAGGTGGCGGTAGCCCATGGCGCCGCGCCGCCGAGAGCTATAGCTAAAACCCTAGCCCCCTCCGCGCCGTCGCTGCGATGCGAGCTTTGAGCTTCGCTTCTGTTGGCCGCGGCGCTTCCCTGAAATGGTTTAGTTTAGCGTCTTAAAAATGGATTAGAGTTTAAAACAGCCAGCGTAATGGCGTACGCCCGGTGTATTGTTAGCAAACGAAACTTCTGTGATTTGTATTATTTTATACTAAATTAATGTAAGTAATCGTTAGTTTTTGTGTAGTGTATTAATATTATGTAGATTAGTTCAAAATTTTATTACAAATATGTCTAATAATTTCTAATAATTAGGTAACAAATGGTCCGTTTCTTTTTAGCAAATTATTATTATTCCATCTATGACACTGCGTTTCTATGGGCTTAACTTATCAACAAATCCGATTTTTGTCCTTCAACCAGAAAACCAGATACAACAACTCTCTCAACTATTAAAACTGGTGCAAAATAGATCCTAAGACAGATTGGACGACGGTTTCAACTGACGTGACGCCTACGTCGCTAAGTTGACTCGGTCTTCATCTAACGTGGCATTCACATGACACTTACGTGACAATTTAATTTAAAAAATAATAAAAATTATGATCCCACATGTCAGTTACACCAAAAAAAATTAATAAAAAATGATGGGGCCCCTCGTGTCATTCTCACCCCTCCTTTTCTTCCTCCTCTCTCCCTATCTCCCTTCTCTTCATCTCTCTCCCCTCTTCTCTCTCCAGGCGCAACTCGGAGAGGTAGCGGCGCGCGGCGGCTGGCAGGAGAGGAGGGAGTGACGCGCAGCGACCGGTGGGACAGGAGCTGCACGACCTCGCCCCTTCCCCCCGCCGCCAACTCCTCCTTCCGCGCCACGGCCTGCTTGGTCCTCTGCAGTGCGCGTCGCCGTCGCATCCTCTTCTTCTCAACAGCATCCTTCGTCGGCGGCCCCCGGCAGCGGCGGCGGCGAGAGCGGAGGCAGAATCGGGGGAGGCGTGGCGAAAGCCGAATCGACGGAGGAAGTGGAGGGCTGACGCAGAGAGCGAAGCCCGAGACGTCGCCGGCCCCAGTTGTGGCACAAGGTCTGCACCGGCAGGGGGTTTTCCGCATCGGCGACGGTGAAGGTCACCATGGTGACCCCGTCGGCGAGCTCCCCTCCTCGCCGCCTTCATCGACGTACCTCATCACTGGCGAGAGCCCGCGGTTGTTGATCACGTGGCAAGAGTGCCGCGGCGGCGACGCGATAGCCGGATCCTTCTTCTGGAGGCCCCATGCATGATCGCCGCGAGCCAAGACCGGTGCTTCCGCTCCTTGCTGCCACACTTCTCCTCCGACCCATGTCGCCGCACTGCTCCGGCACCAGCTGCGGCCGCGGCCGTGACAACAATGAGGAGGCCTCATTCTACACGGTAGCGAGCGCGAGCAGGCCCTCTTCTCGCTGCCTTCTCCATTACCAAGCACAACAGCAGAGGCCGGCCGGAGAGAGGAGCAGCGCGCGACGCGGCGGCGGGAGAGAGGAGCTCTCCTTTCCCTCCCAAATCCCTACCCCGTCGGCTCGAGCTCCACCAAGCTCCCCCCCGGAGGCCGGCCGACGAGGGGGACGAAGAGGATGGAGGCTCGTCGGCCTCTCCGCCTCTCCCTCTCTGCCATCCGGTGAAGAGATCTGGAGATAAGGTAGAGTGGCTGACATATGAGGCCCACATGGGGCCACACCATTTTTTAATTAAGTTTTGTGTGTAGCTGACATGTGGACCCATGGTTTTTATTATTTTTCAAATTAAATTGCCACGTAAACGTCATATAAATGTCACGTCAGATGAAAACCGAGTCAAATTAGCCACGTAGACGCCACATCAGTTGAAACCACCGTCCAAACCGCCTTGGGACCACCGTCCAAACCACATCCTTTTCGGTTGAAGGATGAAAATCGGATTAGTTGATAAGTTAAGGACTTCAGATGAACTTATTCCAACTCTCGCTCTTATAGAGTTAGGCCCATAGAAACAGAAAAATGAAACGCAAGTCAGCCCAATGATGACTTCACATTTGGCCCTTTGCACAAGATGGGCCATGATTAGGCCCAAGACTATCCTAGAAGACCTCAATTTAGGCCCAGTTAGACCTTACAATGAGGCCCACACTGCAGTAAATAGGCTGACATTAGGTCCATAGACATTTTTTATTTGGACCTAAATGCCTCCAGTAGGATAAGTAAATTTATATCATAATTCTTTTGTTGTTATAAATGATACTGTTATTAGTTTTACTAATAATCAAAGTATTTAGAGATTGTAAAAAGGTAGAAAAAAATGTCTACAAATGGATCTCGGTACTAGCAAAGGCCGTCTCTCTCTCAGGTTGGTTTGATTTCCTCCAAATATTCAAAACTTCTATCATTTCTAATGTTTTAGATTTAGACTCTCCCATTAAGTTACCTCCTCTGCCTGTGTGCCTGTATGCGTTTTCGCTTCTGCAGTTTTGAGTGATATTTCAAACACAAATGTTGCACATAATTGACCTGAACACATAAATTTACTCTGGGATCTCGTTATGAAGCCCACCAAAGGTTTTGAGAGAATCAAATGCTCTGCAACTTGGAAGTCTTGAACAGTGAGAAATGATAAAAAATGCATCATTTTTCTTCTGCAAAATTGCCACCCCTGCATCATGAAAAATCTAGGCATCTTCAAGGTGGCCTTTCCAGATACATCCCAACTTTTTCTACAGATCAACAAATCAGTACTCAGCAGTGCTCAAAGTTTTAAAAAAACACTCCAAGAGCACGAATTTTACCCAAAGCAGCTCAATGCCATTATCTAAGAGTCGTTGCAAAAATTACAACACATAAACATTGTCATTGCTGCTAGGAGCCTAGGAGGAAACCAAAGAAGACAGAAGAAGAAATGGAAATTGCAGTGGCCAATAGCCTTGAGACCAAAACCACAGGCTATCTAAATGCAGGCAACCACTATTCCCAAAAAGCCCAGAGCTCATAGCTCAGCAAATTCGGAGAGAGCTAGATGCAGCTTCTGATCCTCCATGACCTGCCAATCCGACCGAATTTCTCGACTGCTGAAACACAAACTTACAAGATCAGCAGAATGGTGGTGGTGGTGGCGGCAGCGGTGATGATGATTGTCTACATTATTGATCATCTATCCCGGTATGCAGCACTTCGGTCAGGCATGGGGGGAGCTGGTGCTCATGTCAAGCACGGCCATTCCAGCCATGAATAAGTCGTTGTGGAATGACGATGATGAGCCGATTGAAATGGGGGAGGAGACCGCGGTGTTGCTCTCCTCTTCATCCTCTATTAGGATCTCCTGGTCCCTGCAGTCGCCGCTGCAGAATGCCTTCTCACCTCTGCAGAAGACATTTCAGCAGATTAGTCAGTGTTCGCTATGAAACATGAGCTTTCATGAGTCTGAAATTTGCTCGATTTAATAATCAGGTTGTTCAGTTAAAGAAATGCAGCCTTGGTCTCGCAAACTAATAACCAAATTCTTCAACACAATGTCCAGTTTAACAACAAACAAGTCACTAAATTCTTCAATAGACTATCTCCAATCTATTCACTTGGGGAAAAGAAGAATAAATGAATCAACAAATTCTTCGATATGCTACTACCAATCTATTCATGAAAAGTTCAACACATCAAAATGCAATTACTGCAAATTCCCCCCAAACAATCAAACTTTTAGCACCTTTATCTTAATAAGCCATATTATTGTATTATATCATAAGATGATTGTGATGGCTGCATCAACATACCGATAAAAGCAGAGGTCACTGCCATCCAGCTTCTTCTTGCAGGACGAGCAGAGGCGGCGGAGCTCGTCGCCGGAGTCGGACAGCTTCACCAGCCAGTAGGACTCGGTGCAGGGCTCCAAGATGCAATCCCCAAAAATGTGTGTTGTCTTCGGATTGGGTCCGCGAGCAATGATGCGGGTGTAGTCCTCCGACTGCTCCACCTCCGTCGCCGACACCGACCCGATGTACCGCGGCGGCGGCGGGCACCCGATGGACGCCGGCAGCGAGCCGGTCGCGGCGGCGGCGGCGGCCACGCCGAGATGAGCACCGCCGGAGACAGTGGCCTCTGGACCAGACTTCACATCCCCGTAGAACCTGCTGCACGGAACCGACATGCCAGCGGCGGCGACTCGCGGTTGCACGGGGCAGCAGGCTCTCGGCTTGGTCGGGCGCATCTGGGGCACGAGGAGGCGGTTCTTGGCGGCGCCGGGCTCGGCGAAGCCGTCGTCGATGAGGCCGCCGAGCCCGGCTCGCCGCGCGTCCCAGCTCCGCGGCGACCGGAGAAGCGGGCCCCCGCCGCCGCCGAGCGCGGCGAAGGCCCTGAGGTCGAGCGGCGACGTCGGGCTGCGGGCCGGCGAGTCGCACTCGCACGGCCACGCCGCCGCTGCCAGCCCCACCAGCAGCCGCGGCAACTTCAAGAACGCCGCGGCGCCGCCCCGGGGCTTCCCGTCCGCCGCGTCCCCGGAGTCGGGCACCACCGCCACCCTCCTCAGCATCCTGCTCCTCCCCCCTCCCCTGCAACGCCGCGCCGCCAACCAAGAATCAAACGACGGAAACAGATCAAACACGGCCGCAAGAAACCCCCAAAAGAAAAGAAAAGAAAATTTCAATATCTTTAGCTAGCTAAGCTACGATCCAAGAACAGGTCGAGCTCGTCGGAGACAAAAAAGCGGCGCAACGAGACAAAGCGCGCGCCATGGGCGACGGCCTCAATCGGATAGAGATAAAACCTCATCCCCCCACCCCCAACTTGCGAGCAACAAGACACAACAAAACACGGATCCCACCTGATCGATCAAGCTCTCGTCCTCTTTCTCGCCTTCTTCGCAACGGTGGGAGCGAGCGAGTAGGCAGGCAAAGCAAATCAAGAAGAAGAGCTCAGCAATGAGCTCTTCTCTCTCCCGCTCGCAGCTAGTGCTACTCTAGCTAGCTCGGCGCAGTGAGGTGAGGTGAGGTGACGGGTGAGTGTGCAGTGTGCAGTGGCAGCGCAGAGCTCGGGGTTTTGCTTTGGTTTGGTTTGCTTCTGAAATACTCCTCCTCTCTCTCACTACGGATCGTATCATTCATGGGTGTCAGATTGAGGCAGAGGTGATAGGCGACGCGTAGGGCGTAGGAGTAGCTGCCTTGAGATACATACGGACTACGAGTGTGAATACGTATACGGCTGGTTTTGCGGTACAAATACATTGTACTAGTACACACCAAGCTTGTATCATGACAGGTGGTCCCTATTTGTCAGAATGACTTGGTCATTATCCCGAATTTTTTTTAGAAATAATAGTATTTTAATGGAAAATCGCAAAAATAGTTGGCTTTTGCAGAAAATCACAAAAATGTGGACATGTCGAACCACGGAGGGACGAAATGTGACCCAGTCGAACAGTCGCGTGCCGACAGGGCCTGTCGAACAGCGGGCGTTCGACAGAGCCCGCGGCACCGCCCAGTCGGCCAGCCGCGTGCCGACAGCTGGCCCAGTCGGCTAGCCGCATGCCGACAGGATCCCGCACCGCGCCTATCGGCTAGCCGAGTGCCGACAGGCTCCCAGCACCGCCCTTGTCGGCCAGCTGCGTGCCGACAGGCCTCCGCGCACCGCCCCTATCGGCATATGGGAGATCGACAGGGTGCTATATAAGCCCCGGTTCGTTTAAACGAGGACCACTTCGTCGTCTCACCTCACCTTGCGCTAGCTTCGCCTCGCATGCCGCCGCCAGCTCCAGGCCGCCGTCGCGCCAGCCTGCCGTCGCCATTGCCGTGGCAACCGGTGCACCACGTCGTCGTGAAGATAGCACCACGAGAAGAGAAGGCAAGCTACAGTGATTAAGGTATAAAATTGCAATCGTTAATCATTGTTGTTAAATTTTAATTTGTACATATGAGGTTTGTTATTTCGTTGTTTTTATTTGTGAATCGTTAGTCATTGTTGTTAGTACATATAATTTGTTGAATCTATTAACCATTAGTCATTGTGTAATGTTAGTATATATAATTATGTAGTTGTATGTTGCAAATAATTCGAAATTAGTATATGTTTGCTGAGGTGATTAGCAATCTCGTAATGGTGAAATAGTTATCATCGGGGAGAAATCAATGTTGAGCGTTAGTACAAATCGAAAGGAAATTATATTTAATTAGTCAAATTTACGATGCAGAGTTGTGTCATTTGGCCAGAGGGAATTACTACGTGGTTGGGAAGGAGACATCCGCAACTGTGCAGGAAAGAGCAACGACAGCGAAGGTATAAATTTGTAATCCCTTAGGACGACCATAATTTTTTTTTATTAATCATTGTTGGTTGTTAGTACAGGTATTATACGTTTATTATTAGTTAAAATCGAATGAAACTTATATTTAAGTAATGAAATATAGTTTGAATACGTTAGAGCAAAAATGTAAGCATAGAGCATACGACACCTTACTGGGTAGTGACGTATTAATAGCAATTGGCATGCTATTTCAGGATGTCAGGTGTTGTGTCCGTTCGGGTGTATTATGACGACGCTCCAATACAACTTTGTGATAGCGGGGTAGATTTGACCGTATATGCATTCGTTGATACTACCCTAAATACACCAGACCAGTTGGTTTTGAACGAAGTGCTAGGGTGGCTGCATAATATGTTTGGGATAGATCCTTCGATGGAGAAATTCATTATAAAAGCCGTGTGGCCAGTAAGGAGTGAATACGGATGGCAGTGGAGAGTAGTAGAGCTTGCATCTACTGGGAGTTGGAGAAAATTTGTGGCTAAAGTAGGAGAGAAAGGTTATAGCCTGGCAATATTGGTGCAAAAGAAAATAGATATTGTTGGGACCGGTGAGACCAGCCACACGGAGGTGGAACAAACACATATCGTGGAAGAGGCTAATATTTGCAGGACTGAGGAAGAGGAAGCAGTAGAGGAGGAGACTACTACAGATGTGGTTGTGCCCGGTGGCAATTGTCCGGTTAACGAATTGGATGACGATGAGCCGGACTCACCTTTGCCTGTTGATGCAGCGGAGGAGAACGATGCGGTAGTGGAAGAGATAGAACTGGAGAATGAGGAATATATTTCGTTCGTGGTGGAAGGGCAAGATACAGCACAGTGGGAGGAGGAAACCAACGTACCTGAAGATTGGACGACCATATCCATGTGCCGTTTGGGGGTTAACGATGGTTTAGATGCCCACTGGTGATATGATTGTGAGAAGGTGCAAGTTGGACAGATGTTTCACGACAAAGGGCACCTACAAGACGCGGTGAAGAGGTGGGCTTTTCTGCAGAAGCAGGAGTTCAGGGTGAAGGTTTCAAATCGGACGACGTATGACGTGAAGTGCACAAAACCCGGATGCCCTTGGAGAGTGCATGGTTACAAGCCACAACATAACAACTTATGGGTAGCTTCAAGGGTTGAGGAGCATACATGTTTGTTGGACAAGACCCCTTTGGTACACAGGAACATGACGGCTGCATTCGTGGCACAAATGGTTTATTCGAAGGTTGTTAAAAAAACCTCTTTGTCGCCGTTCACAATAATGCATGACGTGGAGAAAGCGTACGGGTATGAGATATCGTACGACAAGGCTTGGAGGGGTAAGCAGAAAGCATTGGAGATAAGATTTGGAAGTTACGAAGATTCATACCACAACCTTCCCCCACTTTTGGAGGTGTTGCAGGCCAGAAACCCAGGCACACATATGGCTATTCTTGATGAGGTTAATGACAATGGGAAAAACGTCCTTCGTCGTGCATTTTGGTCATTTGGGTCCATGATAGAGGCCTTCCGAAATTGTATTCCGTTGCTATGTGTTGATGGTACTTTTATGACAGGCAAGTATAGGGCAACTATTTTAACCGCAATCGGAGTCGACGCTGATAGCCATGTTGTCCCCGTTGCCTTCGCTTTTGTTGAAAGCGAGAACACATCGAGCTGGCTATGGTTCCTGCGTCACACTAAAAGGTGTGTTGTTCAAAACAGACCAAATGTGTGTGTTCTGCATGACCGACATGCCGGCATTCTATCAGCAGTGCAGCAGCTAAAGGAACATGTAACTGAGGAGGTTTCCTGGCCAGATTTGCATAGCAGATGGTGTATGCGACATCTCGGTGCAAATTTTTACAGACAATTCAAGAGCAAGAGGTTAATGGACCTGTTCAAAAAGTTGTGCAAGCAGAATCAGCAAAGAAAGTTCGACGCCATATGGGAACAGCTGGATCGGCTGACCACTACTCACATGCAAGAGGTTCGAAAAAAAACAGTTGTTGCCCAACAAGAGGAGCCGAAAGGCCTGGAACTCGTTCCAAACGAATCACCATCTGTTACTCGATGTAGGAAGCGGGGGAGGGCTACAAAGTGCTTCACTGACTGGATAGAGCATGAGCCAAGGGAAAAGTGGTCATTGTTGTACGATACCAATGGTTCACGGTATGGTGTGATGACAACAAATCTTGCCGAAGTGTACAATTGGGTGATGAAAAATACACGTCCTTTATCACTTGTTGCTATTCTGGAGGGCATCACAAGGGGTACACAGAAGTATCTTTGTAAAAGATATGCCATGGCTAGTCTTAACCTTGCCAATCCTAATGTAAGGTATAGCCCCGCTATCACACTGTACATGGAGGAGAAAAGCAAGAAGGACACAATGCACAGGGTCTGGCCTGCTGGGAATAGGGAGTTGCTGTTTGAGGTACGTCTGCGTGACAAAAGTGGTGTCGGTATTGGGAGTACGGACATCACATTAGAGTGCACGTTGTGGCCAGACTATCATGCTTGCAAATACAACTGCAACATGCCTTTCCTTCGACATCTGTCATGCTCTCATGTTCTTGCCGTTTCCGCAAAAGGTGGTGTCGATGCGAACATATTTGTCTCGCCTTACTTTACTAAGGGAGCATGGGAGGCAACCTGGCGCGGTGAATTGCGTGGTTGGCGTGTGGTATGTGATTTCACTCGCCCACCCCCAGGGGAAGCCAACTGGGTGCCTGACTCAAATTTGCTGGTTGGCACGAAGGGGCGTCGCAAGACCCGACGAATCAAGAACCGCATGGATGAAGCTGAAACGAACACCCGTTCGCGACGTCCAAAGGTTTGCATTGTATGCGGCGGAGACCATAGCCGTAAAGATTGCAGCATGTACAATGTAGGCAAAGATGCAGAAGGTGGCGATATTCGGCGTGTTCCAGGGCGGAGGTCGACTTCGAGAAATAATCCTTAGTTATTCGTCTTGTAATATTTATATTTACCCGTTCTAGAGTGTGTTCACTTGAACTTATTAGTATTTAACCTGTATGTTGATACTATCACGTTTCATAACCTGTACGATGATACTATCGCGTTGCATAACCTGTACGATGATACTATCGCGTTGCATAACTTTTTCACATCATTTTATCAGTATTTGATTTCTGCTATTAAAATTTTGTCATTTTTTAATTCATTTCTGATGCTCACGACACTTATAATCATGCATTTTGTAGATATGGCTGCCAGGGATGACGTATCGCTGATCGACGAGGTGATCGATAAACATCACCGTTCGAGACGACTAAGTCGGGGGACGTTCTGCAACGTGCTGAGGATGCGGGGACCGGATCATTATTGGCGTATCAATCCTCGTTGGGTTCCAAGGTATGTGAAAAACCATTTGTCACCTCGTGCTGTCATTTAAATTTTCTCGCATTGTTAATTATTTCTTTTTGACATGTAACAGGTTGAGAGCCGCTGGGTTGTTGACCTTCGCACTCTTGGTTGAGCCTTCACGTGGAAGGTCACCCCGTATCAACATTGATGTGGCCTTGCTGAGTGCTTTGGTGGATAGATGGAGGCCCGAGACACACACCTTTCACATGACAGTTGGAGAGATGGTACCCACTCTGCAGGATGTGTCTTTTTTGTTGGGTCTACCTATAGCGGGTGCAGCAGTTGGCCCGATATAGGTCCATGCTGGATGGGCGGATGATCTGTTGGCCAGTTTTGGTGGAGTGGTAGCTGCTCCGCTGGAGGATCTCACAGATGGGCATGGGCCCACGAAGAGTTGGTTGCACCAGTTCCACCAGGAGATGTTCCCAGAGGACCAGGAGGACTGGGTAGTGCGCCGACACTTAGTCGCGTATCTACTGTGGTTGTTTGGGTGGGTGATGTTCACGGGGACTCACGCTGACTCCGTGGACAAGCACTTCATCCACTACACGAAGCAGATCGCCGAGCTACCTGTTGAGGAGATTCCGCAGTACAGTTGGGGGTCGGCTGTTCTTGCGGCGACGTACGCTGGTCTATGCGATGCTTGCAACAGGTACAGCAAGGGAAGTTCTCTGACAGGATGCCCTCTGCTTCTAATGTTATGGGCACATGAGCGCTTTGACATTGAAAGGCCACTCCTGGAGTCGTACGCAAGTTACGGTGTCGATGAGATGTATAAGTCTGGACTTGAAGACATCGACGATCGTCCCACCGTGGGATCGCTGTGGACACACCGCGAGGTAAATTGTACATTGTAATGCATTTTTCATAGCACTTTCTTATTCTGTGCTTTATCTCGATTTATGGGCACTAATCACATATTTCATGCTTTTGCAGCCGAGGTGGGTGAGCGGAACGACACGTCGCGTGTACACACAGTTCGTGGCGGACTTCGATCAGCTTACGCCCGACCTGGTTCGCTGGACCCCGTACACGCATCACGATGTCGTCGAGCGAGCACCGCACGGTCTTGCAGAGCTCTGCACGCACGACGCAGAGCTCTGGAGGACCACTTGTCACCTCGTGCTGGACGTGCACGTCGAGCCGTACCACGTGCAAAGGGTACTTAAACAGCTCGGCATGTACCAAGACTACCCTCCGAGAGGTGGACGCTCTCTAGCTGTTAGCCTCCACAAGTAAGTACTTGTCCGATAATGTTATAGGCAAGTAGTATGTTTTACCCCATTGTATATATTTCTTACGTGCTCATTACAATGCTACGCAGGTACACCCGGAAGGGACTCGGTCTGTCCCACGAGGGGACCATTGTTTGGACGATCGCGCCAACGGTTGCGGAGTGGGAACATGCGGCGGAGCACTTGGTTCTCCAAACACCTCCAGACGACGGAGCTTCGTACGGACAGTACCTTCGTTGGTACCGTAGTGTTACGCGCTGGAGGTGTTTCCCGCCACAAGGGGAAACGTCTGTCCCTCACCAGGCGTCGATCACGGACACGTTTGCTCCACAACCTCGAGCTGCGTACAACTCAATGGTATGTCGTTGCTTTCGTTGATTATCATAACATGTGGAACACGTTCAACTGTTCTAACGTCCTTCCCTATTCGTTCAATAGGCCGAGTTTGTGGAACAGGTTCACGCTGATTCCAACACGTTGCTACAGAGACTGGAGACGAGGCCTCAGCACGTTAGGCAGGACGACGTAGCATCCGTCCTTCGCAATTTCCGTTCACGGGCCGCGGCGCTACCTCGTCGTGTCTCCTGTCGGAGCACGGCTGATGTGGTGCAGCCTTCCAGGCGGGCAGGATCGCCACCACTATCACGACGCTCTAGTGTGGAGTAGTTCTGCTCCTCTACTTCATGTCGCCACTACGACGACGCCGGTCCATCGCACGCTCGGCCTTCGCTTTAGGAGACGCCTGACCCTGTCCGCCCAGGGAGATCGTCTGACTTTGGGGTTCCGGCATCGAGTATGCCACCACCGTGGCCTCAGGTACGGCACGTTTGCCTTGCTTAACATGCAGTTCATATCGTACTCAACCTCCATTTTATACCATATCGTAACCTACGCAACGTGAACAGCCACAGCAGGTGTACGATACCCAGGGAGCCTACGCGCAGCCAGACTTTCCCTACCTGCCGACAGGGGACGACTTGGCGCCCACATCGGGTTGGGGACTCTACGTTACTCCGCGCGCACCGGAGTCAGAGTACACACAGCACATAAGTAAGTATTGTTTACAACGTAGTTACCATCATCGTTCGCTTAATTTTTATGCATGGTTACTAACTAGTAATATGTGGCATCGCCTCTATTTTGCAACAGGTGACGACTACGGGTTTTCCCAGGGGCATTTTGCAGTTCCTGCTGTCTCTCCTCGAACACAGTTCGTGGACGATTTCTTTGCGACGGATACACCCGATGCGCAAGCTGGCATAGACTACTGGTACGGTGCTCCTCCGGTCACGCAGCCTACGCAGCAGGGGGAGTCCGTGCAGCCAGAGGATGCTACTCCACAGCAGCCGGCACGATATAGGCACCCACCTGATAATTTGACCTATCCCATGGAGCAAATCAGACAACGTAAGAAGGGAGGGCCTAGCAAGCGTGCGAGAGGGGGGCATTCTTGACTTGTAGTGTTATTTATGTGCTGAATTATTTTTTTGTGCATTTACTACTCATGTCATATTATATGTATGAACTACTTCATGACATACACTTATTTGATAAACTGCCTTTGAATGTCTTTTCTACTTGTGCTAAAGTATCACTTCTTTTATATTTTTTTTACAAGATTTAGAAAAAATTCACTATCGACATCATTGTGCTCACGCGTGGTTACAAACTACTTTCGGCGTCTATGTCGTTTCGTTGTCGAAAAATCAGACACACCAAGAATACAATGCGAGATCGACTCCACATGCGCCTATGCCCTTACATGTCATAACTACTTATGCATACGACAACAAACTTTCGGCGCTTGGGTGTCGGGTCCATTACATAGCACAGTATACCACAGTGCACGGACACACTATCAGTTTGACTTGTCACGATCAACTTTCGGTGCATACATCCACTCTTACTTTCGGCGGTAATCAGGTGGACCCATCGTGCCCCATGATGTAGACATGTAAAGGTTTTCACTGCTATCTTTGGTGCCTACATAAGTCCCCATAATGAGCGATGCAGCACATAATTTCTTCATCTGTGTAGGCAACAAGCGCTACCACAACCCTTCATTGCACCAGCTTTCGGCAATGGCTAGACGTCGGGGCGTTGAGGATCCCAACTGGCGTAGCGATCCTTTGGTATACCTATTCCCACCTTGGTGCGAGCGGCCTCTCTGTCTTTGCGGTGACCGATGCCAACTAATGGCTTCGAGGAATCAAGACACTCAAGGAAGACGTTTCTTTAGGTGCCCTAACTATGACTGTGAGGTATTTCATTCTCTGCATATGCTTATTCAGTTTGCATGAGCGATTGTTTATTCTTCTTCCAAATCTATTCATCAGGCCCGCGCTACGGCTTGTGGATACATCGAGTGGGTCGATACAGAAAATCCCGTTCTCAACCTAACCACTTGTCAACAAGAAGGACGCTGGTATTTCGCATCAGAAAGTCCTGAGAAATACTTGGCGTTCAAATTTGCTTACGAACAACAATGTCGTGAAGAACAGTACGACTGGCGGGTGCTAACGATGGCACTCCCTCCATGGGAAGCCCGTCCAAAATGCAGATGCAGTGATCGTTGTCAGGTTCTCTGTTCCACCAAGCCAAGAACTTTGGGTCAGAGGTTCTTTGTTTGCCCAAATATTGTAGACAACGATTTCATGGTGAAAATATTTTCGTTATCATGAATCCTTATTTTGTCACAACATTCAGTAACTTTGTTCGCTTCACGTCTATTCGTTTCTCGCAGGAACCGCCAAGAAGATGTCAATACAAAGAATGGATAGACACCAAAAAGGTTCTGAGTGATCCAACTTCCCGTGTGGTGCAGCTTGAATTGCCAGAGCAATACATGTTTACTAAAAAGCAGTTTGAGAGGGGAGAGGGATCCTCACATAGGGGTTAGCTACTATCGGACAACTTACGTTACTCAAATATGTGATGTCATGTTTCGTTGTCCCATTACTATATCGTCGTCGTGTTCAACTCTTGCATTACCTTCCTTCTAGTTCGAATCTAATCTTATCTATGTAACCGCAATGAAACCAGGTGTATCATGTTTAAATTGTACTACAACTTTTTCTTGTTTCGGTATGGTCATGGATGTGCTCAACATCAATTCTTAAAAAAAGTTTCTTCTCGGTTTCTAAAAACATGTTCTATGAATTCGAAATTTTTTGAGTCCTCCGAAAATGATTTTCGGAATTTCCGAAAATAGACAGAACCAATTTTCGCTTCTGCAAATTTTTGGCCCTATCCGAAAGTGATTTTTGTAATTTCCCAAAATAACCGATAAGCAAAATAAGGTTCTGTAAATTAATAAATTACAAATGGATATATCTAAAATTATTAAATTATAACTCCGATATGTTTCTCCAAATATTCAATTACAAATGTGTATTAATCAATTATAATAAATTATAATTATAATAACAACTTATAAATTATAATTAATCAATTATAAACAATTATGTCATTAATTATTTACTAACAACTTAAAAACAATTCTTACCAAATTAAAAAAAAAGTTCTGTACTAAATTAAAAATGGATATATCTAAAATTAATAAATTAAAAATCCGATGTGTTTCTCCAAACATTCAATTAAAAATGGGTATTAATCAATTATAACAAAATTATATTTACAAAAACTACTTACAAACTTAATTATGAAAACAACTTACAAATTATAATTAATCAATTATAAAATATATGTCATTAATTAATTATTAACAAGTTAAAAATAACTCTTAACAAATTAATTTGAATAACTAAAAAACTATACTTAACAAGTTAAAAAAAATAAGGCCGGTCGGCCCGGCCTGTCGAACGGCCGGCATTCGACTGGACCGGCGGCCCGGCCTGTCGAACGGCCGTCGTTCGACTGGGCCGTCGACCCGGTCTGTCGACATGCCGCATGCCGACTGGGCCGTCGACCCGGCCTGTCGACATGCCGCGTACCGACAGGGCCCGATCGACCGGCCTGTCGTCCCTCCAACGTTCGATTTGGGCCTGTCGGGTCGCTGTGGTTCGACTGGGCCTCTTTTTTGTGATTTTTTATAAAAGCCCACTATTTTTACGATTTTCCATTAAAATACTATTATTTCTAAAAAAATTCTCCCGTATCCTACGTGGGCACGAGCTCGGAGCTTCTTAATTACCACCGACCGTTGTTGCAGCTCACATTGTGAACGTGCTTCACGAGTTCAAAATTGTTGTACATATGACCAATGCGTACGACTCACGTTTGACTTAACTAAGTACATAGACATAGTTGTTGTTTTCCTGAGCCCACATAAAATAAAACTAAGTGTAAGGATTGGTGAATGAGGCATGATCGGATATTAGTCGTACGCACTGATCGTATGTACAGCAGAACTCTTACGAGTTATCGTACAACGGGGCTATATGGCTGTTAATAGATGCGTGATGTGTTAGATTATTTTTTAGATTAAAAGACATATACATATACACGCACATCATTATATCCATAAGTTCATCTGAGACGGACCTAAAAAATTTAAAGAAAAAGGATAGAGAAGGGCTCTATTTCCTTTTTCTTCGAGTCCTTTCTACTCTTTTTGATCTCTCTTTTTTCCTCCCTTCTTCCAAAGAGAGAGGAAAGATTGAAGTCTTCTTTGTCTCTGGCATCCACATTGCATTGAATCCATCCTTACAAGCAACACACTCACATCCTCACAAATGCACAACAATACATGCTTTAAGAGAAAAAACCAGTAACATATTCTTAATCTTATTAAATTTCAATCTTATCTGTATGAGTGTAATGTTTGTGGGCTTCACGATTTAAATCTTAATAGGTGAAGTCCTATAACCATGACTTCATCACCACGTTACCTATGTTTATCCCATATTATGTTAGATTTTGAATATTTTACGGTGAAAACCGGTCTGTATCGAGTTATCAAAAAACGAGGGAGAACAAATAAAAGCCTACACCTTTCAGTGAACTTCATAAGGAAACCAACTAAACCGTTTGATTTTCACAAACATTTTCACAAACCAGTCCTTACCAGTTTTCTCGAAAACAGGTCGATAAGGTAAATCATGGTTCCAACAGCCTCATGTATTAATGGAAGAAACATTATCTGTTGACAACTTCTCAACAGTGTGCACTGGATAGAAAAAAATAGAACATTATCATTTTAAGAAGTTGTCACATCATTTGCTTTAGTGGCACGGGCGTTCGCTGCATCTACAAAAGACATTTTGTGCCTCTTTTAAGAAATTTTAAAGACGAATTAAACTATTTTTTACCAAATGTCATAGCATTGCCATATTCTGCAACCCTCCTGAGATACGGAGTATAGCACCGTTATACTTAAGGCTGAGTTCGTTAGGTGACTTTCACAACTCATCTCTCCTTTTATAAAAAAACTCGTACCTTTTATTTTCTATACACACGTTTTTCAAGAGATTAAACAGTATGTTTTTTTTAAAATATATATATATATATATGAAAGTTACTTTAAAAAATCATATTAATCCAATTTTTAAGTTTTTTAAGTTAATATTTAATTAATCATGTATTAAACAGCCGTTCTGTTTTACGTATAAGAAAGGAGGGTTCTCACCCATGTTCACGAACGCAACCTTAGGGATATAATGAGGACCTGATCCCTGATAGATAAAACATCCATTGGGGGGTTGTAAATGAGGCAATATCTCTGAATATATCATGTGCATATAAGTTTTTCGTGTATGGAGTATACCATACAAATCAACTAATAAATATCATTCGAAATTTTTTAAAAAATATACATGTGCTTCCAATAGTATTACACTTGTGGTGTAAAGTCTTAACTTCAAATTCATTATATTTTAGTCATAAAAAAAATAAAAATTCTCACAGTTTTAAGAGTATAAATCATCATAATTTTATCTTTTTTTTGCTCTCCGTGTAATAAATTTGAAGATGAGACTTTATATATAAATGTAATACTACTAAAAAATACATGCTCATTTCTTTTTTAGAATTTTCAGTGATATTTATTAGTTAGTGTGTACGATGTGTGCATGAAAAGGCTTACATGTATTGGATATATTCCTATTATAACTATCCATAAGAGCTATTAACAGTATAAGTAGCTCTAGTAGTGACTTTAATTTTATATTTCAGCCTATGGTATTTTTTGTTTTAGTTCTCAGATTTTTTTTTCAATTTGTGTTAAGGTCCAAAATTTGCACTCCACACATTAGAATCCAGAAAAGAATATAAAATTCCCTTTTCCCTCTACCTCTTATCCTCACGACCTCTCTCTTTCCTCACGCCGGCGACCTAACTCTTCTCTCCTTCCCCGGCCGGCGCCCCTCACCTCCTCCCCTAGCCGATGCCTCTCCTTACCCGGCTGGCGTAGCCCTCCGTCCCACCACCGACACCGCTCCCCTTCTCCCCACCGTCGGCTAGCTCCCCCTTCCCTTCTCCGCCGCTCCCCCTCTCCCTTTCCTCCTCGTCGGGGTGGCGGTAGCTCGACCGAGCCACCATCGACGGCCACTCCGAGCCCCCTCCTTGCTAGATCCAGCCTTGGGAGGCGATGATGTCTCAACAACGGCAACCATTCCGCGCCCCCTACTTACCAGATCCGGATTGAGACTCGTCGGATCTGGCCTTGGGAGGTGGCGGCGGCTCGACGACGGTGGCGGTGGATCGACAACGGCCGTGGCAGCGACAGCTCGAAGGTGGCGGCGAAAGCCACGACCTCCACAATGTGGCCACGTTGTTCTCCCCCACGTCGCTCAACCTCAGTGTGTCAGAAGAACGCGTGCCCAAACTTGGCTCCATAGACCTTGTTTGGTCACGCCCGACGTCTAGCTAACCATGAATCGCCGACGTGTTGAGGGTTGGCCGAACGACACGTCAGAGCACTGTGAACGCCTTTAGAAGTCCAATATGAGGTTCACAAATATAAACAAACCAAACCTTGAAACACTCGTCTCTACCGTCTTTGTCACCTCTCGGATCCAATCAGCCAAGGTGAGCTACTAGGCTTGTTGTCGGGCCTACAAGGTCACGCCTCTAGGTCGTTTCCTCGTCGCCGCCTCCACATCTCCACAAGCTGGCGATGCTTCTTTGTCATGCAGGGGGTTGTCATCACGGTAAGGGAATGGTCCGCCTCAGCTCGTCATCGCCTTCACCGTCTCATGCCTCGGCGGGTCGAAGCTGCAACGCCACAGCCTCCTACATGCCATGTTACAATACCATCGTCACCTACATGCTCGTCGGAAAACCCATACCCGCTACCAAGGCGAGAACGAGGAAAACCGCCCTATGTACGGAGATAGCGATAAGGGCAATCCTAGAACTGAGATGGGGTTGATGAAATGATGATGATTGGCAGGGACGACAAACCCGTTGCCATCCCTACCACATTACGTTAACAATGTTGTGCGTCAGGGTACACCATCACCGGCGCTGTTCGTTTCTCGTGCGGGTGGGGCCCACATGGCAGGGGGTGGTGGGGACGGATCTTATCTCATTAGCTCATATGCTATAGTAACAGCAGCTAGTAGTAGGACTAATAACTACAGTGGTAGTAAGTGCACTTTTATGGAGACAGCGATGGCCCGACGACGATGACAAAGCTGGGGCTCCTGGGCCCACCGCTGTAGGGCCGGATTCCCTTCCTGGTTTTCTTTCACCTCAGGCCCACTCCTCCTATATATGCTCCCAGTTACTCCTATATTTGTTCCTATAGATTTACCTTGGGTGAATCTTTTCTTTCCTTTTCTACCGCGGGGTTTGAGACTATGATATGCCTTGTATCTTCGGTTGTATCCTAACTGGAAATAAAAATAAAATTATAGTGTCTTTTGTTCTTCAATACTCTCTTCCTTCGTCCTAAAATAAGTTAACTTATTTTATTATTGAATGTGACACATCCTATCTAAATTCGTAGTATTAGAATATGTCATATTCAATACTAAATTAACTTATTTTATAATGGAGGTAATATAAAGACTTATAGGATGGTCCAAGCGACTGTTCTAGAAAAAGGAGAAAGAAGAAGATTAAGAAGGTACTAAAATAAGATGATCAATTAGCGCATGATTAAATTGAGGATTAATTATCTTAAATTTAAAAAAGAATTAATATGATTTTTTTTAAAAGCAACTTTTCTATAGAAAAGTGTTGTAGAAACGTGTGCATGAAAAATGAGTAAGTTTTCCTCTCTTTCCACTTCTAACGAACAAAAGGCTTCTTTGATACACATGATTAAAGAAAATGGAGAAATAACAAAAAAGAAACCTAGACCTTAAAAGAAATGTCATAGTAATTACTTCATTTCATTACCTACAAAAATCCTCTAGAACTTTATTTTTAATGAAGCGTTTGAAGTTGCACCTAGAGAGGCGCGTTTGATTTAGATTATTAAGCAGATTATTGTCGTAAATTATCTAACTATTACATAAATAAATTAAATATTTAAAAAATAAACGTAATAAATAACTTAAAATAAATAGGGTAATGTAGTAGAAGAAAGTTTTTTTAGAAAACACATTTTCTTTAAGCGTATAACAAATAATCTGTTTCAAAATTCAGATGAATAAACAAAATAGAACAGTGCGATTTGGATCTTAGGATGAGATATTTCTTTTATATTAAGGTCAGTGGTTGTACTAAATTTAGATGATTAAACTATTTCATCTTATCTTATAAAGTTTATTGTTCTAAAACTTAGAAGTCAGAGTCATATAAAATATATGCTGCAATATGATGATTATAAGTTGTAATGGCTTATCAATAACCACAAAATAATTTGTTGTTAAACTTTTATATATAGATATATGTTATTTGCAATTTCAAAGTAAATACTGAAAACGAAACTACCATAAAAAAAACTCAAAATCAACTTTAAAATTAAATTCTAAAATTCAAAAGTTTATAAGCTATTTGAGTAAGAGACAAACAATTGCAGGCATATCTAAATGGGTTAAAGCTAAGAGGCAGCTATGGTGTGTTTAATCTACTGCTCCCTCCATCTTATAATACAGTATATATCTTATTATTACGAGTTTAAATATTTTAGACTCATAGTAATAGGTTTAATATTATGTTATTATAGTTTGGGATGGATGTAATATTATATGGTAGAGATATGCTCATGCAGATAATACTGGATAGAGAAATAGGGGCAATCCTTTTGAAGCTTCAAAGAAAATACTAGTACTACGGAATACACCTTCCGTTAAAAAAAAATCCACTTCTATGTTTAGAATATAAAGTAGTTTTCTAAGTACGATCAAAGGTCATAAAATTAAACATTCATGGTGCTGATCAAGAGCTGAAATTTCAGCTCTTGAAGGTCGGGGTAATCCACCACCCTGGAAGCTTTTCCTTCAGTGGTAAACCCCGCACGGATCTCCATGCCAATCTGACGGTAGCAGGGGATATCCTCCTGCCATCGTAGCCCGAGCGCTTGCCTCGATAAGAGAGGAAACGCGAGTGCCTGCCCAACTGACTCGATTGGTTTGTTTATACTACTCCCTCCAACCAAAATGTACATAAATTATTAGCAATATATGTGAAAAACGAAAAAGTAATAGTACGTTCGCAATTTTAAAACATATATGTTTGAAAATAAACTAAAAAAACTCCAAAATAAACTTAAAATTAAGTTTTAAATTTTAAATTTTAGCTAAAACTGATAAGCTAAATAGCAAACGATATAGCTAGAGAGCATGAGATTATAGCCGAACATAAGTTTATACCGACAGAAAAGATATAGGAGTAATTAGTAGTGGGGCCTACAGAGAGTGAGTACAATTATCATATATTACTATAAAATTAAAATCCATTAAATTATAAAGCTCAACATGTAAAGATGTCACATTATCCTCCACTAACAATTATTACATCTTAAATATCATACAAACATGTTATATTATCTATAATTTCATAATTTTTTAAATTTTAGAGTTTTAAAATGCAAACATGTTAAATCATCATCTCACATAATTCATATAATATTTAAATATATCTCTTCATTATTTTTTATAATATCTTATATACCTATATAGTTCATCCTTACTTAGTTAATATTATTTCTCTCTTCTCTCATTAAGCCATATCACATCAATTGTTTTCAGTCCTTAGATGATTAATCTATGATCCAAATTATCTTTCTTATTTTCTTCTCTCATTAAGCCATATTATCTTTTTTTAGTCATTAGATGATTAAGTTATGGTCCAAATTACCTCTCTCCTTATTTCTTCTTTCATAAAGCCACATGACCTTATCATCATTGTATATACTATTTAAATTATCATAAATCATATCAATTTATGTAAGCTTATGTCGTCTAGCTATCTTACACATTATTTTTACTTATTGCTATCACACTAAGGCTTTGTTCGGCATAGAGGTTCAGAACGCGCACAGTAAACACGGAAAACGGAGCGGTCATTAGCGCGTGATTAATTAAGTATTAGCTAAATTTTTTTTCAAAAATGGATTAATTTGATTTTTTTAAGCAACTTTTGTATAGAAACTTTTTGCAAAAAAGTTCACCGTGTAGTAGTTTGAAAAGCGTGCGCGAGGGGAAAAACACTGTGCGGTAAACAACTTTTGTATAGAAACTTTTTGCAAAAAAGTTCACCGTGTAGTAGTTTGAAAAGCGTGCGCGAGGGGAAAAACACTGTGCGGCACTGTGCACGTTCGGAGTGCATGCAGCCGAACACAGCCTAAATTATTGTAGCAAAGTATGGGGTTTCATCTAGTTACTATGCAAGCTAGTAGCTACTCTACTACATTGGCTAGGATTTATGCTTTCATTTTCTCTTTCCCCTCATGGAGCGTGCCCAGCGGTGAATCAGCCGATAAATTAAGGGCTCCTTTAAAATGCAACATTGAAAAAAAATAAAGACTAAAAAACATGGGATTCTAACAGGTATTCAAGTGCAAAACATATTATTGTAAGATACAGAAAAAATACAAGAACAATCGTTTATTTGGACTACAGAAAAAAAACCCAGAAATTAAATGAGAAAAATAGGCTCATAGGAAATTAAAAATCCTCCAAAACTTGTATAGATTGAGTCATTTCTTAGAAATTTAATAGGATTCAATCATTTTCAATCCTTTGTTTCAAAAAGCCCATATAAAAAATTCCTACAGAATTGGAATACTACAAAATTTCTATTATTTTTATCAAATCAAAAGGGCCTAACAATTAAGCTAGTATCCTATAAAAATTATATTTTAATTTTGTAATCACATACTCTTATTAGAGTTTTAGGTGGATCATCCACCAGCTCAGGCAGCCGCCTCAGCATCACCATTTCCCGTTCACAAGTTCACACATTTTTAGCGCAGCGAGCAACGTACTGAACCACAAACAATTTATACGTATAACTTTATACATAAAAACTTTATATATAAAACCTTCAATATTAAAAACCTTACACATAAACTTTCGATATAGACATTTTATACACAGAAACTTTATACATACTTTCAGTATTAAAACTTTTAACTTTTGGAGCATGAAAGCCCACATTGCCCAGCAGCCCGTGCAAAAGGAAAAGGAATAAGTCCACTGGACGTCCTTCATCTTTTCATCGAGTTTAAATCGCATCCCCAATCGCAACACCAGAAATTTTGAACCTCCAACTTACAAAACCGGGTTAAATTAGGTCCTTCGGTAATATAGAAAGTTGCTTTCGTTGATGTGACAAGTTGACTAGGTCAACCCGGCTAAGTCAACATGGGACCCATATAGGCCCCACATGTAAGTCGCATAAAAAAATACAAGAAAAACCCTTCTCTCCCACCTTCCCCCCAGTGCACGGTGGGACGACGCACCTCTCTCTCCATCCCAAGCTTCAGTAGCAGGACACAGGAAGGCGGAGGCCTAGGACGGTGCGGCCGGCGAGGTTGAGGCGGGCACAGGGAGGCAAAGGCCAAGGACAGCTTCTCCTTCCATTTTGTGTGCATCCCGGCTTCCTCCTCTTCACCGTCCACGATGCCAACCACCAATCTGTCGCGTCCATGCCCTCCACTTCCTCCTAGATGGTGATTAGCTTCACTACCATGCCCAATCACCCTGGTCTGCTGCTCTCAACCACCAATTCTATCCACATTTGCCATGGATTGCACCAGCAGTAACAGCAGCAACAACACCAACCTGCATCTCGGTGTCAACAAGCTCGGTCGCAACATCCGCAAGGCCACGCCACCGCCTTCGACCCTCCGCAGCCGCAGCCGCAAGTCTACAACATCAACAAGAACCAGTTTCACGATATAGTCCAGTAGCTCACTACCGACACCTCTTCCCCACCTTCGTTGCCGCACTAGCAGCCCCCTCACGCCCGTTTCCACTGCAGCACCAGTAGCCCAAGTCCCCTCCATGTGCTTCTAGAAGATACGTCTGCCTCCCATCTTCACCCCCATCGCGCGCCCCCTACCTGTCCACAACCACTAGATCCCCCAAGGCCCCAACCCTAGTATAAAAAACCAGACCAAGTTGACCGTTAAACCGGAACTAGTACCCTGAGTGGCTCGGTTTATTTAAAGGACCGCATCCACAATCGACCCGAGATGAACCAGTCGGTTTTGGCATGAACCGACGAACCACAGCGGACTGAGCCGACCGGGTCAATGCGTGTAGCAACAAAACTTGGGCCACCTACAGGCCCATGTAGCATCGCAAGCCTATTTGTTGGAAATAAACCTAAAAATAGGTTCCTATGTTGAGAATCAATCCCTGGCTGGTGGGATTCAGGCTCGGTGCGGCGACCAACTAAGCACATGAACTTTGGTTGCTTTTTAAACATGTGAAGTTTGCTTGTAGTTTCAAATCGCAGTTTAACCGACAGTTCAATGGTCATATCGGCGAACTGGTGAACCAACAGCCTGACCGGTTCAACCTCCGGTCCGGTTTTTTCTACTATGCCCCCAACCCTAATCAAAACCCCGTCTTCCACTACCCGCTGCCACCCTAGCCCATGCCCATGCCCATGCCCTCCCCCTCCCTCCAGCGCAGGCCAACTCTCCTGTCTTCGTCTACATGCGCATCCTCGAGAACTCCCTCTTTAGCGTCACCCCGCCTGACCGTAGTCCCCTCCACACCATCCTCACCCCCCGCGCTCACCGTCGGTGCCGTTGCCAGGTATACTCCCCTTGCCGACGCCCAAGTCACCGTACCTGCTACTTTCGACGGGGTTCCAGCACCCAAGGCCACTCAATTTTTTGTGTGACTTACATGTGGGGCCCACTTGGGTCCCACGCTAACTTGGTCGGGTTGATCGTAATCAACTTGCCACGTCAATGAAACCAACCTTCTATATTATCGGAGGACCTAATTTAACCTTATTTTGTAAGTTAGGAGATCAAGATTTCTAGTATTGTGGTTTGAGGATGCGATTTAAACTCGATAAAAAGATAAGAGACAAAAGTGGACTTATTCCAAAGAAAAAAAGGAAAGGGAATAGGCTAGCTCGATACGTAAACCGGCCAGGACCAAAACTGAAAAGTTGAGCAGGAACGAGCGTTCGCGCAGCGGCCTTCACGTGAATACACACCCATCAACAAGCATTGTGAAACTGAAGTATTTCTTCTTATCTCATCCCAACCAATCCTTTGTAATCAATAGTTTATTTTTTTCTACGGTCAAATTCTCCAAACTTCCAAAAAAAAGCATAAAACTGTCAGGGTCGAGGCATATAAAACATCATTATATTTGCCGCTAAAGATTCTTGTTTAATACTGCTAGTCTTATTACACTTTTGACTACATTCAACAGCTTTCTAACCAGGCGCATGCGTGGTATATTCACAAACTAAGCTATCGACCAATGTAAATGGATTCAGAGTTCAGACCTGCAACCTGCTGTAAATAAATCGATCGCAGGCGAGCATGTTAGTATGTATATACAACAATCATGCCTGTTACAGATTTTCAGCACAATCTCTTTGTTTAGCGCCAGTATTGAGCCCATCTATGGATTGTCTCAACCATCTGAGGGAACAAAGCGCTGACGCTTTCGTTGATAAGATCTTGGAAGAAATGTATGGCTTCCTCATCTTCCAGATCAAGCCGAAATTTCTCTTGAAGCTGCTCTCAACATAGAAAAATATGGTCATTTTTAGAGTGCTATTAAGAACTCATGGGGTTCAACTCATGATAATGAAAATATAGTCATTTAGATTGCTATGTTCTTTATAAAAACTCATGGGCTCAAGTCGGGAAAACAGCTTAAGTACCTTAAGACCTGCATTTTCCTCGTTAGTGATGTCTGGAATATTCGATCTTCTCATCAAGTTGAACAGATTCAATATGAGGCTACTGGACTTCCTTAAAATGTTGTACGCTTCGCAACAGTATGACTTGAATCTCGTGTAGTATTGGCTGAAAACGAGCAATCGGCTTTTAGCAGAGGAACAAATCATGCAGATATCCTGCCAAGTTAGTTAAAGAGTTTACCTTTCTGCACCACCCATGGCCTCAACCATTTCTTTGCATAGTTTCATTGGTGGTGGAAATGGCTTTGGATCTTTACCCAGAATGAAAGCGAAATCAACGTGGAAGAGGCGCCCATCATCTGTTAGAAGAAGATTATCCAGATGCCTAGAATGGGAGGAAAAAGAACATTTGTCATTTCTATTGTGAAACATTGTATCATGGTTCTTAGCACATTAGTAGCTAACTAGCTACATATATCCAGATGGCAGAAAAAACTGTAACATCAGCATTCAGCCAGGTCCTCTCTTGACAAACTGGACATATGGACATTACTACAAAATATGTTGTGACCATGGACAGAGTTCAGTTAAGTATGGGGAATACTAGCAAACTCTGACCCGCATAATGTAGAACGATATGCCTAATATTGTCAACAGACCAGAAAGTCCACGTTGGGCCTGCATATATGATATATCCTTGGTAAAAACAAACACAACTCTCAACCATTTGCATACATGATATATCCTTGGCTGATTATGAATCATGTAAAAAAACATGAACTGGGATACAGACAAGTGATTCAAAGGCACATTAAGTAGCATGGGATGCACAGCAATGTATGATTGACAGATAAAGGCTGCTGAATGTAATAAAAGCCATGTTTTTTCTCTTATCACCTTCATGAATGAAGTTTTAATAAGGTTAACTAGCCTATTAATACTCATAAGCAATAAGTCAGAACCAAAGGCACCGAGGGTCTGAGATTTTGAGAAATAAAAATGCGAACCTGTCTCCAACCCCCATTATATATGTAATGACAGAGTAGCCAGCACAGCTTTTTATGAAAGTTTCCAAGCACTGAGCAGTTATACCAAAAGGACCATCTTCATCAGGATGAAATTTTTGTAGGTAACTTGTAATAGTGCGATGTTCTGATAGAATCTGAGAAGAAACAATTACTTGAATCAACAAAGTTAATCATGAAATGGAGCTACAATTTGCATACAATTTCACCCGAATGGAAAAGACAACTTCTGGCAATTCAACAGTGACCTTCATGATATTCAATATGCAATACCGAGTTACCTGTGCGAGTGAACTGGAAGGAATAAATTCAAGCATTCCTTCATCTGGTTGAGTTGCAAGAACTCGATATGGAGTAAGGTGCAAATCCATATTTTCTAATTTGAGCAGCCGGTCCATCAAGGAGACCATTTGAATAACCTATGAAGAACAAAGAAATAATTAATCACAATTCACTCCCACACAAGTGTCTGGAGATGAGTTGGAGAGATAGACAATACATTTGCATTAGATTTATTCTTACATCTTCGCCATTTTAACTATTTGGTTTACTTCTCTTACACTTGCATACATATCCTAAATACCTACAAGTCCCTTGCCTTTTTTTCATCCCCTGTTACAGGAAGAAGTTTCATATAGTTGATTTGGATTGCAACAACTATCATTTCAGATGGTTAGAAAATATTTCTTTCATCTCTTTTAAGTATTCAGCCATATCGAGTAAAATAAAATGCCCTGTTTCAGTGCATTCTGTTCCTAGTATGCAGTCCGTGAAACAGCACTGAGAAGTCTAGAATGAGCTTTTCATGTGGAAACAAGCATGATCAAGGTCAGTTTTTTTTTAATCTTCTCAGCATTTCAATTTGCAGGAGAATAATAGACTTCAGTTTTGTTTCCGGACTCTGAGGATGGTTCCTATGTGTCTCCTTATTTTCCATTATGAACGGTCTGATAAAAGCAGGGGTAAAAGGTTCCCCATCCTCATCATCAGTATTGTTGTGCCTCAATGAACGTTATTTTCTTTATTCTCTCATTGTTTATATAATATACTTTTTTAAAAGATTTTTATTTTTCACTGCATGCTTTACTAAATTTGTCTAACAAAATATATAACTGCAGTTTCTTCTCAATGCTGTCCATCCTGATGGTTCCCTACCAGCAACGCATGGGGCATCATCTAGTTTATGCATAGTATATGCTAAACATGCTTGTTCGGTGGGCATTGCTGTGGCTGCAGCTGCAGCCGCTGTACAGTATATACGCTGTATGTATAGGTGCATTGCAGCCGCAGCAACAGGCTGCCAAACACAGCCAGACTTAAAAGTTTAAAACCACAAGAATAAGGCTCTAAAAACTGCTAGACATAGTCTATATACATGAATTAAAAGTTTAAAACCATGAGAAGAAGGATCTAAGAACTAAAATCTACTCCTACATAGCACCATGAAGCAGCTTGTGATGTGTTCTTTCGGGAATTGTAAACATTATTCTCAACACGACAAAGACCAACACACAATAGATCAGACAGTACAGTGGACCAACCAGCTGTTACCATTTAAGCAACCAAATATCCAGCTCAAGCAGCTCTGATTTAGAGCATAGCATTGGCAGTTGAATACATATTTTTCAATAATTCCAGAAATACTATAACGTAATCACTTGCTCAGAAAGCCAAACCACGTTACCCTTACATAAAGAGGGTGACCTGTTGGCATACAGACTAGAACGAAAAGGAAAAGAAAAACTTGGAAATAAAGGCACATTGAAAATTACCAGCTGATCTTGGCGGAGATCATCTCCCTTTTTATAAATTATCTTCGATATTCCCCCATTTGCTGTCTTAAAGGCAAGGCGCAAAGGATGCAAGGCACTTTTAAATATAGATGATTCTTGAGGTATAACCCCAGTAAGGAGAACAATTGGTGCTAATGGTGAACGAATTGGCTGAAATTAATAAAAAAGAACTCATCAGTTCAAGCAACCACACAAGTTGATCTGGACTATGATATGTTTCTCTAGCACTGAAAAACAGGAGACAGACAACACATTAATGATGAAGTAAGTTGCACCTCATCAAAGTTGGTAAGCTCACTGAAAACTCCTGATAATAATTGTCTTAATCTATCAATTTTCTTTTGTGCACTACCACGAACTTGTTTTACATCCTTCATAATAGAACCTAACTGAGCCATAAGTTCAGTCTGCCGTGTTAAACTCTGCCAAAGTCGAAATCCGTCTTCATCACCATCATCCCTAGCAAACTGGTAAGAGCGGAAACATCCATAAATATAATTGCATGTAAATATTGGTAAGGGCAGAACCAAGAGATGTATCCAAAATGGAAGAAAAACGCACTTTCATCATGCCATTTTCAAGCAAGTCATATGTACTGTAATACCGTCTTGCATATGCAGTGTCACGCAGCTCAACGACCACATACCAGCGAAGGAAGCTAGCAATTTCAATGTTTGATACAGCTGAATGGATAAAAGACCATAAATTTTGTGTTAGTTTTCTATATATCAGTTTAACAAAAAGAGCATCATGATAAACGCATATAGCCTTTGTGAGGACATAAAGAACATTAAGTAATTAAAGATCTGACAGGGGTAAAGCTACAGTAGTATGACATATCTGAGAATTAATATTAAGCATTTTGGGTTGCACCAGGAGTTAGGTCATCCATAACTATTGCACAGTAATGAACATCTGGCAATCTCGCCTATATGTTAAATACTCCATCCGTCCACAAATATAAGCATTTCTTGGAGTTTGGCAAAAGTTTACTTGATTGGAAAAGATCATGCCTAACAATGCAACAATAAATGCAGGAAATCATGGGGGGTGGTTGGATTAGGAAAGTGGTACTCCAAAAATGCTTATATTTGTAGGCATATTTCAAACGCTAAAAATTGCTTATATTTGTGGACGGAGGAAGTATAGCATAGAAGGACATGTACATGTGCAGAAAGCGCATTTTATTTTTTTTCAATATTACATATTCTGACATTTCATCAAATTTCATGGTTACCAAATGCTACAGATGGATTCCTCATGTCATTTTCACATAGGCATAGATGGATTTCAATAACAAGAGAACATACCTCCCCTCAAAAAAAAAAAAAAGAGAACATACCACGTTTTACGAGAAAGTGTGCCAGACAAGACTCATCCGATCTTTCAAACCGAAGAGCTTGCACTAGCTGGAGTAAATAGCATTGTAATTCTTCATCATCGGCCCTTTCAAGTATGCTGACAGCATAAGCACGTACCTTTGCACCAAAAAATGGATATGTTACAGAAGAAAGTAGAAGGGTGTAAAAGTGATAATATATCCTTCCAGTCACACAGTGCCATGTGCCAATGTCAACTACATGAAAACCACCCTAGCACATACTCTTCTAAGAAAACAAGAAGCATGCACAAACAAAGGTTAGATAAAAAGCTCACCTCCTCACTTTCAAAGTCTGGTGAGAGAAGCTCTAATGCATCAGCCACATCAATTGTTTCCCACTTTCTAATCAATTCAACAGCTTGTTTAGCTTCCTGCATGGCATTATCACATACTGATTATAAGAAGCTACCAAACCACATAGAAATTAGATCAAGAAAATGCCGAGTTGACAGATCTAAAGATAATGAGGAAATTTCTTAGAAATAAACTTGAAATGATACTGCGACATCACAAAAGCTAGTTGCAATGAACATCTATGTATCATTTTCCCTGGCCTTAACAGCTTGTTTGGTCAGGCGAATTATTGCGATGGAATGGGAGTAGGGAGTTGGGTTAGGAAATTGTTTAGAGGAGATGGGACTTTAGAGGGTGCAGGTTATGAAGCATTTTGTTTGTTTGCCAGGAATGGGAGTTCAGGAGGGATAGGGACAGAGTTTGAGGGGGCTAACTCCCATCCTTTTAATACATGGGGAAAGGGTGGAATTGCTTTCTTATGTAGAGATGAGGCAAATCTTAGCCCTTCATTGTCACTTCAAAAACAGTATTTTCAGCAATTCCTTGTGATTGCACTCTTTGCCAAACAAGGAATCGAGAATTAAAAAAACAAACTCTCATGACTAATCTGCCATGAATCCCTACTAAGTCCCAATCCTCTTCCCAATTGTTGCTAAACAGTAAACACACCTGTTGGGTATAACTGGCATCGGAGTTTAGAACTTCAGATGGGATGGCAGTGGGGAATTTGAGGGCTAACTCCACTATTTTAATACCTAGGAGGGGCCAGGAATTGGGATTGAAATTCATCTTTATGTTAAGATGGATAAATCCCAGCCCTTCATCATGACTTAGGTTGTGTTCTTCCCTCCAGGTTCCCAACCTCACATCCCTCGTTTTCTGCGCACACGCTTCCCAAACTGCTAAATAGCGCGTTTTTTGCAAAAAGTTTATATAGGAAAGTTGCTTTAAAAAATCATATTAATCTATTTTCAAGTTTTTTAAGCTAATACTTAATTAATCATGCGTTAATCCGTCGCTCCGTTTTGCGTGCAGAGGGGAGGGGTTTCCAACCCCTCCAAAAGAACACAGCCTTAAAATATAGTCTCACACTAATTCACTGTAACTTCTCATCTCACTAACCAAGCAAGGGATTGGAAACCAAAAAAAAAACAAATACTCAAGACTAATCCACCATAAATTCCCTCATTTGAACTCCCATTCCCTGTGAACTCTCAATTTTCGCCAAACAGGCCATATCCCTAACAGTTCCAACATGCCAAAGAAGTGAAGAACACACAGGCATGCAAAGGGACATCCTCCAGTCCACTGACCCTAATAAAAAATATGGCAATACAATCCAAAAACGGCAATAAGATGTGTGGATGCTTTTACTAACTTGGATATCGCTCCAGTCCACTGCGCGAGCAAACTTTGTAAGAGCTTTCTTCTCAGACATCAAAGAGAACCGAAATTTCCAGACCAGCTGCTTCTCATCCACTTGTAAAGAGCGTGTAGGAGGAAACTTGATAATTCTTTGCAGACACCTAGACATAGAGTACTAGATTTAGGTTAAAAAAATCCATGAATTAGTGCCAATCAGAATTGAAGTTTTATTCCTGTCACTCCTGATTAAAGAAGCTGGATGCAAATTGGTTGCCTCACAAATTTGTGTTGAAAATTTAGGAGATTAGAGCAAAACCACTGTAAAAATTACACGATGCCAAGATTCACCATTATGTTATAGAGATGAAAGGCTAAAGAACATTATAAGGTTGACAGGGCAACAAGGAGGAAAGAATAAAACACCACTTGCACTCACTTTCGCTCATTTGAGCTTGGTTTCAGATCTTTATCGATTATTCCACGAGTTAAGCTCCTTGCAAGCTTTAACTGTTTGTGCTCAGATGGATTGGTTCTTCCAAGTTCAGGGTCCCATACAGTAACAAGCTGATTTGATAACAACACAGGGGCTGGTGCATAGAAATTTGCTCCAGATTCCTGCATGTGGAAAATATGATAAAACTTCTATAGCAGAGATGAACATATTATAAATCAGTAAAAATTAAATGACTCTACACTTAACGAAAAAAATGATAATCCATCCATGATCTATGACCAATTACAAGAAAAAACTACGGTAAAATTCAAAATGTCGACAATTTATCCAACAACACAAAGAAACGAAAGAGTAACTAGAATAAAATATCATTCAGTTACACAATGGATTACACTGAATCAACCACATGGCAAAAAACATGCTTCAACTCAGAAAGATATTAACTATGATGGTGTATTTCATAGATTATGCGCTCAATACAACTTCCAAAGTATAGACCATGCTAGATTGTAACCGCTATGTCACACTACATGTACAGTATTATATATTTATATTAAGAGAACTTGAAAATATTACGGCAAATTCATAATGGAAAAGAGAGATGAAAGACATATGTACACTCAGTGGCGAAGAAAAGATAACCTGGAAGACAACTCTGTGTTCAAAACTGCAAAATTCAACAACAAGGCTAGGGTACAAATTTTCAGTTCTTTCACACTTCTCCTTAGCTTTGTCCATGGCTCTGAAGAAAAGACGATCCAACCATTCTACATGTTGTATCTGTCCTCTCTCATGCTTATTAACAAGCCTCTCCAAACGCTCTATCTCACCCCTCTCATTCTTAGGTACCTACATGTGTAATAGGAACAAAAAGAGGGTAAGTTCACTGTACGGCAAGAGATGTAATAACCATTAGATGGAGAGATTAGTGAGAATATCAGAATCAAAAGGGCATTAGAAGCAACTTTTTTAGAACAGGAGAGTTGCAAGGAGAAAATATAGTACAAAAGGTCAAGAAGCACATCCTGACCCAAAAGCAAACACACACACACACACAAATTTAGCTGTCCATACAACCTTGCCAGGAGTCGTGGTGGGGACTCTTCCATCTGCCTCCTTTTGAGGCCATAGTCGCAGCTTCTGCCTTCCTGTTTTAAGTTGCTTTTTGTTGTTGAAAAGAAATATGGTGGCTCCACCAACAATATTTCCGTCCTCACCAGATGACATATCCCAAACCTACAATATTCCAGATGGAAAGCATAGGAAGATAAGTGCAAGAGAAAAACATTTTTTTCAGGAACAAGCAACAGCCTTGTGTGTGAGTATATTAATATAAATGAAACAAACATGCGTCTTACAAGATTTTAAAAAAAAGCTCAAAGCTGCACAACAAGAGAGACAAATAAAGCAACACATAGAACTGGAGGGAGCTGGAACCAACAATAGGCCAATAGCAGAGATGCTCGCCACCACTCTTAAATCATCTAGGTGAAAAGTTTTTGAGCTCAACACTGCGAAAACTCATGGCAGGAAGCAGCGAAGTAAGTTTGCTGGGCATAGCAAAACAGTACAGTCGCTTCAAGAGGACTTCAAGTTTTTATTGACAATCCATGCTCATCTCCAATAAACTTGGCCAAGATATGCTAAGACAACACGCCGCCTCCAAAAAAAAAAAAGAAAAGCCAGCATTTTGCACCAATTAAAAGATTGGGGATGATTGGTTTGATACTTCCTGTTGTCACGCGTCACCTTAGGCATGACACAGGTCCTTAGGCATGTCTTTCCATAATCGTGGCTAGCTACACCCCTTCATTCACATGGCCCCACGTGTCAATGGCTTGTTTTCATAGCTATTTGCCTCAAGTGTGGCCATGTGGCAAGCCACAACTTGCATAAGTTGTGGTTTGACAAACTTAGCCATCAACCAAACACCCCCGAACTTCATCAGATATGATCCTTACATACATAAAATTTCCACCACCCAAAAGAGGAACTGCATTTATGCCTAACCCTTGAACTAGTCAATCAGTAGAGTGGTTAGTTCACCATACACCATGCATGACTACCCATCCTCAAAAATAAGAGTGTTCACTTCAAATTATCCCATACACCAAACAACTCGTTTCTTAACACTAATTTTAACACTAGGTATGTCGTTGGAACAAACCCCTCCCAAAGATATCACCCCAGGCATTCCCAAAGATAGGATCTTGTAGCTATCCGCAGAGGCGTTTGAAGACAAGGAAACATACCGTGAATGCGAGCTGCGAAAGGGAGGTGAGATCCCTGTATTTTGCGGTGAGCGTCATGACCTCGTTCCAGAAGTATGGTGGCCCTGAAGATTCGAGCCTAGCATGTAAGCGTAATGGAGATTCGATGAGAGAGTTATTACAATTTCAATGCATTTAGATAACAGAAAACAAAAGGAATACCTTGTGCTCACAGGCAAGCCGAATTGTATCCCGTCGATGTAGAGTTTGCACTCAACAACGAGTTCCGGAACCTTCTTGTTGGTCACCAAGGTGGTACAATCTGACAAACAAGAATGCCAAATAGAACCACAGTTCACAGATTCACAGTCAGTAATTGTCATGAGCTATTAACATGTGAGAGAGTTAAGAGATAGTACTACTACTAGAAAAAGGAAAGGAATGGGTGGACCTTGAGGAGGAGAAGGCTGGGTAGGCGCGGGATAGTGGAGGAGGCGGTCGACGCGGAAGGCGAGCGGGAGGCTGATGTCGCAGGAGAGGAAGAAGCGGAACTCGCCGCCGTTCGCCATGGCGCTGCTGGCCTCCTCCGCCGTAGCGACGCCACCGCCGATCCAAACCTGCGCGAACGCCCCTCGCCCGCTTCAGCGGTGGCCGCGCCCAGCTTCCGCCTGGAGCGCGACGCCGACGCCCACCAGAAGCGCGATTCCTGGAGGCTGGAGTGGAGCCGAGTTGACGTCGCTAGCGACGTGCGTGCGCCTGCGCGCGGCCCCGATGCCCGGACGGTTTCCGGCGGCGGCGGCGGCGGCGGGGAGGGAGGTTGGCGTCGGGGCTGGGCGGTGGCGTCGCCGGCGAGTCGGCGACGAGGAGGAGTTGGGGATCGCGAGTTGGAGGTGGAGTGGGGGATTGGGAACCCGAGCGGAATGATGCGCTCAGCAACGATCGAGGAAGGGCGGGGTGTGGCCCCACCTGTCAGTCCCGCTTCCTCTTGTCGTGTACGTATTGGTATACATAACCGGATTACGAAAAGGTTTTCCTCAGCTCAGCGAGATCGACCAGTGGTGTATGGTGTTTCGTCCTCTTCCTTCAACGCTCCTCTCGTCTCCTGCATTTGCAAGCAATCTGTCACAGAACAATTGAGATGCTCTGCATATGGACCAAAGGATGTATGAGGCTCAGAGGCTCATATGTCTATGAACAGTACCACGTATGTAGTACTATAAAGGATCCTCTCTCATCATGAAGGCATTTGGATTTGGGGGAGATAGACAGGTAGATAGCGTATGAAACATTGGAGCTTGCTGAAATTGTCGTCTGTCTTATCACTATCAGATGAACTTGTCGTAATTTGTTGCTCATGACACACCCTATAGTTTTGCTTAAGCTGTTGCATTTCAACACGAGCAGGCTGATGCTCTTCAGCATAAGCAATTCCATCGTTTCGCTTACAAGAGAAAGTGGATCTTTTGTGGCATGATGGATCATATGAAAGGAATAAATCTACTATTCCTGTATAAGTGTCATCATTAGCTAGGATTATGTGAAACCACATCATCAGAAATACCATAGTCATTGGATCGTTGTGCATCTTAAATATCAGTCGTCGATACACTAGAAAGGCTTCATTCCTTGCATTAACCGTTGTCTCAATAAAACTAAAATTAATCACCTATATTCTTGATGTTGATTGCGCAATACATGGTTAAGTAATGACACTCTCTTAATGCTAAAAAAAGGTTAAATAATCACTCACTCTAATCTAACTGCTCCTAATTCTCTTTAATATTTCAACAATTTAAGCACAAAATCCATCTCCACTCAACTGCTTTTTTATCTTATATCAACTATCAACTCTATAACTGTAGGTCTCAAATCATGTGTCAATCGTTGAGACATAATAAAGTTATTTATATTTAAAATGAAAGATGTTGAGGTAGAGTTTGAAAGTATTTCTAGATCGAGGTAAGTTTTATCGGTGACTTTTTATCTTTATAGAATCCTCACTAATTATGTTTAAGTAATTTTCTCATAGTTTATTATCGTTTTTGTTATTTTTCTTCACTTCACACACATATCTTTTAGATCTATCAGACCACACTATTAGTTATTTCATCACCTCGTATTTAATTTAAAAGTCATTTTTGTAAAATCTCGCAGCAATGCACAGGATATCATATAGCTTATTTGAGAGATACATTATAATCAAACGGATGTTTTGGGCATGTGGCCGTAGATATGTGTCAGCATTGCTAGAGCCTTACTAACGGTTGATCCGTGTTCAGGCTAATAATCAAACGGATGGACTTATACTGAAAAACCGCCTCTGCAGCAACGAGCTGATGAGGCTCAACGTCTGCTTGACTTACGAGCTCATGTAGTAAGGCCTCGTAGGAATTTATAAGCCTTGAAATTCACATGTTATACAACTTCGATGCAAATCATTTCTTAGTATACTTAGGAATATATCACATATTAATGTCTAAGAGTAAAGAGACATACTGCGGCAGCTGGTAGTGGATGCATTATGCTTCTACGGTTTATGCCGCAACGTCGCTTGGTGCGCGAGTGTGATCTAGGAGATATATATGTTATAATCAAACAGAAGATTGTTCAGATGGATTTCATGAAGATTGTTAAGATGGATTCCATATTGTATCTAGGTAGGCCCCAATTCTTCTCTTTTCTGAGGCGAGGGGTCTATGGGACTTCTTCATGGTCAGCACAACGTAGGACAGGAGCGAGAACATCCATTAATTAGTGGAATCATATTTCAAACATCTTAATTCTAAAATATTTGTAGTAAGATTTGTTGTCTTTCATGTATGGGAAAGTAATTTTCATTTTCAGCAAAGAATAAACATATGAGAAATAGTGTTTTTCTATCGGCATCAAGCAACACGTGTGGAGTGAGGGACAATGCATGACACTCATTTTCTGAGTGAAACTAAGATGATCTACGGCCAAATTCACCGGCCTTTCATTCTCTTTTTGTTTTCACAACGACCTTTGTCACTCACCCTCAAACGTTGCCATCACCCAACATGAGCTAGCTAGCTTGATACCCTTCTCACCTTATCTTGTCTTTTATATAACAACTTTAATTGCGTTCTCTAAATTGTTAGCACACGATCTTCCCATGTCATCGAGGTAATTTCTTTCGAAATAGGATCATTTTTAAATCTCTTACTAACATATGAAGTATTATGGCCAAGGCTAAAATATAAACCTTCTTACCACTATGTTTGATCTTGTTTGGGAGAGCTGGTTGGTAGTCAGCTTCCGATAATCTAAAAAAGAGGTTTTTCAGCTTCTAGTTTATTTTTTATATTCTATATCTATATCTATAGTCTCAAAATTAAAGTGTCTGAAAATTCAAATGTGAATCTGAACTGTTTGGGGAGCAAGAAATTTTGTCATAAGATGAATCAGCTAAAGGAATAAGTCTATTTCGCCCCCCTCAACTCATGTCCCTGGTTGAATCGCATCCATCAACCGCAAAACCGGATATAACATCTCCCCCAATTTCAAAAACTGGTGTAAATTGACTCCTTAGATATTTTGAAAGCGGTTTTGTTGATATGGCAGGTTGACTTGGTCTAAGTATGCTGACGTGGCATGCTGACTTGGTCTAACTATGCTGACGTGGTAGCCCACTCATTAAAGGAGTTGAAAATAGAGTGGGTCCCACATGTAAGTGACAATGGTGAAAAATAAAAAGGTGGGGCCCATTTTTAGCACTCCCTTCTTCTTCTCTTCTTCCTCCCTTCTATTTCTCTCACCGCAGAGGAAGAGAAGCAGCGAGCGGCTGCGCGTGCGTTGGCGGCCAAGGAGTGGCATGGGTGGGGATGGCGAGCTTGATGTCCTCTCTGCAGAATCCAACCTCGCCGAAGACCCGACCAAGAGAGCTCACGTCGACCAGCCACACGAGGCGGCGGCGTCAGGCCACCATGGTCGAAATGTCGCTGCCAGCCCCGACGCCACCAGTGGCCAACTCCGCTCGGTCCGCTACGACCGATGAGCTCCTCGAGGTGGACCTCCTCTTCTTGCCTAAGACTCCCTAGGTAGGCGTGAGCGTAGGTCGAACGACGGCAGGCAATCGGCGCACACGACGGCGCGTGGGGACAGGCGGTGGGCGGCAACACGGGACATGGAGGCCGGAGCGGCGAACTCCGGGAGGGAGCCGGAGTGGTAGGCCCCTAGAGACGGGGGGCCAGACGTCGGTTGTCGCCTCCACGGCCGCAACCGAGGTGGAGGCGCAGAAGGACGGGAAGAAGTGGGTGGTGTGGAGGCGATGGTAGTGCGGGGGAAGCAGGCGGTGGTGGAGGGAGTCGAAGGAGGCGAGCGAGAGGGAGGAGGAGCGGAGGGTGGCGCACGGGGAGGTGGAAGGGATGAGGAAGAGGGGATGGGGAGGAGATGGAGGCGAAGAGAAAGAAGTCGTCGGGGAGGTCGTCCCATGGGGAGGAGAATGTGGCGGCGACGGTGGGGGTGGTGGCTTCGTTGGGATTCACCATTGCGGGGTGGTAGGAGAGGGAGATCGGAGGGGAGACGAGGTGGCCGGCACAAGCAGGAACGGAGAGAAGAACGTAAGTGTAGCAAACAGTGGGCCCCATCGTTTTTCATTTTTATCCTTGTCACTAACATGTGGGTCCCACAAACTGACTCAGCCAGTCAACTGGTCAAAGATGCCACGTAGGACAAAACCGCCTTTGAAACCGCTCGGCGGTTTTGAAAGTTGAGGGACGGCTTATATCCGGTTTTGCGATTGAAGGATGTGATTCGGACATGAGTTGAGGGAGGCGAAATAGACTTATTGTTCAGCTAAAAGCTCCCCACAAAGGGCCTAAATTTATCTACCCAAGCAAGGGCGCGCGGGGAAGGCTGGTTGCGTTGCTGGGCTGGGCTGGCGCAGCACGGACAGAAATAGAGAAGCCCAAATGGATATTTCTTCGCGAAACGTCCTGCTTGCGTGTGGGCCGAGCCGGGCCTACCTTATAAGCCTCGACAGTGTCGCTCTCGGCCCGGCCGCTTCCAGCTCACACGCAACACCCGCAGCCCACAACACAAGAGCGCGAGCGACAGAGAGAGAAGAGGCGATGGCGTCCTCGCCGTCGGGATCGGTCGCGGCGGCTGCGCCGTCGGTGGGAGAGGAGGAGGGGGCCATGGTGGATGCGGCGGCGGAGGACGGCGGCGCCGAGTCCAGGATCACCGCGCTCCTCTTCGGTACGTACGCGCCTCGCTAAAACCCTAGCCCACCCCCCTCCCTCTATTCCCGTCTCGGGTGCTCGCTCGCTCGCCTCCCTCTTCGGTTTCGCTCGCCGCGATCGCCTCTTCCGCCCCGCCCCGTTCGCGCTAGGACGATGCGTGGCCCATTCGATTTGGTCTACCGCCGCTCGATTCGACGCCATCAAACTTAGATTCGCGAAGGCGACCAGATTTTCAGACGATGGGTGCTTGTTCTGATAGATCGAGCAGTTTGATTTGGGGTTCGAGGAGAAAAAACCCTGGCAGTTTGATTTGAGTTGTTTAATTATGTTGAACGTTGCAATCCAATTTGAGTTAGGTTCCCCCATTTCGCTTCGGCGTCTCACTTGATCGATCGATTCGTCTCTGTTTATTTCCATGCCGTCTATTTGACTGTCCGGTGCATTTTTTTATTTCATTTGAACCAGTTGTGTCTAAAATCCAAACGCGAATTAGCGTTGGAATTAATAATCTCTACTTGATAATCATGAGATGCATACACTGGTACACATTTCACTTGCTAGCTTCGATCGGTTCCCCACATTTAGCAACAAATCATCAAATTTACAACTAGTGTCGTCGACTGCAACTCGATCGCTTGCTAGATTCCAAATTAATGCACGCACAGTTCACCTGCTAGTTTCGATCAGTTTGGCACATTTAGCAATAAACCATCAAATTACAGTACCAAATGCAGCGCGATCGCTTGCTAGATTCCAAATTGAACGCTACGCACATTAAGCTAACACGCCGGTGTGTTTGTTCTTCCTGTTGGCGCATGGCACGTCTGCAGACGTGTCGCAGCAGGTGCAGGAGGCGCTGCAGGGGATGCTGAAGATGACGGGAGAGATCGAGCAGTGCGGTGGCGAGATCGAGGCGGAGATCGAGCGGGCCAAGGAGGCCGTCGCCGACAAGGGCAGGGCGCTCGACGACGACCGCGAGAGGTTCCAGAAGGCCGCCGTCGCGGCGCTCAACATCCTCAGCGGCGCCGGCGGCGGTATCTGATCTCACCACCACACGATGGTGGTGGTGGCGCGATCGAACTGAACGTACATGAATGTTGACACCAGTGTTAAACCTTGATTGATTACTACTATAGTACTACTTTGTTGAGGTGTTCCTCTCTTCGTCTTATAATAATTTAACCTAGCACACGATATGATATATTTTATTAGTATAAATTTAAATAGACATCTATTCTGATTTATAGTATTATATCATATTTTATCTATATTAATAATTTATTTTGGGACGAAGATAGTAAATGTTCGGAACTTCTGATCAGTAGCTGTCGTGTTAGTATGATTTACGCCAGGGAGCTGCAGCTGATGCTGCCACGGCCTTACAGGAGCAGCAGTTAGCATTGGAGAAGAGAGAAGTAATTGATGCAGATATCGTGGAACTCATGCAAATGAGTTGCTTCTGAATTATTAATTGTTACTATTACTATACTATAACATTGGTTAGCCAACGTCAGAGACATTCAGACATTATAGGAGGGATATTTTCTTCTGTTCGGGCCATTAAATTGAGAGAACCCACAAATGCCATTGACAAAAGCCTATTCTAAGAAATAGCATCGACGAAGACAACTTCTAATTTACAACTTCTAGAAATTTATATTGTACCAGCAATACTTGTCACAGAAATGTGATGGGGTTAACGAAGTGGAATGAATGGAATAAAACCCTAACGATGATGACATTTCTGAAACAAGTTGACTCGTATGGGTATTTTCTGAAAATTACGTTTATCGGTAGTATTTTTAAGAATAGGATGCTTATCAATAGCATTTGTTGGATTTTTCTCTTATAAATTGAATTCCTGCGCATCGCCTGCACTATTGGGCTGAAGGGAATAGGAGGAGTAGCCCAAGGCCCATCTAGTGAAACCCGAGTGATCGATCGATCCTGGGGCTCCTGCAGGTGAAACCATGTCGGGAACAAAGTCCAACATGAAACCCCTCCTTCCAAAAACAACCCTTGCGGAGTTGAAAGAAACTTTACGGGGAAAATACCCCACAGTGCTAGGAATTTTCAACGGTTGCGAGCAGTTTCTCGGAAAACAACCGTTGCGGGGAAAATATCCTACAGCTCAACGACAGTTTTGTGCTGTACACATCAGTGCTGATTCAACAACGTACGATGACCTACTACATACAAGTCACAAATGTGACGGAAGCTAGCTTCTACTGCTCGGCAGTCGGCACTCGCGTTCGATTCTTCCATTCCAATTTCCACCCTTTCTCCGAAGCTAACGCGGCGAAGCAAATGCCAATCTGCACTTGCCCGCAGGGGCAACTCGGCACGGCAGCCAGCCAAGAAACCTTTGACCTGACCTGCAGCTCGATGCATATGAGTAGCCTTCACCACAAGTGACACCGAACCACACAACAACTAAACTGAGATTTTTGCCACGAGTGTTAGCTGCTCTGCCCTCTCGCACACACCAGCAAGCAGCCAAGGGAGCAGCTGGGATGAGGACTTCGGCGGTGGCGGAGGCGGCGCCGCGGCGGCGGCGGATCGCCGTCTACCGCGGCGTCGTGGACCAGGCGGTGGCGTACACGCTCATGGCCGCCGCGCTCGCCGTCACCTACCTCGTGCATTAATAAGCTAGCAGCAGCTACTGGATGAGATGAGATCATGAGACAGAGGCAAAACTCTCTCTAGTAGTAGTAGCATCGCAACGGCGGGTCGATCGATCGATCCCCTCCTACTGCTTTGTGTACTCCATTCTTCTTTTTGTTTGGATCACTTTGTACAGTTCAGACATTTATTTGTTACCTGTGATTGTGATTTTGTACTTGGTGTATTCTGTCCATCATCTAGCACGATTACTTTTCGTATTTTTTGTCAAATATTATGCAAAATTTCAATACATACGTCATTGATAAAGGCTATCTGCTAACCTAGCTAGAGATGAAATGATCCAACCACGGCAGCGTCCACTACCAAGGTATTACCCTTGAGATTAAGGTGAACATTACTCAGTCACACCCGAATCTGAATTGCCTGCCTTAGCACTAGGGATTTGGGGCTTGTTTGGTATAGTAGCATAGGCAGATTTTGGTGCTACCAATGTTTAATGTTTTGGTATGGTGTCATTGAAAATAAATGTGTTTGAATTGATGCTAATTAGGAGTCAAAATTTATATTGGGTACATAGTTGTGACAGCAGTTGCGTTGCAGCTACAGAACTCAGCAAGCAAAATTATGCTAGCAGAGCTGCAACACTACGGCTGTGCAGCCAACCCAGCTGAACCGAACAGCCCCATTATGGTGAAGTTATAGAATTATTCTAAAATGAGCATAGGCATCACCAACCATTTGGCTTCAAACCAAACCACCATATTTACCATTCATACTACCACAAATTGATAGGGCACATTTTTAGCATTGATCCAAACAGGCTTTTGGTATTTTGGTTTATTCCTAAATACCACCATACTTCCTAGCAAAAATCTACCTATGGTGTGATCAACCATTTACCTATGTTAGTAGTTGTTTAGCAAAAGTTTGACAAAAAAGAATAACGAGTGTAGAGAACGTGTGAGCATATAGCTAAAAGGTTGTTTTGAGCCATTTTTTCTGTCCCAGAAAAATCTAATCCTAACATTCCAATATGGAGCTAAAAGCTAAAAACAAAGACAAAGACCAAAATATCCCTCATTAATAAGAAGTTATATATGTTGATGGGTAGGTGAGAGATATTAAAGGGATAAAAAATTGGTTTGCGAATCAGTAGTAGGCAATAAGGTAGGAATTTGATTTATTTTGGGATAAAGTTTGAGTACAGTATTATTGACTTAACGATATTTTTATCATTCATATTACTCAAAAATGTGTACAAATATAAAAGGATATAAGTTTGAATTTGAGGGAGCATTTGGGCTTAGCAACTTAACAACACACAAAACAAGATGAACCATTAGCACATAGTTAATTAAATATTACTAACTATTTTAAACTTAAAAAATAGATTAATGTTTTTTTAAGAAACTTGTATATAGAAACTTTTACAGGAAACTTATTCTTTAGCAGTTTGAAAACCTTGCTCATGGTAAATGAAGAAAAAATTCAGTCCAAATGCCCCTTCGAACTCAGCCATGTTTAAAGTATCTAAAACCAGTCATAACAAAGTGAGTAAATGATACTTACATAATTCTTTAGTATAAAACAAATAATGGTTAAACATAACGTCGTACACATAGAAATGGAGTGATTATATATTTTGCTTGAATTCCATCCGAAAAAACAACCAGCCTAAAATCAAGATTAACATAATCATATCACCAACCTATACTATCTATAAAAAGTTACATCCCACTACATACAAACATTGCAATTAGTAGTTAACATGCAAACATGCCACATCAACCTACTAATAAATACTAAAAGCTTAACATGCAAACATAAAAATTATTAGTACATAGTAAAACTTGAAATGCGACTATACTGCAATATCTATTTCTTATATCATTTTCATTATATTTTAATATAAAATTATCTTTATTTCTACATCATTTAACATGTATTCATCTATATATTTCGCAGCGGGTGTCATCTAGTTAAAAAAAATGATGACCTCCGAAGGATCTGAACGGAGAGGGCGTCTAGTCAATTTGGCTAGTAGTTGACGACTGTCTAGTCACCTCGATTGCCAAAATGGAATGTTCCGCGCGCTAGCTAGCGGAAAACCACCAGACGCGTCCCTCTTGCACACGGGCTCACGGCGCCGGCGGCCGCGCGCGCGTGTGAAATTCCTCGCGGAAACCAGTGCACGGGCGACGGGTGCGGCCGGTCCAAGGTCCACTTCCACACGGTGCAACGGTCGCGCGGTCGCGCCTCGCCAAGGCCAGTCAACCTCGCGTACGTACCCGACTAAACCTTGCCAACTTGCCGCTTTCACTGGTTGCCACCAGGGTTTACTTTACCGCGGTAAACCGCGCGGTTACGTGGGATACGGTAACCCATACCGTCTGGTACGGTTTGATGAATTTGACCGAATTTAAAAATTTAAAAAAAATCCAGAAAAATGATGAAGGTAGCGCTTGATTTGCAGTGTATTATGGTGTATAAATTTCTCGAAAAAAAGTAATATTTATTTAAATTTCTCTAATTTTTTAATCATTTTCTTCATTTCATTTTTCTTTCGGCCAAACATCGAGCGGTAACCGCGGTTCTTACCGCGGTTTCCCCAAATTTTGAATTCAAAATTTGTAAGTCAAATTTATCGTGGTTTTTGGCGGTTACCGCCGTACCGCCGGGTCGTGGTAATCAGCCGATAAACGATAAGGTAAACCCTGGTTGCCACCTGCGGAAGTAGCATTCGGGTCGGCTGATCGCAGCTTCCACGTCCTTCCGTCACATTATCTGAACCGTTAAAGCTGTGTTCCGTAAACTAAGTTGGTACTTTCTCCGTTACAAGTCCTTTGATTTTTTTTCATAATCAAACTTATTTAAGTTTGATCAAGTTTATAAAAAAATATATTAACATTTTTTAATATAAAACAAATATATTATTAAAATATATTTGATGTTAAATTTAATGAAACTAATTTTGTGTTGTAGATGTTGCTAAATTTTTCTCTAAACTTAGTTGAACTTAAGAAATTTTGTCTAAAAAAAGCCAAACGACTTATAATATGAAAAATATGAAACGAAGAGAGTAATAACTAATTCTTCATGTCATGTAAAACGATACGACTTATTAACACAATAAAGTATTAGCTATTTTTTTAAAAAAATTAACATGATTTTTAAAGCAACTTTCTTATGTAAATTTTTTAAAAAAACACACCATTTTTTTAAAACTTATATATATATTTAAAAAAAGTTAAATAAATTTATTTTTTAAAGTTTAGAATAATTAATATTAGATAAATCATAAATTAATGGCTTATCTTGTTTTACGTGCAATTAAATTTTTTCTTGCAAACGGTTGAGCCGAACCAAGCCGTCCAAGATAATGCCTCGTAGCTTCCTATATACTATGATTAGATGGAGGTTTCACTGTCCACATTCATCAATTGGCTGTTTCGCGTTCCAGAAGGGTTACTTTTTTATATATAAAATATAATCTCAACAAGTTCAAGTCGATCTTCAAGAAGGATTAGTTGGTTTTGTGTGCAAGATAAGGTAGTAGGTAGGATACTTAGGATTGTGCTAGCTACGTTATTCAAATAGGAGTATGATGTTTATGTGTGGAATGTACATACGTGGATCGATCCTTTGTATCGAGGAGGAGAAGAAATCTATCGCTTGAATATAATTTGCACTGTTGGGGAATACAACGATGTTCACACGGTTATATATGCCTTCTTGTTGCTCACCAACCCACAAAGAGAATGGTTACCTCCTTTATGTTGCGCTACATAATTGAAACTTATTTAGTGTAATTATAAAGATCGATATGTATTGAGCTACCTCATCAATAAAACAAAAATTGTCGGATCATTTTTGTTGTTTCACAGCCATCAAAACCGTATTGAGGGCAATTAGCATTTTCCGTCACTCGTATAAAAACTTAATATGTGTTTAACCACATCAAAAAAAAAGTCATCGGATCACTTACGTGGTGTGCAATTATCATTCCATTCCAGCCGCCCAAACGATGTTTTCATTTGTTTTCTAAGTCGAACTTTCTAATTTAGAGGACTATTGAAGCATACATGGATTTGTTAATTCACTTGGTTGTTTTCTATTACATGAAAGGAATACACCACAAGTACACCACACAGATGAGTGCGTTCGTTATGTATATTACATAGTATTTAAAGAGATTGATGTCAGTGATAAATCTTTTATCTCACTAAATTCTATCTTACTATAAAGTTACAACCCACTTAATCCTAAAACTTAACATGCAAAAATGTCACATCATCATCCACTAACAATTATTACATCTTAAACATCATGCAAGCATGTTATATTATCTATAATTTTATTTAATAATTTATTAAATTTTAGAGCTTTAAAATGTAAGCATATTAATCCTATATAATTCATATAATATTTTAATATATTTCTTCATTATTTTTTATAATATTCTATATATACCTATATAGTTCATCATCACTTAGTTAATGTTATTTCTCTCTTTTCTTATTAAGTCATGTCACATCAATTATTTTTAGCACTTAGATAATTAATCTATGGTCCAAATTATTTCTGTCCTTTTCTTCTATTATTTTAAAATGTAAGCATGTTAAATCATCATCCCGTATAATTCATATAACATTTCAATATATCTCTCCATCATTTTTTTATAATATCCTATATAGCTACATAGTTCGTCATCACTTAGTTAATGTTATTTTTCTCTTCTCTTATTAAATCATGTCACATCAATTGTTTTTAGCCCTTAAATGATTAATCTATGATCCAAATTATCTCTTTTTTTATCATAAAACCACATCACCTCACTTTTACATTTGAATCTATATATTTTTTAAATTATCTAAACCATATAAACTTATGTAAGCTTACGTCGTCTGGCTATTTACTAAACTCCAGCAACGCGTGGGGTTTCACATAGTATATTTCTATTCAAAAGTGCCATCCACAGAACATAACATCTATATATGGACATCAACATTTGAACTTTGGTTACTCAGGGCTTCGTCACTACACCGCTAAAATGTTCGTTACTTCATAACTAAAGATTTAATATATTTTTTTTACCCTTAGTAATGTTCGTACAGGCTGTCGTGGTACTACTAACACATTTAATTGATTTATGAACCAGAGTTTGATTATTTTTATGAATTTTCTCTCTTTTTTTACTTTATAATCAATACATTTTGTTACAAATAATGCAATCAAGATCGAACATGAGACAGATTTTTACGTGGAAAAACCTTGCGGGAAAAAACCACGGGCGCCGACCGGCAATCTTCACTATATGAAGGGAGTTTACAGAACGCAGGGAACACAACGAGTCGTCGACTCTTCCTGTGCGGCTTACAAGATGTATTTATAGGACGGACGAACTAGAGTCCAATACGGAAACAAATCCGCTAATAAACATAACCGAACCGTGGGCCCTCCAAGCATCCCCACAAGACTCACGTTATAATTCGGATCATATTCCAACAAACTCCACCTTGAGACGAATTCCATCTTGTAGCGAATGAAGTATCATCAATCAACTCACTTCAATAATAAATAATCACCAGCGCCAAAAGTCACTAGGACTTAATTTGAAATACCAACTAAGCTTGAGCATAGCCCAAACTTAAATCCAGGAACTGACTTTGTCAACATATCAGCAGGATTATCATAAGTACTTATCTTGCACACTTTAACAACACCTTCAGCAATAACACCTCGAATAAAATGGTACCTCACATCAATATGCTTGGTCCTTTCATGAAGCATCTGATCTTTAGTCAGATAAATAACACTCTGGCTATCACAGTTTATAGAAGTGCAAGAAGAAACCCCGCAAAGTTCAAAGTATAAACCTCTCAACCAAATGGCTTCTTTACAAGATTCAGAAATAGCCATATATTCAGCTTCTGTAGTAGATAGAGCAACAGTAGCCTGCAAACTTGCTTTCCAGCTAATAGCACCACCAACAATGGTGAAAACATAACCTGTGAGAGATCTTCTCTTATCCAAATCACCAGCATAATCAGAATCAACATAACCAACAAGTCCATCTCTAGATTTTCCAAATTGCAAACAGGCATTAGAAATACCTCACAAATATCTGAAAATCCATTGAACAGCTCTCCAATGCTCATTACCAGAATTAGCCATGAATTTACTGACAACACTCAATGCATGAGCTAAATCAGGACGAGAACAGACCATAGCATACATAAGAGAACCAACTACACTGAAATATGGAACTCTAGATGTAACATCCTGAATATTTCGACCTTGGAATACGGAATTAAAAATTCAGAATAACCAAAAATCTTTTTCAAAATACATTCATGCCTGAACTAACTCAATTCGATCTGTCGTTTTTCGTTTACACGTGGGCTAATAGACGAACGTCTGAGGATACGTCGATATTTGATTTCAAATATTATTAATTCAAAGAGCTATGATTTGCATATGCCAATTATTTTCGAAAAACAAAAACCCTCGAGCATATTTACTTCATAAATAAAGCTATATATCTAAATGTATCACCATTTTGGATAAAACCCATTAAGGGATAGTTTATTAAAACAAATACTGTTCCACTAAAGAAATAGCTTTGATTATTTTGTATGAACCTTTATATAGAGCGATAAGCTTTTGTAAATTATTTGCAAAATAAGGTCTATTGGTAAAGTACTTACTAGAAACCTTAATTGCGAAATATAAATTCCTAATAGGCTATTTTCAAAAATATGACCTCCTCAGACAAAGTCTAGTCCTAGGCATAATTTTAGTTTGCTTGTTAATTGTTTATTTGTGTGTGTCTAGAATCTGTGCCAAAAATCCCAATTAATTATTTCCTTGTAGACTCACATTTCTTTTCCCTCCAAAATATCTTTCCAAATAATTTTCCTTCCATCCGGAGATCCTAGCAATATTTGTTCCGGAATCCTACCGCCAACAAATAATTTTTGTGCAGATACATATCAAAATTCGACGGCCATTTCTCTCGTCGAATTTAATCGTGAACCGATGGAACCTGCAGAAGCCAAGTTTTTCCCCAGTCATCTTTTCTCCAAATAAAATCTTCGTGTTTGGATTTTGAAATCCGAAATGCGTCCTAAATCGCTCGTCCAATTTTTACCAGTGCTAAATTATTTTGCTTTCTACTCACTCCATTCATTGCAAGCCAAAATACTCATCTACCTCCCTGTATACAGGGAACAACAACAAGCAAACTCTATTACTCTCCCAGCATGCATACATGCACACGTCCTTCAGCTCTTTATTTCCTGAGCTCCCTGCAAATCGGAGATTAGGCGCCGTCCTGCACTGTACACTAAGCATGGTTAGGCACCGTCGCCGCCTTCTCCGCCAAGCATACGACCATCTCTGCACACGGTCCAGTGCGCCATGGCACCGCGACGAGCTTGCCGGTGTCAAGCGTCCACACCGAAAGCAAACGCCGAGTCCATGCCGTCCTCCATCGACCACCGTCCACCGTCCTCGCCCCTGTGCGGCCCTGCCATTGGCGTCAGCCGGACAGAGCATTCGGCCCCGCTCGGCAGAGCAGCCTTCGTCGTCATCCGCCGGCCGCGACGGCTATAAAAGCCGTCCTTCTCGCTCACTGTTGCCGTCACCACGACCGGCCGAGTCGGCGCCATCACTGGCCGGCCAGGCCAAGCCGTCGCCCTCCCCTGCCGAGCCCTTCCCTTTTGCCGGCCTCCCTGCCGAGCGCCGTGGTCGGCGCCGTGCCACGCCGCTCAGCCGCCGGCCTCCCAGCCGCGCCCGCGCCGCACGCCAGCCGACCGCCCCTGCCGTGCGCCGAGCCGTCTCGGCCGGCACTGCCCCGGGATGCCGACGCCACCCCGAACCACCGGCGCCCTCCCCTCCTGCCCTGACGCCGCCTCGGCCGGCGCCGCCCCAGCAGAAGCCGCCGCTGCCCCGGTCGCGCGTCGCCTCGGGTCATGGCCGCGCGAGCCGCGACGTCGTCGACCCGCAGCGCACTGCCGCGCCCGCGTCGCGCCCGGCTGGCGCCCGTGCCGCCCGACCGGCTGCCCCGCCGCCTCCTGCGTGCCGCGCCACGCGCGCCGACCCCATCGCCTCGGCCGCACGCCGCCGTCTTGGCCACGCGCGCCGCGTTGCGCCGTGCGCCGCGCCGCGCCTGCTGCCGCGCGCGCCGCCTACGGCCGACGCCACCCTGCGCGCCGGCGCCGCTCCGCCGGCCGTGCCGTGCCGTCGCCCGGCCGGCCGCCTTCCCCAGCCGTCGGCCCCCTCCCGCGGCACCCTCCTCTCCTCCAGGAAGCAGCAGCAGAGAAGAGAAAGGAGAGAGAGAGAAAGGAAGAAGGAAAGAGAAGGAAAGGATAAGGAGAGAGGAAAGAAAAAAAAAAGAAGAAAGAAAGAAAAAAAAAGAAAAAGAAAAAAATAATAAAATAAAATAAAAGAGGTGGGACCCGCGGTGGGCCCCACTATCTCTCTCCGTGGCCCCCAACCTTTGAAGAAGTTTAAATCAGGTCCCTCTTCTTTGGGCTACCCAACTAGGAAGTCTATAACACCTCCCTCCTCTTCCATCGGGCCGAGTCCATGAAATCTTTTACAAAAGTCCATATCGCGTCCCTCTTCTTTGTCGGGCCGAAGCCCATAAAGTCCGCCAAGAAGTCTACAACGCCTTCCCCTACCTCATTGGGCCAAACAGCCTTACAACCTATCCACAAGTCCAGTTACATCCCTTTTGTTCCTCGGGCCGAAGTCCACCACCAAGCCATCCTCCTCACCAAAGTCTAACATATATCCCTCTACTCACCCAACCCCCTCGATTGAAGTCCATCTTGCCTCCCCAAGCCATTCATTCCTGTTGGGTTAAGTAATAAAAAGATAAAATCTAATGCTCCTCCCCGGTACTACTTCCGGCAACGACGTCGCCGTGCGCCGCGCCGTCATCTGAACCCCGAGAACGACTAACTTATTGAACGGCTAACCTCTAACATCTAACATTTGACCCATTGACTCACTAACCCGCTGACTTCTAACTCACTAACCCGCTGACCTCTAACTCACTAACCCGCTGACCTCTAACTCGCTAACCCCTAACCCCTAACCTGCACTAACCCGCTAACATTTATTCCTTAACGCTGTGTGTTCGTTTGTTGCCACCGATCGAACACGTGGTGTGCGAGGACGATCCGCGGGCCGACTGTCCCCAGGCTGTACATCGACGACCGTAGTTTCGTGTGAGGACCACCGCTCGGTGTGCCGCTACCCGGCTGCCGCAAGGTGAGCTCCTCTCCTGCTCTTCCTCTTGCTTTTGTTTCCTTACCGCCGTTGTTGCCGCGGCACGGTAACGTTGTGAGGCGCAACACCGTACCCGTTCCCTACGCGGTTGCCCTCCGCAGCGATCACCGCTGTGCCGCCGGCCATGCATGCGCCACACAGCTAGCTGGCTGTACGTGTGCATGCATGCAAGCAGCTCACATGCATGCAGCTAGCTAGCCGTGTGTGTGCATATACATGCATGCTTGTAGCTCGCCCAAGCCCTTCACCTCACCATGCGCACACCCATTTAAAGACAAAACCTGTACATGAGGAGCTGAGGGCGGTTCCACCCGTCAGACCTTTCCCTTTTCTTTGTTTTAAAACTTCCTCAATCTTTCGAATTCCATATCTCCCTCGTTTTAAGTCGGATCTGAACGAAACTTTCGTCAAAATCTTTCTAAAATCAAGATCTACACAATGGCACTAGTTTGGTTATTTTTGATTGTTCTAGAATTTTTGGCTCTTTTTGTGTTAGCGAATAGTTTGTGACGTTAGTATTCAACCGGACAGGGTACATCTGCGAGGAGGAAACTGAGCTAATCGGGGACGAACCCCCAATTGAGCAAGGCAAGTCACTACGCCCCCTTCCTCGAACATGTTGATCCTCAAATAAACACAGCTATCATAATCAGACCGCTTAAAACCACGAGAGAGCATAAATGAGTCAAACCTCTTGTACCATTGCCTAGGAGATTGCTTCAAACCATAAAGAGACCTCTTTAGTCTACACACAAGGTTTTCTTTTCCAGGAATAACAAAATCTTCAGGTTGGTTCATATAAATGTCTTCTTCCAACTCCCCATGTAAGAATGCAGTTTTAACATCAAGTTGCTCAAGTTCATAATCATGCATGGCAACAATACTAAGCAAAGTGCGAATAGAACTATGCTTAACAACTGGGGAAAAGACTTCATTATAATCAATACCTGGAATCTGGCTATAGCCTTTAGCAACCAACCTCGCTTTATACCTTGCTGGCTCACTAGGAGAAAGACCCTCCTTTTTTTTTATAAATCCATTTGCAACGGACAGGCTTTTTATTCTTGGGCAATTTTACTAAATCCTAAGTACCATTCTTTTCAAGTGACTCCATCTCATCTTGCATAGTGGTCATCCAATTGTTGCGATCAGTAGAAGTAATAGCCTCAGAATAATTAGAAGGTTCTGCATTACCTTCAATCTCTTCTGCAACACTCATAGCATAAGCAACATTGCATTCTTCAATATACCTTTTAACAGGCATTGGCTGCCTTCTGGACCTATTAGCAGCAATAGAACGTTGCGGAAACTGCACAACTGGAGAAGAATGCTCAGCAACAGAAAAATCATCAACAATTGAAGAAATTTCAGCAGTAGTTGCATCTTGGATATCAACATTATCAATATCTGGTGGATCGATTAAGTGCTCCACCTGCACACTTGTTTTCTCTCCCTCAACAGGAGCATCAACAGAAGGATTGTCAACAAACATAACAGTCTCATTAAAGATAACATTTCTGCTAAGCATAACCTTCTGAGTCTGGGGATTCCACAATTTATAACCTTTAACACCAGATTGATAACCAATAAAAATGCATTTAACAGCTCTAGGCTCTAATTTACCATTATCAACGTGAGCATAAGCAGTACAACCAAAAACTCTCAATTGTGAATAATCACCAGGAGATCCAGACCATACCTCAATTGGAGTTTTCTTATCAAGAGGAATAGAGGGTGAACGATTAATGAGATAGCAAGCAGTGGAAGCAGCTTCAGCCCAAAAACGCCTATTCAAACCTGAATTAGACAACATGCAACGGGCCCTGGAGATGATAGTTCTGTTCATACGCTCAGCTACACCATTCTGTTGAGGCGTATAAGGAATAGTGTAGTGCCTAACAATGCCTTCAGACTTGCAATATGCATTAAATTCATTAGAACAGAATTCCATCCCATTATCAGTGCGAAGCTTTTTAACCTTCTTCTCAGTTTGTTTTTCAATCATAATCTTTCACTCTTTAAAAGCTGAAAATGCATCTGATTTACACTTCAAGAAATAAGGCCATACCTTACGAGAATAATCATCAATGATTGTCAACATATAACGAGAACCACCAAAAGAAGACTTGCGAGATGGTTCCCATAAAATCAGAATGCACATAATCAAGAATACCTTTACTTTTATGAGTAGAGAGATTAAAAGACACCCTCTTGTGTTTGCCAAACACACAATGCTCACAAAACTTCAATTTACTGATGCTATGTTCATCAAGAAGTCCTCTCTTGCATAATTCATGAAAGCCTTGCTCACTCATATGTCCAAGACGCTTATGCCAAAGATCAGTAGCATCAGAATTAGATGATGAATTGAAAATTACAGCAGCATCACCTGTAATTGTAGTACCACGAAGACGGTACAAATTTGGAGACTTCAATTCACCTTTCATCACAATAAGAGAACGTTTAGACACCTTTAAAACTCCATCTCCACCGGAGTACTTGTACCCTTTAGCATCAAGAGTACTGAGAGAAATAAGATTCTTGCTCATGCTTGGAATATGCCTAACGTCAGCCGAAGTTCTGACAATGCCATCATGCATCTTAATCTGAATAGATCCCATACCAACAATATCAAGTGGACTGTCATCACCCAATCTAACAGAACCTCCACCTTGGAGAGAATCATAGGTGACAAACCAATCTCTATTAGAGCATATATGAAATGAAGCAGCGGAATCAAGAATCCATTCATCATTACTGTTAGCACATCCAGCAAAAGCAACTAAAGAATCACCATCGAAATATTCTGCCTCAGAAGCAGCAACAAAAGCATTACCTTCCTCATTAGGTTTACCTTTCTCTCTATATGTGCCAGTTCTCTTCTCTTTAGCTTTCAATTTCAAACAATCCTCAATAAAGTGATTGTTCTTCTTGCAGTACTTGCAGAATTTATCATCTCTACCTCGAGACTTTGATCGTTCTTTGTAACGATTAACACTTTTGCCTCTATTGCCATTGTTTGATTTATTTTCTGTCCTCCCACGAACAGACAACGTTTCTCCTTTGTAAGCAGAACCTTCAGAAGACACTATCAATTTCATCTTTTCCTTAACATGCAACGCCTCACAAACCTCATCAAAAGTTAGTGTATCATGGCTATATAATAAAGTATCTCTGAAGTTTGAAAAATAACTAGGCAAAGAGCACAAAAGAATCAGACCCAAATCCTCATCATCATATTCGACCTCCATAGCTTGTAGGTCAGAAACGATCTCCTTGAAGACCGTCAGATGGTTAATAACAGAACCACCCTCTTGCAACTTGTGCGAATATAACTTCATCTTCATGTGCATTTTGCTTGTCAAATCCTTAGACATGCAGATTGACTCTAACTTGAGCCACAAAGCAGCTGCAGTTTTCTCCTGCAGACAATCTTGTAAAATATTATTTGAAAGATGAAGCTGAATTTGAGACAAGGCCTTACGATCTTTCTTTTTTTCATCATCGGTCCAAGATTTAGAATCCTTGTTACCGAATTTATCAAGAGCATCATCAACATCAGCCTGCGTAAGAATAGCCCTCATCTTGACTTGCCATAGAGCGAACCTCGTGTCACGATCCAGTTGAGGAATATCATACTTCACTAAAGACATGGTGAGGAAATAACAGCAATAATAACCAGAAGAATAAAATCTGCAGAAATCTGGTACGCTTCGTGTGCACGAAACAATAAAATCTACAGCCTATGTACACCTCTATGTACGATTAGCAATAATGCAATAACTGAAGTGAATAAAGCTTCTGGTATAAATCACCGTGTGCACTTAGCAGAAATTGAGAAAAAAAAATTTCACCTCAACCAACGAGTACTGGTTCTGATTGATCACCTCACGAACGAGTTCCTCCTGGTCCTCGATGCCGGTCACCACTGTGAATCACGACAGACCTCTGGACACGGGCAGCGCTGGAGCAGATGGACAATGCGATCTGCGCAGTACAGGAACACGCAGATCGGTTTCCACGGAAAAACTTGATCTGGCGACGGTGCGAAGAACAGGGAGTAAACCCTATTTTTTTTTCTCAATCTCGTGTCTGGCTCTGATACCACTTGTTACAAATAATGCAATCAAGATCGAACACGAGACACAGATTTTTACGTGAAAAACCCTTACGGGAAAAAACCACGGGCGCCGACCGGCAATCTTCACTATATGAAGGGAGTTTACAGAACGCAGGGAACACAACGAGTCGTCGACTCTTCCCGTGCGGCTTACAAGATGTATTTATAGGATGGACGAACTAGAGTCTAATACGGAAACAAATCCGCTAATAAACATAACCGAACCGTGGGCCCTCCAAGCATCCCCACAAGACTCACGTTATAATTCAGATCATATTCCAACACATTTGAATAATTCTCTCTTAGTATTAGTCTTATTATTATTTGTGTTGGATCTTACTCGACAAGCTCGATCATCTTTGACTTAACTAACGACGCTCTTTAAATGTTATTAGAAAATTTTTCCGATTTTTCGCTACAGCGCGCCGAATATCAATTTGAGCATATGCTTTTTTTCCATACATGCAACAAATTGAGACATGACCCAGGCGCCGCCATTTATGAACCATATGATGTACCAAAACGTGTTTGAAGAACCCTGGCTAACTACTAGCCACCTAACCCTCTCTATATATATGTCTATCACAACTCAAGCTCCATGCACATATGACAAGCCAAACATATATATAAATCACATTGACGGATGCAGTAGCTACCTATACATAATACCTACTTCTCTAGCACCACCTTGTTAATAGTTTTTTTTCATTAGCTTAATTATAATTTTTGCAAGAGTTTTGAGGGGTAGGTAACTTGGTATATATGGAGATGATTAGCCCTGTGAGACCTTATGCGATGCCGGCGGCGGCGTCTCTGCTGCCGGGCCGGCGGCTCTCTAGGCGACCAAGGGTGAAAGGTGGTGATGATCATTCGCACGGCGGCACGCCGGCGGCGACGGCGAGGTGGATCGACGGCAAGGCGGTGGACCAGGCCGTCGCGTACGCGCTCATGGCCGCCGCGCTCGTCGCCACCTACGTTCTCCATTAGCTCCGGCCGCCATCTTAGGCGACCTCAAGATGACACACTTTAATTTGTTGTTGTTCCACACCGATCGATCGAGTTGCAAATTAGTTAGTAACATTTCTTTCGTTTGTATGGTCTTCAGTGTGATTTAATTAGTTTGTTCCTGTATAGGAAAAGTGGGAAACTATTTTGATCCCTCGATGATGTTCTCTTGTTTTGCTTAAAAACCATTCAAACGGTTATGAAAAATTTTAGGAAAAATTGACAACACTCATACAACATATCTTTACAACTTCACAAAATCTTAGGTTCAAACTTAACTTACACGTTGAGATATAAAAAACAAATTCGGCTACGAATAGTAACATACTGTTTATATCTAACTTTGTCCTTTTTACCTTTTTTTTTTCTTGATGTGTAAGACCCTGTTTGGATCCAGGGACTTTTTTTAAGTCCCTGTCACATCGGATGTTTGTACACTAATTAGAAGTATTAAACGTAGACTAAAAATAAAACCCATTCATAACCTTAGACTTTTTTGCGAGACGAATCTAATGAGCCTAATTAATCCATGATTAGCCGATGTGATGCTACAGTAAACATGTGCTAATTATGGATTAATTAGGCTCATTAGATTCGTCTCGCGAAATAGCACTAATTTATGCAATTAGTTTTATTACTGGTCTATGTTTAATACTCTTAATTAGTATTCATACATCCGATGTGACATGAACTAAAAATAAGTCCCTGGATCCAAACGACACCTAAGTCGAATTTGAACTTGATTTTTGATGGACCGATAGATATCACTATACTCTACATTGTTAATTTTTTTTTAGAATTTCTGACAACTGAATTTGTTAGAAAAAATACACGAGAGGACATCCTCCTGAGAGATTAAAATTCACTATATTAGAGAGAGAAAGTTAAATGCCGATTTTGCACTCTCGATGTTTTCTTTTGGTTCTTTCAAATGTTTGTGTAATTCAGCGTCATTTGTTTGTTTTTTTATTCTTTCTCCATGGATATAAACCATTTTCATTACTCCCTTCATCCCAAAATATATCAATCTTATATTAATCAATACTAAAATATAATATTTTAGGATGAAGATAATATCTTATCTACTTAAAAAATTCGTAGCTTTCCGTTCGTCCGTACGTCCGTACGAAAGCATATGTGTCCACAAGCCCACAAGTCCAGGTCCACACAAGCCCATAAGTCACCTTAAGGCCACAAGACCACAAGTCTTGGTGCAGTCCTCGTGCGTCCCCACCATCTCCTACTCCGCTTTGCCCCGCCTGCGCATCCAGGAATCCGGTTCTATCCGTAATTCCTACTCCGTTTTTTTCTTCTGTTTTTTCTACCGCTATTTTTAGCGCTCACACGAACGCGATTTTATAGATTTCTTTTGCAGTTTTAAATACAGATAGCAACAGATCACAAGTATCTTCCGCTTTGCCCCGCCTGCACATCCAGGAGTCCGGTTCTATCTGTAATTCCTACTCCATTTTTCTTTTCTTCCGTTTTTTCTACCGCTATTTTTAGTGCTCACACTAACGCGATTTTACAGATTTCTTTTGTAGGGAAAAATACACATACAAATCACAACGTATAAATAGGAAAATACAGATAGCAACAGATCACAAGTATCTTCCTTCAGGGTCTCCAATCCAATCAATGTCGATTCCAGGTGTTAACACCAGAATTTGGTAAGCCCCGAAGTCCTCATCGGCCCAGGATCTATATCGGCTCAAAGCTAATATCGGCCTAGAGTTCTACATCGGCCGATGGGGGTTATCTCGAACCAACCACCAATAGCAGTCGGATTCTTGTTAGATTCGGGAAGATCTTATCCAGAGAAGACCGAATTTGAGGAGGATGCGGCTTGTATCTTTTAATTAGGATAAGTTTGTTAGTTTCCTTCTTATCTTTAGGAAAGTTTGAGTCGTATTCTGTTAGGATTTTTGTTAGCCTATGGGTATAAATATGTAAGCCCGTAGTTCATGTAATTTTGATCACACGATCAATACAACTTCGGCGCATCGCCAACCTTTTACTTTCGTCTTCTTCGGCGAGTTCATGCCCTTCTCACGAGGGGTAAGTCTCGTTATGGCTGCCTGCGTTGTCGGGGCTAGGGCTTCGACGTTCTGATCTCGTCAACGTAAGCACCTATTATCATATATCTTAGTCAATCTGGTTCGGCTTCTCGATTTAGTCTTATCGGCCGAGATTCGTTTTAGGGTTTATGCCGGTATTGACTAAATTGCCTTGCTAGATTAGATTGGCTAAGGTATCCACCACCCTGAAAATCAGTCAAGGGCTTGATTGTCTAGGTCTTGCGTTTCTTCTCATACTTAGTGCTGCATCAGTTCGGTTTGACCTACTAAGTCGTGATTAGAACCGTAATCTCTAGCCTGCTTATTGACTGCCAACAAGGGTTTCATCGGGGTTTCAGCCGGTGAGTTATCTGGACGTTGCATCGGCCCAAGAGTTTTACATATAGATTGGATCTGGCCGATGACAACAGAGTATATATTGTTTATCTGCTTGTTGAGAGTTTATGCCATCGGACCTCCGGCCGATGTGTGCTTTAATCTTCAGATCAATATTTGTTTTATCATATGATCGGATTATGCTATATTATATTGCTATATTATCATGTTATCGTCAGCCGATCGCCTCTATATAAATGTTTGCTTAGTACACAGCCGACGGTTCGAAACCCTAACTACATCGGCTGGTACCGGCATTGGCTGGGATTGTGCCATCGGCCCATCGGCTGATCGGTTGTTTTCGCTATCGGCTTATCGGCCGATACGTTTTTGCCCTATCGGCCTATCAGCCGATAGACCTTCTGTTCTGCTATTTCATATATCTTGTCAGTGGCAGGATCAAACTGACTGGCACGCCCGCGCTTCATCAATTTTAGGACCTGCACTGGAGCTAAGCAGATCTCCCAGGCCTTCGTGTGTCCGCACGCCGGATCCTCATCGGCGGTACGGATTTGGCGTCAACACCAGGTTATCATTGAACTCAACCCTAAATGTAGTTACAATTTTATTAGATTTATATTTAAGTCAAGACATTCTACTAGATTTATAATTATTTAGTGTCCACACAAGCTAGATGCACTTTTTAGATATTTTTGGTAAATCCCAGAGCCAGACATGTATATTATAAAACAATAAAACAAAAATCAATTGTGGCATTAAAGAAAATAACACAAGATGGCATGGTATCCTAACTTTCATTGTGCATAAATGCAGTTACAATTTTATTTGATTTATATTTAAGTCAAGACATTCTACTAGATTTATAATTATTTAGTGTCCACACAAGCTAGATGCACTTTTTAGATATTTTTGGTAAATCCCAGAGCCAGACATGTATATTATAAAACAATAAAACAAAAATCAATTGTGGCATTAAAGAAAATAACACAAGATGGCATGGTATCCTAACTTTCATTGTGCATAAATGCAGTTACAATTTTATTTGATTTATATTTAAGTCAAGACATTGTACTAAATTTATAATTATTTAGTGTCCACACAAGCTAGATGTACTTTTTAGACACTTTTGGTAAATCCCAGAGCTAGGCATGTATATTATGAAGCAATAAAACAAAAATCAATTGTGGCATTAAAGAAAATAACACAAGATGACATGGTATCCTAACTTTCATTGTGCATGCAATGCATCAACCAAAATATACTTCACCAATGTCTTTTTTTTTACTTCAAGTAGATACAAGTATCTGTATAGACACCCACTACTCATGAAATGCTAGACATTCAATCTTATATTTGCTCAAAGAAGCATGTCTAAACAGCCTAAGGAAAAAATGAAATATGGCAGTTGTTTAACTGTGTTATGATCGTTGTGCGTAATAACAAACATTAAGTCACGGCATTGCAGAATACCCATACCTTCTTGGCTTTTATAGCCTCAAAAATTTGAGAATGAGCTTGGATCTTCTTCTGGAAATCTTTTTCTGCCTGATCAAGCTTCACTTTCAGCTTAGGGTCCTCAAGTGAGAGGATCTTGACAAAGAAGAAGCTATGTGTTTTCCTAGCTTCAGGCCATTCCTCCTCTGCATCCTTTGGGGGTGCCAGATCAGCACCATTTGTGGCTCCATTTGCTGTAGCTGTGCTGTTATCTGAACCAAAAAGAATTGCCTCCTCAAGTTCCTTGGCGGTTGCTTTACTTTCATTCTCTTGGAAAAGGTTCACTTCTCCATCAGTTACTTTAACCTCTGCTGGTGCAGCCTCAGTTCCAACGACCTCCATTCCCATGTCCATTCAAATAGATAAAAGGAATTAGTAAACATCACAGCATAAATGAAAACACATCCAATAAGATCACATTCATCATATGCAAGGGCAATTGGTTAATATGTTTTTTGGAATTAAAGAAATATATAACTAGATCACACAGTAAGAAATCAGGCAAAATTCACTAAAAATAATATGTGCCAGAATGACCCCACTTACCTGGAAACATAAACAAGAACACTACCTCAGTGAATCAATTATATGCAGGCCAAGTCCATACCTCTTATCGATAATAAAAAAGAATTCACATCTAAAAGACACATTGAGAATCCCCAGCAATTTGGCCAAAGGGCACTGAAAAAGGGTGAGATGAAAATGCAAGCAATCTGAATATACCTTGATACCCCAAATCTGAAAAAAGTGATGATATTGGAGATAATTCTGATTGTGTTGAAATAGTGAACTGTCTGGATAATAAAAAAGAATTCACATCTAAAAGACATATTGAGAATCCCCAACAATTTGGCCAATGGGCACTGAAAAAGGGTGAGATGAAAATACAAGCAATCTGAATATACCTTGATACTTTGTTTTAGTTGAGGAGAAATTTCCTTGTCAAAATTGTCAGATAGCTTGAAATAAAGAACTAGGCTTATCCCATCGCCGTCATTCTCGCCAAACACGGTGACTGGATAGGTAGTCATCTGTTGAAATCAGTAGAAGTTGTTAAGTTCAGAGATAACCAAAGAAATTAACAGATGTTAGAAAAAACAGTAGTTGAATCCATCTAAATTAACCTGAATGTTCACAATGAGTGATGGGTTAGACAGTGTCAAATACTGCATGTGTCCTTAATCTGATCAAAATTGCAGAATCTAGCCTAATTATATTGTAATTTTTTTGACAGATTCATCTTCCAAGCTAGATGTTGGTGTGACACCATCTGGATTGACGTCCCCACTCTTGGATCGTAATGCACTAAGAAGGCAAAAAGATAGGGAGCGGTATGCGCAGATGACTGATGAGAAGAAGGAAGAAAGAAATAAAAAACGCCGTGAAGCCTATAAATGCAAGAAAACTTCAAGTGCCGATGCGCAGATGACTGATGAGAAGAAGGAAGAAAGAAATAAAAAATGCCGTGAAGCCTATAAATGCAAGAAAACTTCAAGTGCCCTTGCAAATGTGAAGAAACAGGATCAATCAAGCTCATCGCACACTATACAATCCGGACAAACCAACTGTGCTCAACTAATTGGTATATCATGGTTCTATGTCTCCACTGTATGTACTGAAGTTACACATTATATGCTTACAAATACTTTTTAGTACGATTTAATTTTAAATAAACTTGAAAATTGTACAGATGATTTCACCCCTCCACTAGGCAAGTTCGATCAGCAAATGCAATTGGAATCTACTCGTGGTACTCCTCAACCAGAAGGTACAAGGACAATTGAAGAAAAACAATCAAATTATAGGACCGGTTATGCAAATTTGACACCCAATTGAAGGCAAAGAAGACGTGAACGTCAAAATGCGCTTAATGCTTTGAAACGCATGAATACAGATGAGAATTCAACTAAAGTCAAAGCAAAGCGAGAAAGTGAACGGATGAAATATAGGAATATGGAACCAAAAGAAAAGCAAGCTAAGTTAGACAAGGTTAATGCTAACCATGAATTGCGACGCAATACTCCAAGCCAAGATTCCATCGCAAAAGAGAACCCTGGATATGTCGCATCAAATATGTCACCCCCTGCTCCTACAAGATCAGAAAGAAAACATATAACGCACGGAGAAAGACAATCATTGGTAGCCCATTGTAATGAAAGTTTCAAAAACAGACAAAGTACAAGATTAGTCTCATTAGAAGACCCTTCTGAAAGTGCACAACCAGAAAGTGATGTACAATCCCCTAATCCGCCAAGAATAACGAACAACAGTGAGAATCCTAGCTTATACACTCGCTTAATGTTCTATTTTGAATATGAATATGTGTGTGTGTGTGTGTATCCTGGTGTAGCGCTAACCATGTTTTCTCAACAGACAATCCATGTTTAATATCTGAAGGGACCAACAGTGTGGATCCTCCATCACAATCATTCATCAGCGATGATTGTAAGATTCTCACTTATTTTTGGGTTTACTTTCAATAAGACCAGGGACATTATATATAGTTCTCGGTATCAATGCAGGTGATGGTGAAGTCATTTTCGAGGATGATACTGACAATGAGAGTGATATGTTTGATGATCAAGGTAATCTTGTCAATGTTTGGCACTATCATGTTAAATGTAAACTTATCTCTAACACTAAAACATTTCAGCTTGGGTGAAAAACGAGGACAGAGAAATCCAAGATGTTGTTAATGACATTCCTGAGGGCTGTAGCATCCCCAATACACCCGATACATCTAAAATCATGTATAGCAACATACCACAGAGCACTCACATGTTGAAATCAGTGGAAAATTGTGAATTTTGTGGTGCAAAGAAGTTTGAGCATGAGCCAAAGGGCTTCTGCTGCCGAAGTGGACAGATCAAACTAACCAACCAAGACACACCTCCTGAACTGATGAGGCTCTGGACAAGTGACAATTCTGTTGCCCGACATTTCCGCAATAACATAAGGTTTTTCAATGGACATTTCTCATTCACTTCTCTTTACTGCCACCTTGATAGAGAGACAACTGATATGAGCAAAAGTGGTATTTATACGTTTCGAGCTCATGGCCAAATATATCACAATATACATTCATTTGGCAGTGATGGTTCAGATCCAAAGCACCTGCAATTATACTTCTATGATGATGATCCCAGCCTAGAACATCAGTACCGTCGTTGCCGTCCAGAATTATATGATCAAGATAAAGATGTAATTGGCATTCTGGCCGACGTTTTACGCAGTAATCCATACTCTGAACAATTTATGAGTTTGGGACAAGCTGAGGATCTTGAGAACTACCGTGTGATGCTGAATCTTGACCAAAAGTTGGATCAAAGGACATACAACACGCCAATCACTTCAGAAGTGGCTGCGGTGTGGGTTGAAGGAAACGAGCGACGAAAGACCTTTGATAAGAGTGTAATCTTACACAGAAACAACAATGAAATACAAGGCATCCGATCATATCACACATGCTATGATCCGCTGTCTTATCCATTGTTCTTTCCTAGAGCTGAGTTGGGATGGCATACTGATATACCGAAAAATGGTGTTAACATAGAAGATGTAATAAGGGCCCGTGCATATCGCAATAATAATGATGATCCAGGTTCGTATTTCATATATATATGCCTTGACCATCATATTTTGTTCCTATGTGTTTACACATGTCACTAATTTTTGTTGTGACATGTTTTACGCAGATTCAGGTAATAGACTGTGTGTTTCTGTGAGAGATTACTACTGCTATAAATTCCAAATGCGACCTGGCATATTCAATCCTATATTGTATGGCGGGCATCTTTTCCAGCAGTTCGCGGTTGACACATACATCAAGATTGAGAGCTCACGGCTAGACTACATATTTAATCATCAAAAAGAGATACGATCAGATCTATATCAAGGCTTGCTAGATAGCATTCATGCTGGAGAGAATAGAGGAAATGCAGTTGGCAAACGGACGGTTCTTGCCAAGTCATTTATTGGAGGTCCTCGAGATAAATTGCGTCGATACCTAGATGCAATGGCTTTGGTTCGGAAATATGGAAAACCGGATGTCTTTCTCACAATGATTTGTAACCCCAACTGGGAAGAGATTACTTGTGAACTTGAAATAGGGCAAACACCTCAGGATCGCCCAGATCTCATCGTGCGTGTTTTCAAGGCAAAGCTAGAGGAAATGAAAACACAATTGTTTGAAAAGGGCATTCTTGGTATCATCAAGGCATATATACCTACGTTGTTGAGTTCCAAAAGAGGGGTCTACCACACGTTCACTTCTTAATGATTATGAATGGAAAATATAAGATCACATGTCCAGAGCAATATGATCGGATCATCTCTGCTGAGCTCCCAGACCCACGCAAGTACAAAGAGTTACACACAATGGTCGTCAAACATATGATGCATGGTCCTTGCGGCAATTTGAATCGCAATTGCCAATGCACAAAGAATCGCCCATCATGCAAGAATGTTTACCCTAGGCCTTTCAATGCTACTACCATTACAGGCAAAGACTCATACCCCATGTATGGGAGACGTGATGACGGTCGTACAGCGACAGTCTGAAAATGTGAACTAGATAATAGGTGGGTCGTTCCTTACAACCCTTACCTCCTATGAATGTTCAATTGCCACATAAATGTTGAGGTATGCTCAAGCATAAAGGCTGTGAAGTACCTATTCAAATACATTTACAAGGGTCATGATCGTGCTTCTGTGTCTGTGAATGGGGTAGACAATGAAGGTGATATTGATGAGATCAGGCAGTATAGGGACGCGCGGTGGGTGACACCTCATGAAGCATTGTGGAGAATATATGGTTTTGAACTGAGCAAAATACACCCAGATGTGATGCAACTACAGCTTCATCTCCCAAACATGCACATGATTGCATACCAAGGCGAACAAGATATTCAAGAAGTGCGTAATCAAGATGGTGTCGAAAAATCAATGTTGATTGTATACTTCGAAGCGAATAGGTTACATAAGGAGGCACGAGGCATATTATATCGTGATTTTCCGGAGCATTATACTTGGCAATAAGGAAAAAAGGGTAAGTTTTGGCAAAAAAGGAAACGAACTACTATCCATCAAGTTGGTAGAATTGTTACAGCCCATCTAGCTGAAGGCGAACGATACTATCTTCGAGTTCTCCTGAACCACGTGACAGGCGCAACAAGCTTTGAAGATTTACGGACAGTTGATGGAAAAATACTACCAACCTTCCGTGAAGCCACAGAGAAAAGGGGTTTGATTGAAGCAGACGATACATTAGATGAGTGTCTGACGGAGGTTGAATTATTCCAAATGCCATCCTCATTACGAAGGCTCTTTGCGACAATTTTGGTATTTTGTGAGCCTAGCGATCTCCGTGCTCTATGGAACAATCACCTTGAAGCTATGTCAGAAGACTATCATCACAACTGTCAATGTGCACACACAGTGCAACAGATGGTTCTAATAAATATCAGAGATATGTTGCAGTCGATGGGGAAAGATATACAATCGTTTTCTTTGCCCAAAATTGATGAGTTACATGACACGACAAACGGTTTGCCTAGGGAGATCATCGAGGAATCCACAATTAAGCTAGACCCTCAAGATGTAGCATTATCAAACTCCCTCAACACCGAACAAAGGGTCGCCTATGATGAGATTCTTGCTGCAATTGATCACAACAAAGGAGGCTTGTTCTTCGTGGATGGCCCAAGAGGCACAGGAAAAACTTTTCTATACAAGGCGTTGCTAGCGACAGTCCGCAAACAGGGCAAGATTGCTGTGGCAACGGCTACATCTGGCGTTGCTGCTCCAATAATGCATGGAGGAAGGACCGCACACTCCCGATTCAAGATACCACTAAGGATAAATGATGGGGCTATTTGTAGTTTCACAAAACAAAGTGGAACAGCCAAGTTACTTCAGACGGCGTCGCTAATCATTTGGGACGAAGCCTCTATACTAAAAGGCAAGCAGTTGAGGCATTAGACAGAAGTATGCGGGACATAATGGACAAACCAAACCTTTCGTTCGGTGGGAAAACAGTTGTGTTTGGAGGTGATTTCAGGCAAGTTCTCCCTGTTGTCCGAAAGGGTTCAAGGGGTCAGATATTAGATGCATCGTTGCGCAGGTCTGACCTCTGTGATTGCATGCGTCAATTGCAACTGGTATGCAACATGAGAGCTCAAAGAGATCCATGGTTCGCTGAATACTTATTGCAGATTGGTAATGGAACTGAAGAGATCAATGAAAACGGTGACATACATCTTCCTGATGATATATGTGTGCCATATACGGGAGATGACAGTGACCTAGATAAACTGATTGAGTGTGTTTATCCAAGTCTCAACGAAAGCTTAGATGATCCAAATTACATCACGTCAAGAGCTATTTTATCCACACGGAATGATTGTGTAGATAGCACTAATTTGAAAATGATTGATCACTTTTAAGGAGAGGAGATGGTTTATCACAACTTTGATTGTGCAGAAGATGATCCAAATAATTACTATCCCCCAGAATTCCCAAATGGGCTACCTCCACACATGCTAAAGCTCAGAATTAATTGTCCCATCATATTGCTAAGGAATCTCGACCCAGTTAATGGACTATGCAACGGCACAAGATTGGTGGTGCGAGGATTTCAAAAGAATACCATTGATGCTGAGATTGTGCTAGGTCAATATTCTGGTACACGGGTTTTCTTGCCTTGAATCCCACTATGCCCCTCTGATGATAAGATGTTTCCATTTCGATTCAAAAGGAAACAATTTCAAGGCTTAGCTTTGCCATGATGATAAACAAGGCACAAGGACAGACAATACCAAACGTTGGCATCTACTTACCCGAACCAGTATTCTCTCACGGTCAGCTATACGTCGCGCTTTCTAGAGCAACCTCAAGAAAGAACATAAAAATCCTTCTTGTGGTACAAGACAATGACTCAAAGAAAAGGAAAAGGCTTTCTGAGCACAATACCATATCAAAAAAAAAAAGAACGATTCTGACCAACATATTAATGGGACATATACAAAAAATATTGTGTATACAGAAGTGCTCACAACATAACTTATGTTCTTTTTTTGCTTTTAGAATTCAAAATCAAAACCTTGTGTCCAACAACATTGGAGAAAATCAAAATGTATCTTTTTTTAATAGTCTCTTGACGGAGTGTTAGCTCCTCAACGGGGGACAGAGAGGGCCTCCCTTAGTGAGTTCGGTCGAGGACGCAGGGTGAGATTCTTTCTCCACTGATCGAGAGAGAGAGAGGGAGACCACACAGAGAGAGAGACAAAGGCGTTTATACAGGTTCGGGCCGCTAGGAAGCGTAACACCCTACTCCTGTGTATGGTGAATATGTGACTGGAATATCAGGGAATACAAGTGCTTGCCCTCCCTTTCTCTCCTGTCTATCTTTTTTTGCCTCTCCCTCTCCTCAGGCCTAGGCCTTCTTTTATATCTCAACGGGCTACCACATGGGTCAAAAGGCTGCCTAAGATAGAAGGAAAACATTCTTTTACATTTAATGGCTGTCTTGTTGCTTGACTCGGAAGCCACACGCACAGTCGTTGCAGCATGGCCCTCGTCCGGTCAGCTAGCTGACACGGGGGACGCCCGCGTCAAACTCCATTAAATGAGCGAAGACTTCTGTGTTTCGTTCGCATCGGGAAATGGAAACCATCTGACCGAAGTTGGCATACCAACTCCGGCTGAGGGACGAGAGGCAAAAAGCCGTCATCATTCTGATGGGACGGGGCAATGCGTGCTGCGTGCCGCCTGACGTGCGGATAGCGCGCAGGTGCTCTGCTGCCGTCTCACCCATGATCTAACCGGTCATGGACCAGTCAATCGCCGTGACCGGTCGTAGACTGGTTACGCACACCACATGCTGCATTAAATGCGGCGTGGTGCGCTTGCCTGAGCCATCATTAATGCAGTTAGGTGGGCGCTGATGATGCTCACCTAACCTCGCACATGCGGCGCAAGCGCAAAGGGGGTCGGGGCGACCCGACCCTCGGGAAGGGAGTCAGAGCGGCTTGACCCTCGGGGAGACTGGGGAAGGCATCCGCCACCTTACCCTCGGGCCTGACCCCTCCTCAGGGGAGCGCCACGTGGGTGTAGGGGGCCGCCCATCCGTTTAGTCTTGGTACCCCCAGGCCCGTATCACCGACAGTAGCCCTCGGCGTTATGCCTGGCCGGGCCACATCAAGGGGCAACCAGGTTTGACTCCATTCTTCCGATCTGGTGACACATGGCCCCGGCTCCCCGTGGTAAAACCCCAACGGTCGCGATCCCACGCGCAGCAACAAGCCGCCTCTCGGTAACAATGGGCAGTCACCTTGTAACCGCCACATTATCTGGGGCGACGCGCGGATCGGGACACGTCGGTCCATCTTGCCAGGGAATATGAAGATGACGTTTTTTATGGTAACCGTGCACAATTAGCACGGACACAATCTACCCTGCCTCAACCGCAACGGCTGCGCGGCTGGCGTGCGCGCGGGAAGCGGGCAAGTGGGGCGAGTGGGGAAGTGGGCGTGACAATCGAGGGGGCGAGTTAGTGGGCGCGGGAAACGAGGAGCCGGGCACAGCGGAGGCGAGGATATAAAGGGCGTCGAGGAAGGGATTTGTTTCCTTCCTCTCGCCACTTTTCACTCGACTCTGCCAACCGTGCCCTAGCTCTCTCGTCTTCCTCGCTCCCTTCTCGCCGCTCACATTCATCTTTGTGTCTCCACTTCATCGATGACATGGTGCGGAGCTCCGTGCCACTGGACGGCAGCGTGCTGCCACCCTCCCGCATCACTAGCGAGAGGCAGGCCGGGCTGCCGTGCCGGTTCATGCCGGCGTTGACCGGTCAGGAGGTGGTCGTGCTGGGCGAAGGGCGCCCAGCACCACGCTACCCAAACCAGTCGATCTTCTTCCTCTCTTTCGCTATGGCGGGGCTGATGGACATTCTGGAGTTCTATGAGATCTAGATGGCGCACCTCACCCCCAACACCATGATGACGCTAGCCATCTTCGCACACCTATACGAGATGTTCGTCGGGGTGCGCCCGTCCCTTCGGCTATTCCGGTGGTTCTTCACCATGCAGCCGGTGTCGCCACCGACGAAGGTCGGGGGCTACTACTTTCAGCCGCGCGGGCAGGTGGCGAATCGCTACATTACCTGCATCCTGCGCAAGAAGTAGGACGACTGGAAGAGCGACTGGTTCTACACCGCTCTCCCCGATGAAAGGCGCCTCCGACTCCCGAGCAGGCTACCGATGCAGGCGCCGAGCTGGCGGGCGACGGTGGAACTAGGGGACTCCTATGACGCCGTCCTGGATCGCCTGGCCGACCTACGAACCCAGGGGCTCACAAGTGCCATGGTGTTCGGTGACTACTTTCGTCGCCAGATCGCGTCGCTCCGGCGACGCGCCCGGGGCGCTTGGGAGTACGTCGGCCCCGACGATCTCCTGAGGATGCACCATGGCCGCAAGTGGGACTGGGACCCGAGGACCTCAGGATGGTGATCCAGCCTGTGCTGAATCTCAGCGCCGTGGAGTCGTCTCTCATCCCTCAGGGGATCCTTCCCTCTGCAGCGACCCAAACCATGCCCGTATCATGACCATCATGCAGGCGGTCGATGCCTCGGTGGACCGGGCCCGCCGTGGCAGCGACAGCGCAGGCGGCAGCCGCGGTGGAGGAGAGGAGCGACCTCCCCCCGAAGGGGGCCATGTAGTGGGGCCCCCTGGCGGGGGTTCGGGGAGCAGCTGCCCTACCGACGCCAAGGGGAAAAGGAAACAAGGGGAGACCCCTCCTCCGTCTCCTCCCCATGGGGGCGGGGCAGAGCGCACCACAAGCAGGCGCCTGGCGAGTGCCGCGCCGACGTCCCGCCCAAGGCCGAGAGGAAGAAGCGGCTCCGCCGGATGGGGGAGACCGAACCATGCAGGGGGAGCTTTATCAAGCCTCCAGAGTGGTCTATCAACTGCCTACCCACAGGTACGATCTCGCGCCCAAGGCAGACGATATTCCATCCCCTCGGCCCCTCATTTGTTTTGTTTGCCTTCTGTGTTTCAGTGAGATCTCGTCCCGCGGCGGTGACCCTCCCACCAATCCAAGGCCGATCGGCCAGTGAGCGGCGGAGCCGAGGAGCCGACGGCCGAAGAGGCGCGGCGGCGGGAGGCCAACCGATGGGAAGCTGAGGCGCGCCTGCGGGAGGCCAAGGAGGCCACCCGGGGAGCGACGCACGCGCGTCGGAGGCCTAAGCAGCCGCACGGGCAGCCGAGGAGGCTGCGCAGGAGATCGAGGCGACATGCGTGCGGGAAGCCGAGACCGCCGCACGAGCAGCCAAGGTGGCCGCGCGGGAGGCCGAGGCGGCTGCGGGGACGACCGGCGACGGCGGGGAGACGGCGCGCCCGGGACCCGACCCAACGGCGGAGGCCGAGGAGGAACGGGCCCCGAGGGGAGGCCCTCGTTCGGGCAGGACGCCCGAAGGCGAGCCTGAGGCCTGCACACCCACCGCTGGGCCGAGCCGAACTCCGCCACCGCAGGGATAGCAGTCCCCCTTCTCCGTCTCCACTCCGCTGAGCGCGCAGCCCCTCTTGTAGGCCCTGGCAACAGCAAATAACACCGTGCTGGACAGGCTGAACGCCTAGATGTAGGCTTTGCTGGGGGAGCGTTCCGAGCTCGAGGCGGCGTGGGAACGCGTCGCCGAAGGACGACGCTCGGTGGAGGCGATGGTGGAGGCCGGCCACACGACGCACGGGAGGCACCTCGTAGAGCTCAAGGCTCGCGGCGAGGCCCTGGCCGAAGTGGCCCGCGAGGTGGAGGAAGAGAGGATGACGGCCCTCGTCGCCACCGCCGTCATGGACGAGGTGCTAGGCGACCTTCGCCTCCAGCACGAGGCCCACACAGCGGACTTGGAGCAGAGGCTCGACGCTGCGCGTGGGAAGGCATGGAAGGAGCGCGATGGGAGGATCGCCAAGCGCAAATCCAACATCTCTCGCCACGAGGTGGCGCCGCTCCACCGTGAGGACCAACTTGCCAAGCGAGACGAGGCCGTCACAGCGCGAGAACTTCGCCATCTGGAGAGTGCCCACGCCGAGAGGACAGCGCTGGAGCAGCGCGCTTTCGAACTCGAGGCGTGGGCAAAGGAGCTAGACACGCTGGCGCGCGGCGGCGGGACGGCCGCGGGCCAAGACGACCAGGGCGACCTCGCGGCGGCCGAGGGCGCCGTCGCCGAGCTGTAGAGGGCCCTGGACTCATCCACCGTGGAGCTCGAAGCCCTCCAGCTAGCGAACGAGGTGGGGCCCGGCATGCTGCGGGACGCTGTCGCCCAGCTGGACCGCGTGGGGCGTTGGGCGGGCATTTGGCGCGGCTAGCACCCTAAATTTGCCGCCAACCTGGAGGGCCTCACCCATCGCATCTCGGAGATGGCCTGGGACCTGGAGAAGCTCCCCATGGAGATCGAGGAGACGGTGAAGTCCTCCTCGATGGACCTCGCGCGAGGGGCTGTGGAGCTTGTGCTAGCGAGCTAACAGGCCCGCGACCCCGACTTTTCGTCGTGGGTTGCGTTTGAGTTCCCCCTGGGACTGAGGCCAGCGCGTGCGCTCAGGTCCGGGAGGCCACCGACGAGATCGCCCACAGCTTTGAGGGGATGGCTCCTTGGCTCGTCTTCGCGTTGGACTTTGACGACGAGGACGATGGCGACGACGGCGACAGTGGCGGCAAGGCTGGCGGCCCGAGCACCTCGGGGTGAGCGGACGAGGCCGACCCCCGGGCTGCCGCAAGCCTTTTTCTTTTCTTCTTTTGTCTCGAGGCCTCCGGGCCATGCTTGTATATATACTTCCGCTATCTTTATTTGCTTGCGTCGATTATCTGTGTATACCTGCAATGGACAAGTTTTTAATTCAATGTTAATTGCGTCTTTGCTCGTGATGAGATTGGCTTGCCTTGTAATCCCGCTGAGTTTAGCTTGAGCGGGGGTTCGGGCCTGGGTTGCGGCCTCAGGAAACATGGGTCGACGCTAGTGCCTTGGGGAGTACCGCATGGCGAGGCTGGCCAGGTCGGGAGCACGGCAACCGAGGGTTAGTGGGGACCCGATTGTGGGCCATTGCCGATTCCCCCTGGAGTTCGCCGTGTCCTGGGGCACGCTCGGTTCTGGGCCTCGTTGGTGTCTAGGTGACCTGGGCTGTTGAGGGCAAGAACGAGTACGAACAACCCAACTCAAGCCAAAATACTCAAAAGGAAAGAGACAACGCAGGCACAGCCTTAGATAAAATTCAGGAAAACTTTCTATTTAAAATACGGAAAGGAACATATATATGTATAGTGGGATCCCCCGGCCAATCCTGTATGCTCGAGGGGTCATGCGGGGTTGGTCCGAGCCCGAGGCACAACTCTCAACCCCTTTATGGGTAGAAGCGGCGAAGATACTCGATGTTCCACAGGTTAGGCAGCTCTGTGCCATCTTCCGTGGCCAGTCGAACCGAGCCCGGCCGGGGAACGCTGATCACTCTGTATGGTCCCTCCCACATGGGTGAGAGCTTGCTCAATCCGGCACGCGTCTGGACGCGGCGTAGGACGAGGTCGTTGACGCTGAGTGATTGGGCCCGGACGTGGCGCTGATGGTAGCGCCACAGGCTCTGCTGGTAATGCGCGGCACAGAGGGCCGCGCGTCGCCTTCGCTCTTCTAGGTAGTCGAGGTTGTCTCGGCGAAGCTAATCTTGATCAGCCTCGCTATACATGGTGGCCCGAGGGGACCCCAAGGTGAGCTCGGAAGAAAGGTGTTTCTCCGGTTGCCCGGCTTGGGGTAGTCCGGTTTGCCTAGAGCACCGCTGGCAGCTCCTCGACCCATGAGTCCCCATGTTTCTTGAGGACGTTGTACGTCTTGGTCTTAAGGCCCTTGAGGATTTCTGCATTGGAGCGCTCCACTTGACCGTTGCTCCTGGGGTGGGCGGGTGAGGCAAAGCAGAGCTTGATGCCCATGTTGTCATAGTAGTCGCCGAACAGTTCACTGGTGAGCTGGGTGCCGTTGTCCGTAATGATACGGTTGGGCACCCCGAACCGGGCAGTGATGCCCTTGATGAACTTGAGGGCCAAGTGCTTGTCGATCTCGACGACCGGGTAAGCCTTGGGCCACTTGGTGAATTTGTCGATGGCGACGTACAGGTACTCGTACCCGCCCGGGGCCTTCCTGAAGGGACCCAGGATGTCCAGCCCCCAGACCACGAACGACCATGAAAGCGGGATGGTCTGCAGGGCCTGGGCTGGCTGATGCATCTGCTTGGCGTGGAACTGGCACGCCCTGCATCGCCCGACCAGGTCGGCTGCGTCGTGGTGCGCCGTCGGCCAGTAGAAACGCTGGCGAAAGGCCTTGCCGACCAAGGTGCGCGAGGCGCAGTGAGCTCCGCACTCGCCTTCATGGACATCGGCGAGGAGCTCGATGCCCTGCTCCCGAGGGATGCATTTCAGGAGGACTCCGTTGGCTCTGCGTTGGTAAGAGCACCCTCTACCAACACCCACCGTTTGGAGACGCGAGTGACGCGCTCACTCCCTTCGCGATCCTCGGGTAGAGTCTCATCTTTGAGGAACGCCTGGATCTCAGTCATCCAAGCGATCTGTCTTGGGGGGTCGGGCTCGACCCCCTTGGGCCCTGAGGCCTGGACTCCGTCGTGCCCCGGGGGTGGCGCGGCAGCGTCCGGCTCCCTCGAGGGATCGGGACGCGCCGACGGTTGGGCAAGCCGTTCTTCAAAGGCACCCGGTCGGGTCGGGGCTCGCGAGGAAGCGAGCCTTAAGAGCTCATCGGCAAGCGCGTTGTGCCGCCTGGGCACGTGCCGAAGCTCTAACCTGTCGAAATGGCGCTCCATACGCCGCAACTCGCGGATGTAGGCCTCCATTTGCGGGTCAGAACACCGGTACTCCTTGGAGTCCTGGTTTACGACTAGCTGAGAGTCGCCTAACACCAGGAGGCGGCGGATCGCTATTCCAGCCGTCGCCCTGAGTCCCGCAAGTAGCCCCTCGTACTCCGCCATGTTGTTGGTTGTCCGGAAATCTAGGCGAACTAGATATTTGAGGACGTCCCCACTCGGCAAGGTCAAGGTGACCCCAGCGCCAGCACCCTAGAGGGCGAGAGAGCCATCAAACTGCATCACCCAATGGGTGGCGTGAGGCTGTCGTGAGGGACCTACATCGGCCTCGGGGGCAAAAGGCCCGAGGTCAGGCTCGGGGGTCGGGGTCCACTCAGCCACGAAGTCGGTGAAGGCCTGACTCTTGATCGCGTGGCACGGCTCCAAGTGCAGATCAAACTCAGAGAGCTCGATTGCCCATTTTACCACCCGTCCGGTGCCCTCTCGATTGTGTAGGATTTGGCCGAGGGGGTAGGATGTGACCACGGTGACCCAATGTGCCTGAAAATAATGGCGCAATATCCTCAAGCCCAAATTTTCATCGACATATGCCTCAACATTGTGTCCTATTTGACTACCCAACGAGATGCAAGTAGTACGTTGAAAAGTAGGACCTGCATTCTTTAATCCGTAAGGCATGGCTGTACAACAGTAGGTGCCTACAGAAGTAATGAATGCAGTTTTTTCCTCATCCTTCCTAACCATGCGAATCTGATGATACCCTGAGTATGCATCTAGAAAACACAAAAGGTCGCACCCCACAGTGGAGTCGACAATCTGATCTATGCGTGGCAGGGGATAAGGGTCGTTAGGACATGCCTTGTTGAGGTCGGTGTAGTCGATGCACATTCGGAGCTTGCCGTTCACCTTGGGGACGACGACCGGGTTCGCGAGCCACTCCGGATGGATGACCTTTCGGATGAATCCGGCCTCCAGGAGCCGCGCCACTTCTTCACGGATGAAGGCCTGGCGCTTTGGGGCCTGCCGCCGTACCTTCTGCCGGACGGGCCTTGCGCCTGGCTACACGGCGAGACGGTGATCGATCACCTCCCAGGGGACCCCAGGCATATCCGTCGCCCTCCATGCGAAGACGTCGGTGTTTGCCCGCAGGAAGGAGACGAGTGCGTCTTCCTATTTGCCGCCCAAGTGACCGTCAATCTTGGTGGTCTTGGACGGGTCGTCACCCAATGCGACCTCCTTCACGGGGACCTCGTCGCCTGAGGCCATCCGCTGCCTCGGGGCGTGCGAAGTGGAGGCCTTGGGCCTCTCATCGTTGCCCACGAACTTGGAGACCGTGGCAAGGTTGTTCACACGCTGCTCCATGCAAGCCAACGCGATCTTGAGGTCGCCGTGGACGGTGATGGGGCCGCTGGGGCCCAGCATCTTCATCTGAAGGTAGGCGTAGTGGGTGGCCGCCACGAACTTCACCAACACGGGCCTTCCCAGAACCGTGTTGTAGGACAGATTGAGATCCGCCACCTCGAAGTCAAGCCGCTCGATGCGGAAGTTGGCGTTGCCACCAAAGGTGACCGGGAGGTCGATGTGACCTAACGGCCACATGTGTCCCGGCGTCACGCCGATGATCGGCAGGGATGGCCGGAGCTTCATCCCGGGGCCTTGATGATGTCGAAGGCCGTGGGGGACAGGATGTTGAGGGCTGTGCCGTCGTCTATCAGGACGCGCCTCAACTTGACGTTGCAGATGGTGGGGGAGACCACCATTGCGAGCTGCCCTCCTCGGGCAACGCATGGCGGGTGGCCGGTTTGGTCAAAGGTGAGCGTGACCTCCGACCAACGCGCCCGCCGCGTCACCTCGTGGGTAGGGACAGCGGCCAGAAGCTCTTGCTTCATAGCCTTGAAGCTGCAACGGGAGGCGTGAGCGCATGCTCCCCTGTCAACGGTGGCGACAGTTGCCTCGGGCTCCTGGAAGCCTAAGTCCTCATCGTCAGTGTCCTCGGCGAGGGCCTTTTGCTTGGCCTCACTTCGCCGGTTGCTGTTAGAGGTCGCCGGGGCCTTGCCCTCACGGCGTCCCTGCCCCTTCTCCTAATCCCACTTCCTCACCCGCTCGGCCAAGTTCATGACTGCGCGACAGTCAGCGAGGTCGTGGAGGGAGGTGTTATGCACAGTACACCATTTGCCTGCCAGGCTCCCAATGGAGAGCGCCGACTTCCTTCTTCTTGTCGCTCACGGGCCTCCCCTTACGCTGGGCCCGCGAGGTGCCCTCGACGGCGAGGATGTGGCCCTCGTCGTCGAAATGGGCCGACCTTTTCTTCTTCCTCCTTTCCCGTCGCCCGGAGCGGGCAGCGGACTCGGGGGCAGCCACAGCCGCCACTCCAGAGCTGGAAGAGTTCCAGGTCCAGGCCTCCTCCTTTCGGGCCACACGGTCCGCGAGCTCAAAGAGCTATGCGGTGGTTTGGGGCTCCTTGGAGGCTATCTTTTCGAGCATGCGGTTGTGCCGCACGCCCCCCTGAATGCATAAATGACCGCATGAGCAGGGGGATGCAAGGAATAGTGTTGCGGACTTGGCAGAACCGCTGGATGTACGATCGGAGGGACTCGTCATCCCTCCGCTGTACCGTGTGCAAGTCCGCTTCTTCTCCTAGGCATGGATATGTGCCCTGAAAGTTCGTGGTGAACTGTTGGCACAGATCCTCCTAGGAGTGGACCGACGTGGGTGGCAGGTTCATCAGCCAACCCCGCGCTTAGCCTTTCAGGGCCATGGGAAAGAAATTCGCCATGACCCTGTCATCACCCTCCGCGGCCTCTATCCAGTCGTATAGATCTGGAGAAACTCGGCGGGGTTGACGCTGCCATCATATTTCTTGGTGATGCTGGGCCGAAACCTCGGGGGCCATCGGACATTCCGAAGACTCGCCACGAAGGCTCGGAAACCAGCACCACCGACTAGAGACACGGGGGGCCTGCCTCCATGGCCAAAGTGGGGCGGTGCTCCAGAGGAGGAAGCGCCTTCCTCGCATGGGCCCCTCATACATGCTCTCATGACGCCCGCGGCTGGCCGAGGGCGTCGACGAGGGGTTGAGGACGAGCGACGGGTGTTGGCCACCGCTCGTCGAGCTCTTCGTCTTGACGACAAAGAGGCAGCAGTTGCAACGCCAGACGTCCCGGCCGTGGGCGACTGCCCGCCGGTGCCCAGGTGCTGCTGCGCCGTCATGACCAAGTCGGCCACATCATCCAGCCAGTGTTGGACCGAAGTCTCTGGGTCAGGGACGATGGGCGGGTGAAGCGCCCCCTGAGGCGTGTCGCCGTCACCATAGGTGAGGCGGCGATGCACCCCCCGGCGGCGAAGTCACGGATCCCTCCGGTTCTTCAGGCGCCTTCCCCTGCTTAGGGCTTTGGTAGGCAGGAGGCGATGGAGCGCGCGCTTGACGATGAGGATTCGGCTCTCCGTCATCATCGCTGGCACTCGGAGTGGGGGTGTACACCACTGCCTCTTCAGCCATAGGGCTTACTTAGCGAAACTTGGCGCACAGGAAAAGGGAGTGGAGTCAAAAAACAAGCACGCGCCCCCTACCTGGCGCGCTAGCTGATAGAGTGTTAGCTCCTCAACGAGGGACAGCGAGGGCCCCCCTTAGTGAGTTCGGCCAGGGACGCAGGGTGAGATTCTTTCTCCACTGATCAAGAGAGAGAGAGACACAGACGTTTATACAGGTTCGGGCCGCTAGAAAGCGTAACACCCTACTCCTGTGTGTGGTGGATATGTGACTATAATATCAAGGAATATAAGTGCTTGCCCTCCCTTTCTCTCCTGTCTATCTTTTTTTGCCTCCCCCTCTCCTCAGGCTTGGGCCTTCTTTTATATCTCAACGGGCTACCACATGGGCCAAAAGACTGCCTAAGATAGAAGAAAAACATTCTTTTACATTTAATGATTGTCTTGTTGCTTGACTCGGAGGCCATACGCATAGTCGCTGCAGCATGGCCCTCGTCCAGTCAGCTGGCTGACACTGGGGACGCCTACGTCAAACTCCATTAAATAGACGAAGACTTCTGTGTTCCGTTCGCATCGAGAAACGAAAACCATCTGACCGGAGTTGGTACCAACTCCGGCTGAGGGACAAGAGGCAAAAAGCCATCATCATTCTAATAGGACGGGGCAAGGCGTGCTGCCCGCCGCCTGACGTGCGGATAGCGCGCAGGCGCTCTGCTGCCGTCTCATCCGTGATCTAACTGGTCATGGACCGGTCAATCGCCATGACCGGTCGTAGACTGGTTACGCACGCCACACGCCGCATTAAATGGTGCGCTTGCCTGAGTTGCCATTAATGTGGTTAGGTGAGCGCTAGCGATGCTCACCTAACCTCGCACACGCGATGCAAGCGCAGAGGGGGTCAGGGCAACCCGACCCTCGGGGAGGGAGTCGAAGCGGCCCGACCCTCGAGGAGACTGGGGAGGGCAGCCGTCACCTTACCCTCGGGCCCGACCCCTCCTCAGGGAAGCGCCACGTGGGTGCCTGGGGCCGCCCATCTCTTTAGTCTTGGTACTTCGGGCCCATATCACCGACATCTCTGGTTAATGAATTATCTCTCATTTTAACTTCCAATTTGCTATGATGGGTGGCTGTTCTTTTTCTATTGGTTTAAATTCAATTAAAGATCGTTGCAGAATAATATGTTGAAATGATTTTAGTCTTTCAAAGTAAACTTAGCAAGTTATGGGTGTTCAGAAATTTTAATTTTGATTAAAGTGCACAAGAAAATAGAATAAGATCAGTTCTAATAGATACATTTATCATTTATCTAGGATGCCACTTGGTTTCAGATAATACGTAAAAAAAACAAGAAATTAGTCACGAAAATATATAATTCCAGAAAAGAGGTAGCAGGTAAAAAATATATGCATATCCAAAATAGAAAGAAAATGAATAAAAAATTACTGAATTCAACGTACCTTTCAACTAACATCCTTTCCATAATATAAATTAATTATTGAGCTTAGATAGTTAGACACATTCTCTACAGATTGAGTGGATGCTAGACCGTGAGTGCAAAAGGAGTAGTTTGCTTACAGACTTGCAGCAAAAACAAGCGTGGAGAAAAAAAAATCTGCTTGTAGAGGTCTCCTTCCGGTATAAAAAAACCAATTCGAACATACATTCCAAAAAGAAAGGAACGAGAGGGAAAGAAAGAAGCAATTCTTCTCTTCCTGCATCATTACATATATCCAATGAGATCGCCTAATGCTGTCAGTAATTACTTTTATAGAACAGAAAAATAAATAAACACCTAAACATAAAGGAACCCTAATTTTGATGGCAAATGGATAACAACAAATCAAGAAAGTGAAAGCAAAAATGGAATCACAATAGAGTTAGTAACAGATTCGGACAATAGAGTTAGTAACAGATTCGGACCTGCAGTTATAAAAAAAAGTGGACAAGAAAGGAAGAAATAGCCCGACATTGTTACTGGCTAAGACTTGGAATTCACGTCTAATTCAGACGTACAATGCAAACTCCGACTATGATATCCATATCAGAGTCCGAATCCTGTAACTTTACAGAGACCCCACACATAAAAGAGATCAAGACCCCACACGCCAACCAAAGCAATCTTGCCCACCTCAGATTCCACACGCCACCAAACCAAGCGCAACAAAAATAAGATTACACCTACACCTCCTTTTCCAAGATCAGAAGACAATTCACAACTCATGCAGCCACCACCAGTAAGGTTCCACCACTTGCCAAAATCAATTTGTCTCACTGAATTAGCTTTAATTATACCTTGTTGTATATTTATTTTTTATTTTTATTCAATTATATGCAGATGATGAATTCTAGCGAGGTTCAATCATGTGATTTAGAAGTCCGACCATTGAAGAAAGTAAAAGGTTCCAAATCAAATGATTTTGAATCAGTTGAAAAGATGGAGTGTTCCGCCCAAAAACCAAAGAAAGCCCAAAAAGGCATGCATGAAGATCAACATTCACAAGTCATGCAACCATCACAGGTGAGATATTTCTTGGTTTTGTCTATTATACACAGATGATGGGCTCTTGCAAAGTTGAACCAAAATCAATTTATCCCGCTAGATTTAATTATATTATATCCTTAATTGTTTCTATTATATGCAGCCAACAGGTTCTATCAAGGTTGAGGTTAAATCAAGCAATTTACAATCGGACAGAAACATGGAGTGTTCCAATGTCCAGACGTTCAACGAAAGCAAACAAACAGAGGAAAATAAACAGATAAAAGTTAGCCAAACATACGATTATCTCCCAGAAGGTATGCTTTAATTTGTATTGTCTAATTTTCACATCTCTTGTTTCTGTTGTATTAACCAAAGTTGGCCAAACATCTTTTTCCTTTTGTTATGTTATATTCACTTTTCCCATAAATAAAAACACTTTTCAGATTATGACATGACCGACGATGATATCTGTGCTCAAATAACAATAGAGACATCCTCATCAACTGATGTGCTGGTCAAAATAAATGATATAGCTTTGAAACAAAATCAATTGTTACCCCTATTAGATGAGAACGAATACCTAGATGACAATGTATGTACACCTACTTATATGAATTTCTATTTAATCATCTTCATTTAAATGTAACAAAATATTATCGCTTGAATCTCTAGATCGTTGATGCCTACATATATTGTGTAAGGGATCAAGAACATTTACAGGGCAGAAGTGATAGAAAATCATACTTTGAAACTCCATTAATCTCAGGACTACTCAAACGGGATGGAAAACTTGAAATAGCTGGGAACAACATGTTCATAGCAATTTTATTACAAAGATAGCAAGAGACTATCTCATGCATCAACTGGTAAATCCAAGCTCTAAATCTTACCAGTTCTAAATCTGATATGTTTTAAGTTTGTTATTATATATACATATATGAAGCTAACTCAATGTCCTGTTTAGATTTTCATTCCAGTAAACATAGAAAACAAACATTGGTATTTAGCTGTCATCAACACAAAAAAACATGAGATTCAGGTACTTGATTCAAAGTGTTTGGAGCATAACCGTTCTTATCTCACTATTACGGTTAGTCCATACTCCATTTAAATTAACCCTTCATTTATGTCGTTTACCACTAATACTAATAATCCAATAGCTACAAGGTCTAGAGTATCACTTTAGCAAACTTGAACAGCAACAAAACGTCGATATACATAACTGAAAAGACCTCCGTATTACAACCTGGACAATTACAGAACAACTACGCGAGCCAATGCAGACAGACGGGTGTATTACAAATCATACACTTTTTTATATTAGACTATAAATGTTTTTTTATTAATTATCATACTCAAATTTCTATAATCATGCAGCGCATCATGTGGTCTATTTATGCTCAAATACATGGAATATTGGACAGGAGATGCACTATCCCATGCTATTACACAGGCACATATATTTCCTAAGGAAAAAAATAGTTAATCGTATGCTATTTTTTTACTAATAAAAGTTCATTACTACTACACAGGAACATATTACTCTTTTTAGATCCAAGCTAGCCAGCATTCTAATACGTTGGAAAACAAACACGGCACAAACAACTCCCACATTGGAACAAATTAATGACATTGGAGATGATTCTGACTGCGTTGAAATATTCAGCAGTCCAGATAATAAAAAAATTTACAAAACTAACAAACACATTGAGGATTCCCAAGAATCAAAATCATCGTCCAATCAAACTAAATACCAATCACTAAAGTCTGTCCTTTCTAGGATGGGGGTAAACGAGTTAATAAGTGGTCTTTGCGACTACATTAAATCAATTGATTGCGCAGAAACCTTACAGTAAGCCATCTCTGTCTCACTCTCTCTCTCTACATCTCTATCTGCATATATATACACAAATCATAACATCCATTTTCCCTTGTTTTTTATTTTACAGGAAAGTTTGGGTTCAAACCTCCAAACTATACTTTATCAGCTTAAGTCTTCAACAACTCCAAAGTATACTAAAGGAGGGTGAGCCAATGGACCATGATTGTTTCAACTTAATTGTACGAAAATTCGCATCTGATGACATCCAATTGATGAAAAAAAACAAAGGAACTATATCAAAACACTATCTCGATATGCGATTTTGGGTGAGTTTTTACAGCTACATCTATTTAGCGCTTTTGCTCATATATTTTAAAACATATCTTTTATATCCCATATAGAACATTATTGATTTTGGACGACACCCGGACTATCGTAAAAAGCTCAATGTTGAACAATTGGTGGAGTCAGTTTGTAACGGGCACGGTATTGACTACAATATTTCAAAATGCAAATTGGTAGGTTACCTTAACTTTGATCGTTAACAAATTAATTAATGTTGTCCTAACAATTAACCTTTTTGCAGATTCTTATACCAACAGAATATTGTGGTACCTTCGTTCTTATCATATTGGATCAAGAAACAAGAACTTTATATATATTAGACCCGACTCCGCTTAATCCCATTTATGAAAATAACCCAAACGCAAGATATACAAAAAAAAACTTTTACGTATCGGTGAATACTTGACAAAGGCCATGGTCAAAGCATGTCCTAGATCTAGATGGAATGAATGATATCAATCTATGGCATCAAATAATCCTCCCAAACATTCCGGTTCACAACAGGTAAAATATTTATTAATTATTCTTTAATTTTTAATCCAAATTTAAGTTTTTTTTCTTAATCATATTTCTACAATAAGTCTTCTGCTAATTTTTTAATTACAAATTTCAAATAGATTTAGTTAGACTCTATTTTATCTTTTTTATTAACAATTTAATCCTGCCAGGGAACTATCTGGCTATTATTATGTTTCACTCTTCATGCACACATGGAAATATAACGAATTATTATTGCCAGATTTTCAGGTCAGTATCAAGACTATTAACATTATTTTTTAAAAACAAAGTATATTTACACATACGATGCTAACCTTAATCATTTACATACAGGATGGCAATGAACTAAGAAAGTATTTTTTGGCACAGCTATTGGCATTCCAAGACAACAAATGTGAAAGGAATATGCCTGATGGTGTACGAGACTTGCTAAAATGTATCACTGATAATTTAAGTTAGAAATAGTTATTGTTATATTTTAAGTAGTTCTACATTTGTAAGAGAAACTTTATAAAAGCATGCTTTAATCAGTGTGTCTGAAATAATACATGTCTGTCTACTACTAATGTTATACAAATTTGTATTTGTCTCTATATGCTGAACTGCTATTGTTTCCTATTCACCAAAAAATATCGCACAAAAATATCGACATTCGACCAATTTAAAGTAACACGACAAGTTTTTAATGAATTTAGTTACACTTCTCCACCTAGACATGTGCTCTATGTTGATCCACTCAAACCAAACAAAAGAGTTTATAGTCCTGTAATCCTATATTAAGGACAAAACTAACCCCAATCTATGGCAGCCATAGAACTTAAGCACCTACATAAACTGAATCACAGATGCTTTATACGAGAAAAAAAAAACTACTATGTTTAGATATCTGATAAGTTTACACCTAGATCAGAACCCCCAACAAGCAAAGAACACACATCCATATCTCCCGGACCCCCACATGCACATACACAGACAAAATCATGTCTAAACATGTAATCAAAAAGCTGGAAAATGTTAATCAACCAAGAACGCACCTGAAATCATGAACAAACGCCAACTATCTTCAGTGCCACCACTCGGCTGCACTCTCCTCGATCCACCTTCATCCGCCAGCTTGAACCCTCCTCTTCGGACGGCCAGAAAGCTAGCGGGGAGTCCGTTGAGTGATGGCGACGGAAGGATAAATATATGTTGCAGCACGTCCGGTCGTTAACTCCTCGCTAGCTGCCGCCGTTTTTAGGACCGACCGACGCCTCACCTGCATGCACAGGTACCTACGTAGTGTAGTGTCGGTCGCACATTCATAATAGCGTTCGGACTCATGTGCCTTCACGGTTTTGCATGAGAGAAAGAAGCGAGGAATCCTCTTTTCGACTCTGACTCCCCCACTCCAGTCGTTGCTTTTCTTTCTGTTACTTCGAAAGTTGTTGCTTCAGCTTCAGCCACGCGAATTCCTACCTTGCCGAAAAGAAAAAATAAATGAAAGAAAGTCACAGTCTATCTCCCTTCCCTTTAAAAGCTGTTTGCTGGTTGTTTGTTTCGGTGAATCCCCGACCACACAAAAAGTGGTAATCTATGCATAGTCATTCCAGGTCCACGCATGTTGAAGATAGTTGTTATAAAATTGATAGAACCTAAAATTGATGAAACACCTGATAGATGAAGACTAAAAATTGCTAAATCAACTGCTCCTCCAGAATGGCTGGTAATACCACTTAAGGGCGGATAGACCGTCCACCCAGTGTGTCTCGATCTCCTACGCGCGAAAGATAAGATACGGGGGACGGGGTCCTATGGTATGGGTCTTCGACCCTCGAATCAATATCTGCCAGCTCATCCTCTGCTTCTGGCGAGCATGACGTAGTTGGTGAAAAACCATCTCCAGTTACCAAAGTCATAAGTGAAGAAAATCTCTTGGCGGTCTTGAAAAGTGAAACTAATAGGTTAAGTGGAAGTGGGGAGTTGGTTGGAAGTAAGGAATTTTCCACAGGAAGACAGACTCCACCGGACGACATCTCGAAGCAGATTATTGAAATATAGATGGTTGGATAAGACGACGAAAAGGGGATAAGCTAAGTCAGCCGAAGTGGTCAAAGTAGGAGTCGCAGGTACTATTTATGATGTTCCTGGGATTGTAGCCAGGGATCGTCAGATTTGTTTCATACATTTATCTACGAGAAAATCCGGGGGTCAGAATTCCTTCCAATTCGAAAGTCCCAAATGATCCGAGGGGGCGGAAAGAGAGGGATTCGAGCCGAAAGATAAGGATTTCTAAAAACTTTTGCATTCCTTTTTATTTTTTAGGATGCTGGTCTCATGTTTGATCTGGTAGCGAGAATGAATCTTGCTCTGGCGATTGAATTTATTTAATTTATAGGTGGGCGAGCCCTCGATTTGCATTATCCGTTGGATCAAAATCAATATCATAATCAAGTAGATAATGCGATGACTGCCTATCTCTTTCAAGGAGTCCTTTTTCCGATACTTACTATTGGGGTAGGCTAAGGTTACATAGATTGTCTCCTATCTCTCCCCTGTCCTCTCGAGCTGATGACTAAACCGACCCACCTCTGACGAGAGGATCAACCACTGCCATAGAAAGAGCAGCGACAAGTCGTTACTACTAGCAATGACTTCCTCTTTCATTACTTCATCCTTTCCATATCCCTCTACGTACTCTCTAATCGGTGTAGCCCACTGAGTGCCCTTACTCTTGGTCATAGGCTTCGGAGAGTCTGACTGGAACTACGGCGCAAACACACAATCAAATACGAAGACAACAATACTGGTTCTTATAGTTCCTTGGGCAAGTAGCAATAGCACCAATAATAAAGGGGGATGAAGGCAGCCAAAGCCGAAATAATAAAGGCGAATCTTATGCTCAAGCCGAGGTCTCTGGTTCAAGTCCAAGATGGCCCAGCTGCGCCAGGGAAAAGAATAGAAGCATTTCGAAATGAAAAGCTATCCCCAGAAAACAAAGAAAACGAATAGGGGCGTAGCGAAGGCGCGTAGCGATGATAATGTTAACAATCTTCTGGATGAGCTCATTGCTCGGACTCGCATATACTTGTTCTATGCTCTACAGGCTAATCTGAGTAAAGAGGAGGCGCGAAGCGTAGGTTGATGCGATGTATTCCACCAGTTGACTGGAGACTTTATTATTGGTATATCGATCGGTCCAGCACGGATTGAAATAGGAGCCGGTTCGACAGGAAGCTTTTGAAAACGCAGTGCACCCCAGCTTCTCGGAGCTGCTATTGCGAAATACAGCTTCCTTAATATCAAAATTTCAACAAGGAGGCTGGGTGATGGGAATGCTGATTCATTTTCCCCTTCTCTATACTACTCATTCCATTCTCTTTGTCTTTCTCCAACAGGTTAATCCAGTCGGACAAGTGGGTAATGTTGGGGTGAACCAAAAAAGTTTGGGTAAAGCCAGATCTAAGTGTTGGCTAGGTAAACGCCCCGTAGTAAGAGGGGTAGTTATGAACCCTGTGGACCACCCCCATGGGGGCGGTACTGCAAAATCCGATCCAATTTTTCGTAATCGATTAGTTAACATGGTGGTTAACCGTATTATGAAAGACGGAAAAAAAATCATTGGCTTATCAAATTCTCTATGGGGCGGGCGTGCTTCAACCGTGTCTCCGGGGCACAGTTGAATGTAGATATCATGAACGCGAGGATAAGGATACCAGGCCGAGAAACCCAGGCAAGTACTCCCCTAATGTGCCGATCGCTAGCGCATCCAGGGCCCCGGCGCCCAGCTCCGCTGGAGAGGCCGTCACTGATCTGAAAAGTGTGCACATCTTAATTCCACACCCACCCATTTCATGGATTTTCTCTAGCTACCTCATTTCAGTAAAGTTAAGCCGGCCACCTACTTCGATTTGATTTGAAAAAAAAAAGCTTTTTTGCTAGGAATCTTATGGAAATAGCATGGAATAAGGTTTGATCCTATTCATGGGGATTCCGTAAATATCTGGCCTAATTTATTAGTTTTCACTAACCCTAGATTCTTTCCCTTCCGAGTTGTTTAGTGAATGACTCAACCAATACATCTCTACTTCGAGGTGTAAATCAATTCCACTCTTTACCCTACCCCTGTCTTAATGAAAGAATCGAATTTTCTACTTTGACCTTGCGATCATAATGGAAAGGAACATATACCTATTTACATAACAAATCCTATGGTAGGTCGCAAATTGGGGGAATTCGTACCAACTCGGCATTTCACGAGTGCCTTTTGTGAATGATTTGTGCCTACTCTACTTTCTTATCTAGGACTTCGATATACAAAATATATACTACTGTGAAGCATAGATTGCTGTCAACAGAGAATTTTCTTAGTATTTAGGTATTTCCACTCAAAATAAGAAAGGGTTTTTTAGGCATGGGACCAAGGTTGATCGAAGTTGAACATTCCTACGGAACCCCCCTTCAGACGACTTCTCCGCGCTTGCCCAGCACCTTTCGTTTTGGAAAGGATTTCTCTCTTTCACCCATCCATATCCAAGACTCTACAATTGAGTGCTTTAGATGCATGCGGTTCCAAATTAATGCCGGATAAAAAAGATTTTGGATATAGTTTTCCTTGCGACGGCCCAGGTCGTGGCGGTACTTGTGATATTTCTGCTTGGGACGCGTTTTATTTGGCAGTTTTCTGGATGTTAAATACCATTGGATGGGTTACTTTTTATTGGCATTGGAAACACATCACATTATGGCAGGGCAACGTTTCACAATTTAATGAATCCTCCACTTATTTGATGGGATGGTTAAGAAGTATTTTAACAATGTTTTCGGTAATATTTGTAGATACTACCCGAACAGTTCCTTTTTTATTCATGTCCGCGTTTCTTATAGAGGTTAGTAAATCAGCAATAGTGTCCTTGCCCATAAGACTCTAATTCTAGGTTCCTCCTAATTTTTCTATAATCAACATGTTCTCTTTTTTCTTTTCGTTTTGGATTCTAAAGCATATACGTGAAACACAATCTACTAATTTTTTATTTGATCTATATCTTGTCTACTAGTATTTATAATACTTCAGGAGCTAATGAAACTATTTTAGTAAAATTCAATTCTCTCAATTCCTCGGCGATCGCGCCAAAAACGCGAGTTCCCTTTGGATTTCCTTTTTGATCAATGATAACCGCTGCATTGTCGTCATAGCGTATTATTATACCGTCTTCACATTTGAACTCTTTACATGTACGTACAATTACAGCTCAAATTACTTCGGATCTTTCTAGAGGCATTTGGGGCACTGTGTCTTTGATTACAACAACAATAACATCATCAATACGAGCATATCGCTGATTACTAGCAGCTCCTATGACTCGCCGCTAACGTAAAGCGAGGAGTTGAGCCTGAACTGGCGAACCGAAGTCACTTTCGTAACCATACTTCCTACAGCTAACACGTGTCCGGTCCAGCGGGAACGTGCAGCGCAAACGAACAAATGAGGCATGGAACGGAGCCACTACGAAGAAATTCCGGAAGTTACGAAAGAAGCTTCGGACTCATATTGTTCATAGGAAGCTCATGATCTTCATATCAATCTATTATCCACCTCTGCATCTATTCTTTCTTAGCTAAATGGGTGGAAGATCCATCCAATTTGGTTATATCATGGACTCAAAAAACGGATCTGAATGTGACTGAAATGCACAATCTTCACAGGTATCACTTTCCACGATACCTAAAAGGTGGAATAGCGATTTTCAAACCATTTCCTATAAGAGAAAGGTTTCCATTACTTTGAGAAATGGATTCTATATCAAACTATAGCTATCGCATTAAAGAAGAAGGGATCTGCTAAAGAAACATTATAGAATAGCACCCTTTGATGAGAGATATGAGCAAGAGGCTTCAAGAAAACTTGTGTTTTCAGAATTATATGAAGCCAGTAAACAAACAAAAAATCCGTGGGTATTTGAACCCGAGTACCCGGGAAAAAGCAGAATATTTGATGGAAGAACAGGAGACCCCTTCGAACAGCCTGTTCTAATAGGGAGGTCCTATATCTTAGAGAGGGTGATTTAAGTGCAACGAAATGTACCGGTGGTTCGCGAAGCATCTGGCTTACCGGTCATCTCCCATTCCCGTCGTCGAGAGACTAAAAGAACTATAGCATGCCAGAAACGGGGAGTTGAGGTGGTTAGACCTATACCCCTGCCTCCAAATCTCACGTCCCGTTGGGAGATGGGACCTCCACGGCCTCTTGGCTTTTGTGTACCGAAGCCCTTCTTATGGGGAAAGAAGAGAGGGTCAGCGGGCTTCTTTCACGGTTCGTACATCTCCTTAAGGAGTAAACCATTTCAATTGATACTTAATACACAAGTTCAGTGTAGGTAGTTCGCCGAAGAGGCATATCATTCTTAATCAAGACTCACCTTTTTCACGGCCGCATTAGGTTAGGGAGCTGGGCGATAATAGCTCCTCCGCACCCCAAGCGCGCTGCCCTCATAGGCGCGAAGAACGTAGGGCTCATCAGAAGTAAGAAAGTAAGAAGCTAGCAAGGTTTGTCAAACCAGCTAAGGATGTAGCTGTCATCAACCAGAAGCAAGTAAAGACGGGAAGCCCAACCATTCTTCCCAGCCCTGATACCAATCAGGAAAGGGCTAATTTCTAACAAAGTTTTTCTCTTGTTGATTCCTATTTCTAGGTGTAGCGCTTTTATCCCCTATGCTACCTATTAGTACTAGTAGAGTAGGATTAGCCTGTAATACAGAACCTATCCTGTAGGTGTAACCTTTCGCTCAATACTAAACTCTACAATTGAAGCATCCGAGGCCGCGTCAATCGAGGATACACGACAGGAGGGATTTTTTTATGTGCGATTTAAATAGACATACATTTTCGCAAATAAATTGTCCAAGGTGAATTTTTACTGATGTCTCTTTTATCTTAGCGTGCTAGCCGCTGCTTCATTTCGTATAGCGATAACGCTTTCTCTTTCTTAGCGCTCCACCCCGCGGAGAACTCTGGTTGCGGTAGGCCGTCTAATTCTCCGGAAAGGATTAGTTGAAATCCCCTAATAGTTTCTGCAAGACCAACATACTTTCCCGGAGCAATCCGCAAAGGAGCAAACCGGTGTAGGCGTTGCGCAGTGGAACGAGGAAGGGACAGCTTGTTACTAGGTTAAAGAAATATTTAAGGAACAGTCTTTCTTCGCTTGGAAAAACGGAAAGAGAATTAACTAGCCTTTAACCCTTTACTTGACTTTCCCTTTCGGAAAAGGAAACTGTAAGAAACACTTCCAGCCTCGAAAGGACTCCATAAAAAGAACTCAACCCGTTCTATACGACTACACCGGAGGAGCCATTTATGTGGAGTAAAGGAAAAAAAAGGCAAAAGTGCAGTGATTCAGTACAAAACCTTTGAAGCGAAACAACGGAATAGGATTCATCAAATGTAAAATAGAAGGGAACAAGTAACTAAGACAAAATATTCTTCCCTAGAATTTAACATACATATAGCAACAGTTGCCTGTGTAATTTTACAAGTTGTCAGTACAAGAAATAACACAACGACTCTGACATCTAGGTATCGCTTACTTGGCCGTTTGCTGCACTGCAAGTGTGGAGCTTATTCTATGAAAAAAATGCAGCCTAAGAAAAACAATTGGGTGAGCAAGGGGTAAGGGGTGCTTGTGGTTATAAGTAACACAGAAGGATATATTATTCAGACATGTGAAATTGCAACGGCACTAGATTACACACATGAACCAAGATTGAAAGGAGGGCAAAGGTTTATTAGTGGAGATACTATACCTTCCCACAGCCAGGCTCCTAACAAATATACTGCCTCTCGTTGTGCACGTGAGCGTGCTTCCTTAAGGCGGCAACATCAACAAAGGTCTTTCCAGTTGCCACAGTTTTCATAGATGCAGAGGAAGAGGATCTCTGTGGCTCCAGCACGGCAAAGCAAAGTCAAGAAATTAGTAATAGTAGCCCCCCGTCCCCGCCGGCGCCGCGTACTCCATCGAGATGAGCGAATGCCGCCGCCGCCGATCCGATCCCCCACAGAGGGGTCGTCGAATCCGTACTTCCCGTCGCCGCCGCAAGCTACTCCGTGTGCGTCGGGGAAGGAGAGGCGGTGGGATCCGTGCAGGAGGGGAAGAGGTCACCGGATCCGCCCCTCTCGTCGCCGCCGACGGCGGATCCGTGCAAGCAGGGGGCGGAGAGATGACGGGATCCATGCGGGAGGGGAAGAGGTCGCCGCCGACGGCGGATCCACGCGAGAGGGAGGTGGGGAGACGGCGGGATCTAGGCGCCGACGACGGATCTGCGCGAGCAGCAACGACGGCTTGGAGCTGGTGGTCGATGTGGTCGGCGACAGCTAGAGCAAGGTGGTGGAGACTGGGAGAGAGAGAGAACGAGAGAGTGAGAGGTTTGCTGTTGAATCTGGCTAGCGAGTGGCCACAGGGAGAGATGGAGAGAGTAAACGAGAGAGATGAAGCTATCCGAACAGACGATCGATATTATTGCTGTCCTCGGTAACGTACGAACTTCATTTTAAAAGAAAAACTACAAAATTGCGGTCTCTCTCTCTCCTCGATAATGTACTAGCTTCATTTAAAGTTTCTTTGTTTTCTATATTATGCTAATCCACCGAATTGATTTTGGTTAAATAAAATTGTTAAGGTACACGTTAATACTTCACAGACGAGTGATTTTTTAATTGTTGACATCATAATCACCGAAACTTTCACTTTAATATTTGTTTGAGATTAAAAAATATTGATTGAAAAAAATTAAAAATTTTCATGAGACATGACATTAGAATCTGTTCGTAATATATTAAAGTCCACATATAATTTTGGAAACAAGATCAGCACGTGTGTCCACTACGAGACTTTTAATAAATATACAAAATATTTATTTCTATCTCTCATGGTACAATCATTACGCTAACGTGTCAGGTAAATCAAGCACGTACACGTGAAATAATTGTCCCAACAAAAAAACTCTGTGATTATTATTGACATACTACATGATTAAAAAATCGTTAAGATGAACTTCATCTACTGCGACATTCTTGGTGTAACGCACGGGTATTTTACTAGTACCTTAAAAGAAGAATTAGGATTCGGAGTTAGTTTCGCGAAAACAATAAACGGTACCACACCCAACTCGGAAAATTCAGACTGAACACCAGAAGAATAGTGTTCTTGCAGACTTCTGGAATTTTTTTTATTTTTAGATTTATTTTTTAAAATATTTACAGAAATATTATAGCGGCAAAAAAAATTACAGAAATAGACCCTGTCGCCCTTGTAGAGGGCGGCAAGCTGACGTGGCACACGGCGCCGGGTGCGCATTTTACGTTTAGGTCCTTACTGCCCTTTGTAAGGGCTGCAAGGGTGGCTATTTTGCGTTTTGCCCCTTGTCGCCCTTGCAGAGGGCGGCAAGGTCCTAACCTCCCACTGCCAGCTGCCCCTTACAAATGACGAATTTTTTTTGTTTTTAGATTTTTTTTTTAATATTTACAGAAATATTATAGCGCCGGAAAAAATTACAAAAATAGATCCTGCCGCCCTTTGAAAGGGCGGCAAGCTGACGTGGCACACGGCGCCGTGTGCGTCTTGACGGCGCGCACGGGCCGCGGTGTGGCAAAATTGCTCCGAGGTCCCTTGCCGCCCTCTGCAAGGGCAGCAACATCCCTGCCCCCTGCCCCTGCGCCTTCCCGAGTTTACACGCGTTTTTCAAAAATTCCAAAAGAGAACTACTCCGAAAATTTTCATAAACTTAATGACTACACTATCATTTTCGAAAGTTTCGAAAAATATTTTCGGACAACTCCAAAAATATACAGAATCTTATTTTGCTTCCCGAATTCCGAAAATCTTTCGGATAGCTCCGAAAATTTGCAGAAACCTAAATTTGTAGTGTATCTATACCATATTAAAAAGAAAGGAACCGTGGTGTCCGTTCTCACTGAAGCCGCTCCAAATAAAAACGCCTCCCTCTCTCTCGCTCTCTCTTCTCTTCTCTCGCCTCAGCGCCTCACCGAAGCCGCCCGCGCGAGCCGTCTGACCGTCTCTCTCTCCTCATCGTAGCGCCGCCGCTCCTCCCGCGCCGTCGCGCCCGCGCGCCGGCCATCCCCCGCCGCCGCTGCCGCGCCGGCCATCCCGCGCCGCTGCTGCCGCGCCTGCCCTCCCGCGCCAGTCCTCCCCCGCCGTCGACTCCTCCGAAAATTTCCAGAACGCACAACTTGGTTCTTTAATTTTTCGGAAGTTCCGAAAATGATTTTCGGACAACTCCGAAAATTTCCAGAACGCACAACTTGGTTCTGTAATTTTTCGGAAGTTCCGAAAATGATTTTCGGACAACTCCGAAAATTTCCAGAACGCACAACTTGGTTCTGTAATTTTTCGGAAGTTCCGAAAATGATTTTCGGACAACTCCGAAAATTTCCAGAACGCACAACTTGGTTCTGTAATTTTTCGGAAGTTCCGAAAATGATTTTCGGACAACTCCGAAAATTTCCAGAACGCACAACTTGGTTCTGTAATTTTTCGGAAGTTCCGAAAATGATTTTCGGACAACTCCGAAAATTTCCAGAACGCACAACTTGGTTCTGTAATTTTTCGGAAGTTCCGAAAATGATTTTCGGACAACTCCGAAAATTTCCAGAACGCACAACTTGGTTCTGTAATTTTTCGGAAGTTCCGAAAATGATTTTCGGACAACTCCGAAAATTTCCAGAACGCACAACTTGGTTCTGTAATTTTTCGGAAGTTCCGAAAATGATTTTCGGACAACTCCGAAAATTTCCAGAACGCACAACTTGGTTCTGTAATTTTTCGGAAGTTTCGAAAATGATTTTCGGACAACTCCGAAAATTTCCAGAACGCACAACTTGGTTTTACTAATCCCATCCAAACGGGGCCTTAAAGTTGCCCTAATTTTTTTCCCATTGCAACGCATGGGCATCCAACTAGTATGTTTAAAAATTCCGAAAATACTTTTGGGACAACTCCGAAAATTCATCACTCCTCATATGTCAATACATCATCCTTTGGGCGGTTTCATTCCACCATGGTGTGACCGTCCGTTGTGCCATTGTGGTGATGACTGTATATTTTAGTCGTCTCTCAACTCAGATACTCGGGGGAGGCGATTCTTCCAATGTGGCAACATGGATCGGGTATGACTTATGTGCTCCAATTTCTAGTACCAATTCTGAATACGCAGAACGCTAACTTGATCGTACATAATGATAACATGTTACATAGGCATATCGTTGGGTCTGCAAATTCGTTGAGTGGATAGATATGGAGATCCCACGAACCGATGGAACACGTTCCTACCCACTTAGCGAAACAAGGCCGGCCTAAACCCTAACACCATACAACTACCAACTCGTGCATACTACTGAGTGCAACGAGGCCACTTTCCCTTCCTCTGTGCATCGGGGTTCTCCTCCATTGCTGCCTTCGCTCGCCGCGCACGCTCAAGCTTCCGCTCCCGCTCCTCCCTGTACGCAGCAACACGCCTCCTTTCCGCCTCAGCCTTGTGCTCTTTTTCTGCGGCCTCCTCCTTGCGTCTCTGCTCTATCTTCTCCTTGCGCTCTGCATCCCATTGCCGCATGTACTCCAAACGCTCCTTGTTTTGCGGCTTGATCTCGGTGTCGATCCACTGCTCAAAATCACATAGCGGTGGAGGGGTCTACAACAAATGCAATGTTTACTAACCAAATAAGTTGTTGAAGACTACTTCATACACCAAATAATCATTACAAAACATCAGTTCCTCACCATTAAGTTAATGCGGCGTATCTCAGGTGTTGGCTCAAACTCAAAATTGGCACACATCCAGTATCTCTGCATGTACGTCTCCTCTTCATCGGACTTGGCTACCTTGCAAGGATCACCGCACCAGCACATGGGCACTGGAACACCGCTAGGCAAAGGCAATGGGTTGAAGGCATTTCCAGTCTTCGGGCGACTACAAGTGAACAATAAATGAAACACCCTAACCCGTTAATCTAGGATTCCTCATTTCATGCACAACGAATAACACATAATATCACAAAAACGATTTATGTTACCTTGAGTTGGTAGCTTTTCCACGCCTTGGCATCCTACAGTTTAAAAATACAACTATAAAATATTGTAAACACCCTTAACACTTCTCATTGTACGGTCAAATATAGTACTACTACAAACCAAACGTGTGCACAACAAATCTAGTCTAAAATTATTCACACTTCTAAGTGCTACAGATCTACTCACAAATTTCAACATAACTACTAACAGTGCTACAGATCTACTCGCAAATAAACTAGGGTCCGTATCTAAGTGCTACAAATCTACTCACAAATTTCAAATACATGGTAATTACACTAGTATGCGACACAAAATATAACCATACGTCGGAATATTGTACTAACCTGCGCTCGAATAAGCACAGCAACAATGCTTCGCAGCTCTTCTCCTTCTTAGTCACCTCTCTTTTTTTTCCTTCGGTTGGACCGGTTGAAATGAGCACCCTGCCACTCTATATATGGGCGGAGTAAGGCCTTCCGCCCTTATAGAGGGCGGAATTCTCGCCGAAAGTAAGATTGGACATATGCTGATGTGACATGTAAGGGCATGAGAAGCCATTCCGCAGTCGTATCGCACGCGAATAAAGAAAGCTGCATCGGCTCGACCGAAAGTACTCGTCCATGTGGCGAAAGGGACTCCTGTTTTTGGAAAACGTAACAGCGAAGTGTAGGAATGCGAGTCCCGAATATAAACAACAACATATTCAGTCTACAACCATATAGTACAAGAATGTAAAGAAAAATAAAGAGATGTCTGCTCTACTGGCCCTGACTCGCGCCGCGACCCCGCTTGGTCCTCCGGGCCTGTGCTCGCACGTGGTCCTGGGAGTACGTGAAGCGATCCGGTGGGACAGCACGGGTAGCGCGAGGGTCTGGGAGTGGGGTGGAGGGCGACTGCTCCTGCGTGTGCACCGGCGGTGCGCCTCCAAGCTGTGAGGGACCGATAATGTCCGGGAAGTCGAAGTCACTAAGGTCGAAGTGCGTGGCGAAAGCCCACCCGTGCTCGAACGAAGTCCCGGTAGGACCCTGCCAAGACGTGCCGGGCGGCTGAGACGAAGTCCCGGCGTCCTGCCAAAACTGCGCAGACAGCGAGGCCGACGCAACAGACGTGCCGCCCGGCTGTGACGAAGTCCCGGCGTCCTGCCAAAACTATGTAGATAGCGAGGTCGACGCACCTGCCTGTGACGATGACCCCGCAGCCTGCCAGGAGTGGGCGCCCGGCGTCGTCCCAAGCTGAGCGAAGCCTACACATCGACGACGCGACACTTGTAAGCTTACACATAAATTGAGTATCAATTGATTGCTGATGTACAAATAGACCTTGAATATACGTACCTCCGAAGGGAGGGGGTGTCGGCCTAGGAACGTGCGCAGCTGGACGAGGAGCAGTCGGTCGGGGACGCACCTGTGGTGCTGCGTCTGCCTGAGCAACGTCGGCAGCACGACAGGTCAGCGCACGGAGAACGGAGCGCATCGAGTCCCGTATCCGCGTGTACGTCGACAGGTGCTCGTCTGCCCCCACCTCAATCCCCGCGCCTAACCGTTGGATCGCCGTTGTAGCATCAACGACGACCCTGTTGCACTCAACAGCCTGCACGGTTAATTAGAACGTAAATATTCGTAGCCTTTGTCCAACAGAAAGGATGATGAGACGATGGTGCGATGCAAGGTACTCACCGCACGAGCGAAGTCCTGGTCGTGGTGCCTGGCGTAGAGGTCTCTGGCGCTCGCGGCGTGGGCCTGTTGCTCCGTCGGAGCGAAGGTGACTCTAGTACGGGTGCGTGGCTGGTACCAACGTAGGTACGCCTGATACCCCTCCTCCATGTGTGGCTCTCCCGCGTGGTCCACGACCTCCTCGGTAGCAAGCAACCAGTCGTCGAGAAAAGGCCCCAACTTGGCAGGCCAGTGACCAGCTGAGTGCTGACCCTTGCGCGAGTACCTGCAAATTAATGTATTGTATTAGGGCGAACGACAAACAAAGCAAATTATTATGGACAGCCCGATGTTAATGCAACATATTAAATCGTAGTAAAACGGCTTACCGGTGAACGGCAGCCGTGACGCCTGCCGAAAACGGTACTGGAAAGGACTGACGGAAGCCGAACTGCCGCATCACGCGGTAAGGTGCGTGCGGCTCGACACAGATGTCGAACACCATCGGAACCGTAGTCATCCAGTACGCCTGGTCCCTCGTGCAGAGTGTGGACAGGCCTAGCGGCGCCCGACTGTGGGTAAGCATGGCACTGTAGGGCTCCCACACTACGTCTGTCGGTAGAAGGCGGTCGAACTCCATCACAAACTCCGCGTACGACCGCCTAACCTGCACGTGAGCCCATCAGCGCTGCAATACAATAAGGTCAGTGTGACGTAGGATGAAGTTAACAATAGTAGGACAATATTACCAAGTACTAGCGACGTACCTGACGCCGGCACCACAGAGTACCCATCGTTGGGTAGTCGACCGCCGGTCTGTTCTCGTACAGCGACGCGTCGTAAGGGTGGTGCTCCACAAGGGGGCGGCCGATCGCAAACCTCTCAGCCGCCCAAAGAGAAATGAAGAGAGGGCACCCACCGAAGATCGCGCCAGGGTCCGTCCTGGTACAAGCCTCGCAGAGGCCACGGTACTGAGCCGCCAGCAACGCGGAGCCCCAACTCCACTGAGGCACCTCACCGACCGCGGCGTCGACGATGCTCCTGGCATAGTGCACGAGACCCCGGTCGACCGAGTGTCCGTGACTACCACAGAACATCACCCACCCAAAAAGCCACAACAAGTACGCCTCCAAACAACGGCTGAAGGAGTACTCGTCGGCCTCCTCCGGTAGCTGGTCAACCTGCAAGCGTTGGATGAAATGTTAGGCACTTTACAAGTTACGTACATAGTACACGTCAGTTTAGGTAGAAAGAACTTACAGTGAACTGAAGCAGCCACCTCTTCGTAGGCCCGGTGTTGCGGTGCTGCTGCAACGGCTCGAGCGGTAGACCTGGTAGGCGCTGCACGGGTGCGAAACGTGCCGTCAGCTCGTCCTTCCAGTCCACACCCATGTCAACTGGCCCGACAGCGTCTCCCGCGAGCGGTAGCCCCAACAAGTACGAGACATCCTGCAGGGTAGGGGCTACCTCACCGCACGGCAGGTGAAAAGTGTGCGTCTCCGGCCTCCACCGGTCGACCAACGCTGCTAGGAGGGACCTGTCCGGATCCCAACGTCTCGTCACGTCAGCGTCGCCGGTGGCGGCCTCAACTAGCCGAGCCAACGGTAAGAGACCGGCCTCACGCAACCTGCGAAAGCGAAATAATACCAGACGTTAAAATGAACACATTGCTAAGCCCCCTCCACCGTAGTAAGGTAAGACCGGTGTCGTGAACACAGTAAAACCATACCTCTCGACGAAGGAGTCGTGAACCAAAAGTCGCTCGCGTGACGACCGTGGACGGAACGTCCCAAGCTGAGCCCCCTCCACCGCAGTAAGGTACGACCGGTGGCGCTGATCTATCGCCGGATCCAACAACTCAGGATGTGCCATCTCTGCAAATAACGTGTTACATGTTAGGGTAAATAAGAAGGTAATAATATAATTGTAAAAACAAGTTATCTGAAACGGAAGAATACTTATAGAGACATGCAAGAGTGCAGATTATTGAGAACATAACTTTCGTTACACAAAGGCACGTAACGAGAATGAAATAACATAAAACAAAATTACAAGCCGTAAAACATAAAGACATTACATGCGGAAGTCTAACAAGTGGTTCGCAACACAACACAATGCGAACATATCGATAAGTTCGAACGAAATTACAAGCAAAGCCTTTTGCCAACATACAACACACGAACTACACCACGTAACCGGACGTTCCACGAGAACGTCTAGGACGGGGTCGCCTTGAAGTAGTGCCTTCACCCGTAGGGCGAGCTCCATCTGCTGCTGATCCTGATAGACCTGCCTCTGCCGCACTTGGTTTTTCCTTGTCTTCAGGACAATACTTGTAGGTGTGGCCACGTTCATCGCATTTGCTGCACCGCTTCACCCTGCCTGCCTCCGACTCGTCCATATCGTTGCGGATGCGCCGAGTCTTCCTCCGTCCCGCCATGTCTCGGAGTTTCGTTGGGTCAGGAATATAGATTATCGGATTGTTAATCTTTGTGAACTCCCCAGCTACACCGAAGCCAAAAATCTCGCCACTCCATGTGTGATATATTGCTTGCTTGGAGAAGTATTGTGACACATATACTGCATCTTAGATGCCACACTCAGATGCCGCGGAAATGACATGGGTGCATGGCCTGTGGAGCAGCGTCGGCTTTCTACAGGAGCAATGACATGTGCCGTCGTCTTTGAGAACGCACTCCTGCTTTACTCTCTTACGGTAGATACCCCTGCCTGCCTTATCTTGGCAGAGTACCTCAAACCTGTGTTGTTGGGTACCTTGCACTAGAGCTCGATGTTTCATGGCCTTTGCACGCCACTCCGCTAGTTTTTTCTCCATGAAAGTTCCAAATAAAATGTTGTTGTTCGGCATAAAGGGAAAAACTGCTTGGAACCGCTCCCTGAAATACTTGCATGTCCCATGTAAAATGAACTCCACTATACCAACTAGTGGGAGTCCACGGACACCACGCATCACCCAGTTGTAAACTTCCGCCAAATTTGTTGTCATTATACCATATCTAGCACCACCTGTGTCATAAGTCTTTGCCCATTTCTCTTTTGGCTCATTCTCAATCCACTGAGAAAATTTTCGAATTTGCTCCCCAGTTCTTCTAACCAATGTTACACTGTCTGTTGGGAGAGCTCCGAGTGCTTGAGGAGGGTCAGGTACAGCGGCCGCTGGTCTTGTTGCACGCTGGTCACTACTTTTGCCTGTCAACTCATCTAATCTCTTCCAAAGCTCATTGAATTTTTTCTCCTGGTTCTGATTGCATAGCCTCTTGAACATGTTCATCAACTCCTTGTTCTTAAATTGCTTGAAGAAATTAGCTCCCATATGACGCATGCACCACCTGCTTTGTACATCTTCCCACTGGCCAGGGTATCCTCTTTCCATACTCCCAAACTTTAACTCTTCTATCGCTCGAAGCATACCGGCGTGCCTGTCATGTATTAGACACACATTGGGCCTCATACCAACAACTTCTGTCTTAACCAGATGGAGGAACCAGTACCAGCTGTCGGTGTTCTCGCTCTCGACAAAAGCAAATGCCAACGGTAATACCTATTTATTCCCATCTACCCCAATTGCTGTTAGTATCTGGCCCCGATACTTCCCGGTCAAAAATGTCCCATCAATACAAAGAACTGGACGACAGTGCACGAATGCCATCTTGCATGCATGTAGAGCTAAGAACGCTCTTTGCAGCACAGTCTTGCCAGGATGTTCAATTGAGGGGAATGTCTTGAGTGCACAAGAGGTCCCAGGGTTTCTTTGTTGGATAACAGATAGCAGACGTGACAAATTGTCATATGAGGCTTCATAAGTTCCAAATCTCATCTCTATTATTTTCTGTTTGGCCCTCCACGCCTTGGCATAGCTAATTGTATACTTGAATGTCTGTTCGATATGTCGGATTATTGATTTCGGTTCATATGCCAGATTGTCCACGACATGCGCATACATCTCAGATGCAACAAATGCACATGTAATGTTCCTATGGTATTTCTGAACACCAGGTAGATAACAAGTATGTTTCGTAACGACCGACGCTGTCCAGTAGTCCTTCCATTTCCCCTTATAGGCGTGCACTCTCCACGGACACCCATCTTTTTCATTAACACACCTAACTTCATATTGTGTCCGGTTAGACTTGGCAACCCAAAACTCCCTATGAAGTGACACTGCATAATGCTTCACCGCCTCCTTCATGTCTTCTCCATTACCATACCTCGCTCCCTCGATAATCTCGTTTTCCTTGTACTCCCATCTCACATTTTCCCCTTCAGAGATGACCAAACCAGAAAAATCATCACTAGCCCATTCAGCTGGATTAATATTGTTCTCGTCATCATCTGACGAATCATCTTCCTCCACACGCTCGTTGTCACGATCCTCTTTTTCCATTTCGTCCACAATGGCACCCACAGTCTCCCCCTCGTCAGCCACTCCACCAGGTTGCATGCCTACTGGAGCTACTACTGGAGCTACTCCATCTTCCTCTGGTGCATTGACCTGATCCACTTCAATCTCATTCACTTCTGCACTTGGCCCCTCGCCATCATCCATGTTCATCTGTACACTTGGATCCTTCGGATGAACATACGGAACCATAGCTAGAGGCCACCCACGTTGCAATGCATTCTCCACATACCATCTCCACATCCCAGAGTTTTGAACCGGCATTAGTTCCCAATAAAAACCCTCTGTTGCCCGACTTACTACAACATAGATTGTAATGTCACTAGTCTGTGGATCAACTCCCAAGCCCCGCATAAACCATTTTTTTATAGAAGGTACACTCCTCTCAGCTGGCCTATCAATTCCCCTTGCTGTTACAATAAATTCTGACAGATCTACCCCAGTTGGCCCATAACGGACGTTTCCTTGACCATGGTATAGTTGAAATATAAGTTTACTGGACATATCTGTAAAGTTAATTACTAGGCCATTATTTTACATAATAAACGACTACAGTGTAATATCTTCTTTGCAACGTACCTAAATTTTTATATATTCTATTGCAATGTTACTCAACAACATTTAAAACTACAAACCTAATAACTACAAATACTACAGATCTACTAAGTTACCTACATCTAACAATATATATTTATATAGTACCACAGGTAAAACCCTATTTCATACAATGCATTTATCCAACCAAAGTTCTACAAAAATACAAGTGATATCCTAGTTAACATCATATATTTAGTCACGTATATAATCTACGAATATTACCTGAAATCGAAGATTGAAACCGGCAAGGCTTCGCCTCTTCTTTTCTTCTCCTTCCCTTCTCCTTTTTTTTTAATGTGGAGAGGTGAGGGAGAGAATGGCTTGGTTTCAGGAGGCCGGCTGGGATTTATAGGTGGCTAGGCCTGCCGCCCTTGCAGAGGGCGGCAAGGGGCCGCCTGCAAAATGGCCTTGCCGCCCTCTGCCAGGGCGGCAAGGGGGCAAAGCGCAAAATGGCCAGCTCCTCCTTGACGGCCGTCCCGCGCCGTCCTACGCGCGTGTGTCACGTCGGCTTGCCGCCCTTGCGAAGGGCGGCAGGGTCTATTTTTGCAAATTTTTTCGGCGCTATAATATTTCTGTAAATATTAAAAAAAAATTCTAAAAATACAAAAAATTCCAGACTTCTGAATCGCCCGTTTCGATCCAAATTAGGGTGTACAACCTCGCAAAATTCCGGAATGCTACCATCCGTTCGATCCGTACATGGGAGAGGCCCAACCGTTGGATCAATCTTAAACATATTCCGAACTAGCTGGGCCCAGCCCACAGAAAGAACGGGCCCATCACGGCCCATCCACGCAGCGTGCTTGCCTATATTCTCGAGATCGCCTACTTCAACTTGCCCCGCCGCCTTCCTCGCCACTCCCCCTCCTCTCGCCGCCGCCGCCGCCGCCGCCACCGCCGCGTCCGCTCCACCCGGCGGCGGAGTGCTCTCCAGCCTTGTGCTGCTAGTGGTGTAGATCTAACGAGAGGGGAGCGAGGATGAGCGTGGTGGGGTTCGACGTCGGCAATGAGAGCGGCATCGTCGCGGTGGCGCGGCAGCGGGGCATCGACGTGGCGCTCAACGAGGAGTCGAAGCGGGAGACCCCCGCCGTCGTCTGCTTCGGGGACAAGCAGCGGTTCATCGGCACTGCGGGGGCGGCGTCCTCCACCATGAACCCTAGGAACTCCGTCTCCCAGATCAAGCGCCTCCTCGGCCGCGCCTTCGCCGACCCGGACCTGCAGCGTGACCTCGCCTCCTTCCCGTTCCGCGTCTCCGAGGGCCCCGACGGCTTCCCGCTCGTCCACGCCAGGTATCTCGGGGAGGACAGGGCCTTCACCCCCACGCAGCTGCTCGCCATGGTGCTCTCCAACCTCAAGGGCATCGCCGAGGGCAATCTCAACTCCGCGGTCTTCGATTGCTGCATCGGTATCCCGGCGTATTTCACTGATCTGCAGCGCAGGGCTGTCGTCGATGCCGCCGCTATCGCGGGTCTCCGGCCGCTGCGCCTGTTCCATGAGACGACCGCCACGGCGTTGGCTTATGGGATTTACAAGACGGATCTCCCGGAGAAGGACTGGTTGAATGTGGCGTTCATCGATGTAGGGCATGCTAGCATGCAGGTTAGCATCGTCGGGTACAAGAAAGGGCAGCTCAACATGCTCTCGCATGCGTATGACCGGTCTCTTGGTGGGAGAGACTTCGATGAGGCCCTATTCAAGCACTTCGCCGAGAAATTTAAGGACGAGTACAAAATAGACGTCTACCAGAATGCCCGTGCTTGTGTTAGGTTGCGCGTGGCGTGTGAAAAGCTCAAGAAGATGCTGAGTGCCAATCCAGAGGCACCACTGAACATTGAGTGCTTGATGGATGAGAAGGATGTGCGGGGATTTATTAAAAGGGAGGAATTCGAACAGATCAGTGCCCCAGTGCTACAACGTGTGAAGGCTCCATTGGAAAAGGCCATGGTTGAAGCCGGCTTAACGACAGAAAATGTGCACTTTGTTGAGGTTGTTGGATCGGGCTCTCGTGTTCCTGCAATAATCAGGATAATCACTGAATTTTTTGGAAAGGAACCTAGGAGGACTATGAATGCAAGTGAATGTGTTGCCAGGGGATGTGCTCTTCAGTGTGCTATTCTTAGCCCCACTTTCAAAGTGCGGGATTTTGAGGTACTAATTTATCTATTTATGTTTCTGTTGGCGTTATATTCTGCCAGTAGTGTATCTATTTTGTCCGATTCTAATGTTCTTGATTATGTAACGTAAACTAGAGAAAGCTGCTGATTATTTGTCCCACATGCATCGGTTTTTGGCAGCATTCCACGCTTCATTATCATGTTTCTAAGCATTCCATGCTTCATTATCATGTTTCGACAAAGAAATAGTAAATGTGCCACTAGAATGTTTTAATAGCAGAATAGGTACCTCAGTATTTTTTTTAACTAGAATGTCTTTCAATTACTATATGTGCCCACATATTTATGCCATGTAATCAATGAATGCTTACCTCTTACATTTTCCGTTTTGACCATCTGATGTCGTCGCCAACTTTTAGAGTCTAATTTGTGTGCATTTGGTTTTATTTCCTCTGGGCCTCCCTCTGCTAGTTAATATGAGCTGATGGCATGTATTAATCCAAAATTATTATATTATTCCTATTCAGGCAGAGGTACATTAGTCTTTGGATTCTGTGTATCAGTCAGTACACTATACTTTGGATTTGGTGTTTTACACACTGTCCACTTGTAACATTACATGAAGTAAGGAGTGCGGAATGGTGGATTCTGTGTATCAGTCACTACACTATACTTTGGATTTGGTGTTTTACCCACTGTCCACATGTAACATTACATGAAGTAAGGAGTGCGGAATGGTGTATTGCTTTTATTATATGATAGAATAACAGAATAAAAATGGTACCTATAGAATATATATTTCCACTAATAGACATGTTTGTGATGTTAGTAGAGATGGCTTAATGTCAGATGGACTGGAAATTATCTGTAGTGGCCGATTGTACATTTTCACCAACTAATTTCATAGTCATGCCTGGCAGACTTGCTATTTTTATCTGTGAGAGAATGCTTAAGATATTGGATGGTATCCTCTTTTATTGTCCCTGTGCAAATAGTTAACCATATGCTTGATATTTTGCAGGTCAATGACGGGTTCCCATTCTCAATTGCTTTTTCATGGAAACAGGATTCTGAGAACACTGAATCTGAACAGACTATTGTGTTCCCAAAAGGAAGTCCAGTCCCTAGTGCCAAAACTGTAACCTTCTATAGGTCCAATACATTTGCAGTTGATGTTGTGAGTGTCAGTGCAGATGATTTGCAAATGGCTCAAAAAATCAGCTCCTATACAGTAAGCAACATTGCAAACTTTCGTCATTATTCAAACCTGATGTTTGTTGTGGTTCTTAACCAGTGTCAATAGTTGCTGATTTGCTATGCTGTGATTGACTATGCAGATTGGCCCTTTCCAATCCAGCAAACCTGAGAAGGCAAAAGTGGAGGTGAAAGCATGTCTCAACATTCATGGGATAGTCTCTGTTGAATCAGCAATGGTAAGTTAAAAGGATGCATCCCATTGTCTTCTCGAGTAGCACGCAATGTCTTTCTGATCTTTGTGGGCTTTGGTTCTTTTGTATGCAGATGCTGGAGGAGGAAGTGGAAGTTCCGGTAGCAACTACGAATGAGACACTAAAGGATGATACTAAAATGGATACAGATGATGCACCAGGTGACCCTGCTTCTGGAGCTGATGAGAGTATGCAGGAATCAAAATGTGCAGCAGATGCCACTCATGGTGCTGCAGAAAATGGGAGACCAGATTCTGAGGAACTATCTGCTCCAATGGATACTGATGCCAAGGTATGGATCTACTGTTGGGTGCTGGCACACTAAAGCTTTAGTGCATGTATGTAGATGGCATATCTGTTGCGGTATGTTTTAAAATAACGATGTTCTACATTGTTTTAATTTGGTGGTTTCCTATTGCCATGAATGGAATTCCCTCATCATGGTAGTGTGTTCAGAGCATTTGATAATCGCCTTTTTTAGAATGGATTTGGTAATCATCTGTACTTGTGCTGATTCATAGTTTTGTAAGTGCTATCTTGTGAAGTGAATCACAACGAATATAATTTAGTTACTTATAACATAGGACCTTCATGCAAGTTGTGATCTATTTTGTTTATGCAAATGAGAGCTGCCCATCTTTTTATGGGACATTTTCTGAAATGGTTTTTCTTTTTTAGGTTGAGCCATTGATAAAGAATGTGAAGAAAATTGATGTTCCAGTTTCTGGATTGGTCTATGGTGCACTGGGGTCCGAAGAGTTGGTGAAAGCTGCTGAGAATGAGTATGAAATGGCTCTTCAGGACAGAGTAATGGAAGAAACCAAGGAGAAAAAGAATGCTGTCGAGGCTTATGTTTATGACATGCGTAACAAGGTATCCAGAGTTTAATTTTGTGATGATATATGAACTTTTGAACAGTACCTGATGAGTTTCTTGTGTTCAGCTCTATGACAAGTACAACGATTTTGTCATGTCTGAGTACAAGGAAGGGTTTATTGCCAAGCTTCAGGAGGTTGAGGATTGGCTGTATGAAGATGGTGAAGATGAGACAAAAGGGGTTTATATTGCAAAGCTGGAAGAACTTAAAAAGGTACCTATTTTATTGCACGTCTTGGTTTACATTGCGTCTTTATGTATTGTTTGGTTTGTTCTTGGATATCGAGTTTTGATATGCCTGAACTTTGTTAGGTTGGTGATCCTATTGACATCCGCTACAAAGAATGGGCTGGAAGAAGCTTTGCTATTAACCAGCTGGTATATTGCATCACCAGTTTTAAAGAGGCTGCATTGTCTAATAACCAAGCATTTGATCACATCGACATGTCAGAAAAACAAAAGGTATGTATTCATAGAGATGGATAATTTTCTCTCGATAAAGAAATTCCTTGTATGCCACTCAATGTTCCTCAGTTGCCTAATCTGCCATATAGAAAGTTGCTTTCCTTTAATGCCATGACTTTCTAAGTTCCAACTCTTATATGTCAACTGTTAACTTCATTAGGCATGACTGCCGTTAACTCAGCAAGTTGTCTGGTTTTTGTCAAATACCGATCTTGCTGTCTCAAATCTATGGCCAAAGTGTCGTTTTCTATTTTATCTTCTCTTTCTTATCTATCCCCTGCTTTGGGGAACAAGAAAGCAGTCCACAGATACTACCATATCCACTAGGTTGAGCACCATCGCTAGACATTATTACGCAGATGTAGCTAGCATAAAACATGTGGTGCTGTTCCTTTCTCGCTCATGCAATCTAACAGCTCTCATCTGCTACACATCCCTGCTCTTCCACACTCGCTGCGGATTGGGCTGGGGTGTTCCAAATCCACCAGTCCTCAGAAGCTCCTATAGGAAGCACAATTTCTTCGCCGCCACCAAATTGAATCAAATACAGTAGTTTTGCACCACACTGAAGGTGGGCAATAGGGGAGCAAGAGTAAGAAGCACAAGAAACATCTCAGCCTCTCAGGAAGAGAAGGAAGGCTGACAAGTTGGCCCGCACATGCGGGACACGCCTTAGGGCAAAGACGACATTTTTATAGCCTGAGAAACATAACATTAATGGGTAGGCTGAAATGGCAAATAAGGGTAACAAAAATTCTCCAATGGCACTAAAGGAAGTGCAGTTTTTATATTGACATCAGGAGAGGAGGAGGAAGCTGGGAGGGAAGGAATTGGCAAGTAGGGCCAGCACTTGTTGGACATGCCTCGAGGGCAAATCATGACCTTTTATAACCCAATAAAAATCACGCTAATGGGAGACAGGCAGAAATGGCAAATGAGGGTAGCGGAAAATTTTCCATCAGCAGTAAAGGAAACACTATATTCGTTATATGTATATAAAGCAGTTCCGTTATGCCTGGACTGGATATTATATGGCCTATCCAACATTCTAAGTGGATGCCTGTCTAGTCATTAAATCCTATGTTAATATGCCTTCTAGTTCTTGTTTTAGTAAATGGTAGTGGCAAAAGAATATTGATGATCCTTTTCTTCAACCGCTAATCAAATTTTCTTCATCAGGTCCTGGAAGAGTGTTCGGACGCAGAGATCTGGCTAATAGAGAAACAGCAGCAGCAGGATGCTTTACCAAAGCATGCTGATCCTGTCCTCTTTATATCTGACATGAAGAAGAAGGCTGAAGCACTTGACAGGTTTTTGTGTTGATTTGTTGGCGCACCTGATGTTAGATTGATTCTCGTGTCTGAGTCAACTACCCCTAAACCTTGTTTTACAGGTTATGCAAACCGATTATGACAAAGCCGAAACCAACACCGAAGCCACAGACCCCTCCTCCGCCTACGCCTCCGACTGAAGCCCCAACAACGCCTGAGCCTCAAACTCCAGAGCAGCAGCAGCAATCAAACGGTGCCGGTGAAGCTGAAGAGCCAACAAGCGAGGGAGGTTCCCAGGATCAGGAGCCTACTGCCAAGCAAATGGACACAGACAAACCTGACGGTTCGGCTGAACCATCGGCATAAGTTTATTGTCGACAAACTAAGATGTCCTGTGATCTAATGCTTCCTCTTTGTGGTTATGGTCACTTGGTTTTAGGCCCGTGAATGAGCTAGGAGAGCCGGATGTCTTTTTGGGGTGCTGTACTTGGTGGTCTCATATATATGTTGGGATTGTGACATGGACATGTTGGAGAGGGTAAAATGCTGGTGGCTTGTCCCTTGATCACTTTTTTTTTCCTCTTATTTAGGGATGGTTGAATTGGGGATGAGAGGGCATGCCACCACCCATTTATTCAGGCCTTGGTTCAACACGGGCCTAAACTGTAGCTTTTGTCCAATGGTCCATAACATCTGAGGAAAAAAATTTTGGTCCATGGGGAGAAACGCTCAATACATTTTTACTGGTTTCCCATTGAGTTCACACTGAGTTTCCAGTGCTCTACGCTCGTGGTACAAAGCTGATGTGTTCGTCATAGCAGCATAAAGAATGCCCTAGCGTTCTGAATGGAAATTTTTTAGGAAGATTGAGAGGTTTATTGTCGATGCACGGATGCTTCATGCTAAGTATGTGATGGATGAAAAGCTGTGCATGCGAAAATGGCGAGGTGCGCAATGGACACCTGCACGTCTCATCTGGAGATGAGATGGACCAAAAAATGAAGTAGTGCACCAGCCGGGAATCGAACCCGGGTCTGTACCGTGGCAGGGTACTATTCTACCACTAGACCACTGGTGCTTCTTGTTGTGAGGAACTAAGGTTCCGTTCACTACTACTATAAATCCAGATTCGTGACATGCTTTTTAAATTGCTAAACAGTGCGTTTCGTGTAAAAATTTTTTATATGAAAGTTATTCTAAAATATCAGATAAATCCATTTTTCAGGTTTGTAATAATTAAAACTTAATTAATCACACGTTAATATCACCTCATTTTATGTGAAACACTTTATCTTCATTTTCAGAAGATTCAAACACCACCTAACAAAAGAAAAAGGAACTAGAATGGAAGTAAGTTCGTCTCATATTGTCATAAATTGCCCACCAAAAACATCATCTTGAAGATGCATTCTCATGCTTGGTGCTGATAGTAGTTGTAAACAATAATCAAGAAAATGAAGTGCTTCATATGGTCATCGATATTTTGATAAGACTTTTAAAACTGTGACGTTGGTTTTATATTATAATAAGTTTATATAGTCTAAATCTATGGTATTATAACAATTCTTTTAAACACATACCTTTTATTTTCATTTGCTTTTCAGCTAAGCATTTGAGAACTTGTTGGTGGTAGAAGTTTCACAAGTTTGACATATCTTGTTTTAAATATTAAATATTTGTAATAATAAGAAGCTGGATATGTCTAATGAAGTTGGATATGCCAATGATGATAAGTCGGACGAGTCTTTGCCGACGTCTCCACTGCAGATAGCCGTCGACGGTCAAAAATTAGTTGACCATCGAAAAACACTATTAGCCGTTTGGGCTTCACAACAACGCGGGCTCCGTCACTGGATATGCCAACTAAATGCTCAGCAAATAAGCAATCCAATGCTTTCACTAGGACATACAAGTGTTGTGAATTCCATAAAAACCATGAGCCCCACAGGCAATTACTACCCTAGTGTTCTACTGTCACCAAAACACAACAAAACCTCCATAATCTCAGCTAATCTTAGCTAAATGCTACTGTTCTGCATACCATATGGATATCGCAAACTAAAACCAATTAGGACTTAACCACGATTAGGCATTGCTAACTAAAACCAACACTTAGCCATGGGCGGCGCCTTGCTGAGCTTCCTCCTCTCTTATCCGGAGTTCATCCTCGCCGCCGCGTGCTTCCTCGCCTTCGCCGCCATCCGCCCCGCGCGCGACGCACGGCGGCGCGCCGTGCCGGTGCCGGTGAGCTGGCCGGTGGTCGGCATGCTTCCGTTCGTCGTCGGCCACCTCGGCCACCTCCTCGACGCCACCGCCGGCGCACTCCGCGAGCTCGGCTGCACGTTCATGTTCCGCGGCCCGTGGCTCGTCGGCGCCGACCTCCTCGTGACGTGCGACCCCGCCGTCGTCCACCACTGCCTCGTCGCCAACTTCGCCAAGTACGACAAGGGCCACGACTTCGCCGAGATGTTCGACGTCGTCGGCGACGGGCTGCTCGTCGCCGACGCCGCGTCGTGGGCGCCGAAGCGCCACCTCGCCGCGAGCGTCTTCACCTCCGCCGCGTTCCGAGGCTTCGTGCTGTCCACCGTCGCGAGGCAGACGCGGCGGCTGCTGGTGCCGTTCCTCGACCACGCCGCCAGCGGCGGCGGCGGCCGGCGCGTCGTGGAGCTCGAGGACGTGTTCATGCGGTACTCGCTCGACGTGTCGTACACCGTCGCGTTCGCCGCCGACCTCGACTCGCTGTCGGTGGCCAACGCCGCCGTGCCGTTCCCGCCGTTCGGTGAGGCGACGAGGGTCACCGGCGAGGCCGTGCTGTTCCGGCACATCGCGCCGGCGGGGTGGTGGAAGCTGATGCGGTGGCTCAACGTCGGCGTCGAGAGGCGGCTCGCCGACGCCAAGGCGGTGCTCGACGAGTTCGTCTACCGCGAGATCGCCAACCGGAAGTCGCGCCCCGCGCTCGCCGTCGTCGGAGGAGACGACCTGCTGTCCATGTACATGGCGTCGCCCATCGACCCCGCCATGTCCGACCAGTCACTCCGGGACGCCGCCGTCGGCTTCATGTTCGCCGCCAAGGACCTCATCGCCGCCGCGCTCACGTGGCTCTTCTACATGCTCTGCACGCACCCGCACGTCGAGGCCAAGATCCTCGACGAGCTCAGGTCCCTACACGTCGCCGCCGGCGACGTCGCAGCCGAACACGTCGTGTTCGACGCCGACGAGCTCCGGTCGGCGACATACCTGCACGCGTCGGTGCTCGAGACGCTGCGGCTGTACCCACCGGCGCCGTTCGAGGAGAAGGAGGCGGTCGGCGACGATGTGCTGCCGGGCGGCACGGCGGTGAGCAAGGGCACACGGGTGGTGTTCTGCCTCTACGCCATGGGAAGGGTGGAGGGGATATGGGGCGGCGACTGCCGGGAGTTCCGGCCGGAGCGGTGGCTGACCGGCGCCGGCGGCGACGGCACCGGCAAGGTCCGGCACGAGCCGAGCTACAAGTTCGCCGCGTTCAACGCCGGGCCGAGGAGCTGCCTCGGCAAGGACCTCGGGCTCAGCAACATCAAAATCGCCGCCGCCGCCATCGTGTACAACTTCACGGTGGAGCTCGTCGCCGGCCATGTCGTGGAGCCCAAGGACTCGGTGGTGCTCCACACCAAGAACGGCCTCATGGTCAGGGTCAAGAGGAGGGAGGCATCTTGACTGCTTCAGTGACACATTTATTGTGTTCCAGAGAATCCAGTGCAAAAGTATAGAGGAAAATAATGAAATGTTATCAAGGAAATTTAGCAAATTTCACTCCATAGATGCTGATTTATACCATATATATACAAACATGTTGGATTCAGTTAAGAGTTGTAATTATTAATGTGACAGAGAAACACCACTTGACACTTGCTTACTGTTCATGGTAAGGTAATAATGTACAAAATGTGCTTGGAATTACCAAAACACTGATATGTCAGCAGCACACATTGTCACTCATACGTCCACATTTTGAACAAAGTCACAAGTTCATATATTGTGCTAGAAAGAACAAAATCATTTGATGAAAAAGAATGAACAAATTCCGCAATTTTCTGATTGTTCTGCTTTGATCAAATTAATCTCATTGGATTAACTCCTGAACTCCAGATTGCTCTAGGTACATAAATTTGTCAGCGAAAAATTGCTTACAAAGCGTCTACAGAAGAAAGTACACGCCAGTTAGCCACTTCTCTCTACAATCATCACTCATGAGCATGCAATAGTTGATATTGCTGATAAGAAATTATCCTAATGAAGAACAATCCTTTGGTTTCCCTTTTTGCATACCAGCAAATAGATGAACAAAAGAATCAGTATAAGAATCTGGAACAATCTCTTGCAACTAGCATTTCAGTCAGCTCGGACAGGCACAGCTATTCAATCGTTTCTGTGTACACATAATCAGCAAAACAGAAAGGGTAACAATAGTTGCTGCTGTAAAGATGACTGCCTGCACAAGCCAAAACAGATAAACTGTAAGGGGAAAAACATTGCTCTAGAAGGCGAGCATAATGAAAATAAAGGGATAGACTCCATTACCATAAGCTAGATTAGTTTATATTTGCGGCCCATTTTCTAAGTTTTCTTGCATAACAAAGAACAAAGAAGGCTACACAGGCAATGCAACATCATTGCGATAATGCGCAACCATGAATATTTAATAACTAGTTACACATGCAATTACGTTAAACCTACTGTATATTTTATACACTAAATACAACTGATGTTTGACAGTTTGCTCCAGGTTTTTGATATAAAAAGACTAACCAGAAAAGCAGAAGCAGCAAGTCCAGGCCGCTCTCGAGGATCGCGGTTGTAGTACTTGCAGTAATAAAGAAGAGCTGCAATGTACCAGATCAAGGGGCACAAGAAACCTAAAAGAAAACTGCAAGATAGTATGTTTAAGATAGTTACTAACTTATGATGGTGCATGTGCATGAAAACTATGAATTTTCCATGTAGTTTTCCCACCATGTACAAATCATCGTACAAGTGAGAGTGGTGCGAAGTGGCAAAGAGTGACAAAGGAAAAGGTGGAAATTTGAACTAAAAGATATCTACCATAGTTGTCCCCTTTGTTTAATAAATTAATCAAAACTCAAGCTATAGAATGGAGGAATGGACTGACTCACCAGCACCAGCCAATTCCACAACCAAAGAAGGGAAGTCGTCTCTCAAACATTGCCAATCTTGGATTTTCTTCATCTGCAAGTAGTGTGTACCTGCCAAGGCAGGCCTGGCAATGGCAAAATTCATCTGAGCTTCCTGCGAAATGAGGAAGAATGAATTGAGAAAAATAATACAAGCACCACCTATGTCAAATTCTTGAGCAAGTACAAAAATAAGAGCGAGAACAATAACCAACACCAGACAACTAAGAGCATGACCAGGCACAAGAAGATAGTTACCTCCCCTCATAAAATCTATATTATATTTGTTTGGCAAAGGAACCACCTAGAACCTTGGAGCTTCTCAACATTTCCAGGTAACTCCTAGTTCTGATGGCTTAATGATGACAGCAGTCATATGAATTAGTCATCACAGTGAGCAGCTGGGAAGTTCAAACATGAGAAGTTAGCAAGAAAATAATCTATCAAAAGCAGTCTATATAAAGAAAATGAATTTGCATTAAAGCACAATAGCACGCGTGCGCGCACACACACACATAAATTTCAGGTAACTAAATAAAGAAACTATAAAAATGTACATTTTTAAACTTTAGCAATATGTTACTATTGAGAAAAAATAACCAATTTATTACCTATGCATTGGATGGACGTGAAACAACCATTTCGTTTATTAATGTATGAAGAGGACAAATACTCAATGTTCACAGATACAATTCTAAATTCGTTACCACCATTATCAATAAATTTATGTAGGTTAAGACAATATCCAAATGTAGAATACTATGCAAGAGTTAAATAGTAAAACTGACTGCCGCACAAGGCGTAATGTAAGCAATCAGCGAAAGTACAATTCTGTGTGTGGTTGTGCCTTGCATAACTATTTGGCTCCCCACTTCACTGCTTCTCGCTAAGCATCTTCTAGTGGAGGAAAGGGGCAAACTAGTCACCACTTCTGGTGAATGTGCATGCTTTTCCATTGTTGTAGGCCTGAAAATTCATTTCCAGCAGTAGCTGATACTAACAGTCGCTATTTTTGGACTCCTAGTTTTATATGAACTGGATTCAGTGCAAGAAGCAGAAGGAGAGGAAGGGAAGTAGGACTACGGATCATATACTGCCCGTACAAACGTGCCAAATACAAGTATACAACTTATGGTGGACCATAACATCTACAATTAATTCTGAACCAAAATTTTCGGAAACAGTCAAACAGACAACATCCCTGACCATCCCAGGGAAACTGCCCATTCTAGAATGGCAGATACTTGACTAGGATTCTGCCTGCAGAAGCCAACACAAGCTCGATCTGTGCTAATCTAGCCTGGCGCTGTACAAATACATAGTCCAGTATCCGGAACCCCATTGCACAACCTGAGACAGTAATTTGGTCGAACAGGTTGCGTGCATGCCCAAAAAGTCAACGCCCGTCGTCGCGACCAAGAACTGACCGCCCGCCCGCTCCGCTCCAGCCCAAGATCCCACAGCTACTCCCAATCCCAGATTCAGCACCCCCCACATTCCCGGATTGCACTACGCAGCACACACACACCACAATCCCGACACGCTCCGCCAAGAAACCAAAGAATCGAGCCCACGATTCCAACGGAAGCAAGAAACGGCAAGAAAACTTACATGGCGGAATCGAATCTGCTGTGGGGGAGAAGAAGCCCATGAAAGAGACGGGATTTTCCCAGGGGGTGTATGATTCCCTGTAGCTTGCGGTTTTGGGTGGTCGTGGGGTCGAGAGGGAGGGAGGAGTGGAGAGGACGCGGCGAGGGAGCGAGCGGCTTCGGTGAAAGCTGAGCTCTCCTCTGCTCCTCGCCGCCGTTTGTTTTTCTTCCTTTCTCTTTTTGTTTTTTTTTGTTTTTGTTTTTTTTGATTGAGACGCTCGCCGTTGTTTCCGAGGCGTGAAGCTTGATTCTGTTAAGACGTTGACGTTACCATCATATCACGTTGGAGACACACCTGGCAGTCGTGGTTAACCGTTATTCATCCGATTTGGGTTCTCCTCACGTTACTTTGACTTAGGATTTTTTTTTTGAAAAGACAGTACAAATAGACGCACGTACACTTATCTTTATAAACACACATGCGTATATTCTATCCCTATGAGCATCTTCGAAAAAATAAGCCGGCATATCTTAATATTGACGAAGTCACTATGAGTGTTTTGCTGTCGACTGATACTTCGTCTACTATTGAAAGAAATTAGTCGTAAATACGAGCACTCGTGTCAAATTTAGAATTTGAACCCGAGTGAACGGGTTTCATCATAAGACACCTAATCAGTTGAGCTACGCTTACTTTGTTGTGATTTTGGGCTTTGAATCACGGGCATGTACCCTATGCGTCCTCATTGTTTTCTTTTTGTGATTTCAAAACTGGTATTATCATAAAAACAAAAACTCAGTTTGGATGATAATTTTCTGGTCATGTCAGCCTGAAGGAATTAGAAGCAGTAACTTAGCATTTTGAAACACCAGAATAGGAAAAAAAAGTGGGATCTAAGTGCCTTGGCACCTCAAATCCAACTATTGTATAAACAAGTAAAAAATAATAAAAAAAGAGATAGACACCGATGATTTTTTTCTTAAGAGGTTAGACCTCATGTTAGAAATTCTATAAAATCCATATGGTTTAAGACAATCATAAGGAATTCTATAGATTTTGAAATGACTATTCCATCGTTCCAAATAATCATAGAGAAAATTTTTCTATAAGATTTTAACCCTAGAATTTTTTTTTATAAATTACTTTGTTCTATATGAGCCCTGGTAAGTGAGGACATGACTACAAAGCAGAGTGCACAAGCACTTTTTAGGCTGAGTTCGGTCGTAGGAGTTGGGAGCTAATCTCTTGGGCACGTAAAACGGAGTGACTCATTAGCGCATGATTAATTAAGTATTAATTTATTTTTTATAAAAAAATATTAATATGATTTTTTAAAACAACTTTCGTATAGAAAATTTTTGCAAAAAATCCGTTTAGCCATTTGAAAAGCGTGCACATGAAAAACGAGAGAGATGTGTTGGGAAAGTTAGGGAAAGAACCAAGCCTTAACCAGCTACCCATCTTCTCTAGCCAAAAGTAACACCACACATCCAACCAGTTATTTTTTATGTCATGTCATGGCTAGCCTCTAGATATTTGTGCACGTTTGTAACTTCTAATAAGGGTGATAGCGGTGCAAGCCATGGGCTAGCAGGCCTGGAGTGTCATGTAGGCCCAAGTACGGTATTGAATACAATATCCACAATGCATGTGGCCTCAAGCCGTTCTATAAAATTTGGGAGGAACCTAAATGAAGTCACTCAACCCACAGTGGTTGACACCCAACCCGTTTCTCAGTGGAGTGGCTCAACATCTAATTCTTTAATTCCCAAACTACCCCAGATCAATCGGGTAGAGGCGCTCAGCCGCATCGCCTCCTCTCCCTTTTCTGCTTGTTGACGCCCCATCGTCACTCGCCCTCTTTTCGTCGCCGCCCACTTCTGCCACCTCTGCACACTGAGACCCCGTTCTTCGAGTGACGATAAAGCTTCGTAGCAGCACAAAGTTAGGTCCTTGGGTTTGGGCTAAGATGTCTCCCAAGGCAAAGGCTAGGGCAAGGAAGGAGCGTCAGAGGTGCCCCCTGCGTAGCTTGCAGCGCAGGAGGGCCGGGGGGTCGTCGTCATCCTCGACAAAGAGCTCCGACTCATCGGTGGAGATGTGGTTCGAATCAGGTGTTGAGGTATGTCTCACCTCGACCGTTCCCCATCTCTACCTTGAGATTCGCCCGGTGTGCCGAAGGAGCAATCGGATCCAGCTGCTCAATCCACACAAGCGCCGCCGGCGTCTAAAGAAACAGTAGAAGCGCCAGCGCCTCAAGGCCCACCAGCACCGTCGGCGACTCCAACTCAACCTTGCAGCATCGACTTTTAGGGTTAAGGTAAACTCCATCTATCTGAATGGTAGGCTACATTTTGGTTTGTACTTGGGTACCCTCTTCGTGTCTAGTGTAATTTATTTCATGATTTGTGGGAAACCTTGATGTGAAGTGAATTATTTATGTTTGGGGGTGTATGGGGAATTTCTGCAGATGCCCAAAGACTAGCTCAGTATTTGATATGATGATTTCTGTATGGTCTGTTCGATGATTTCGATGATACATGTTTTGCTCTGTGGATGCAAAGTCTGTACGCCCGGTTAGCTGTGACATAAGGTTTTGATATAAATACAGTGGTAATTTGTTCCTCAATATGAATGCTTAATCATATAATACTATCATGTAATCATACAGCAAATGATCCTTTGTGTATTTGAAATGCTTCTATTTACAACATTCATACCACATTGGTTATGAGCTACCACCGATATGAAGTGAAAATTTCACTCGACCGGTCAGTTACATTGGGTAGTACAAGGAACCTGATATATTGTATAATGTTTAACTTGAATTTCTCCATTTATTTTTTTGCATCAGATGGAGTAGGAGGCGGCGATGCAAAGCGATGGCTCCTGCAAAGATGGTGGAGAAGTCTCTGTTATGCAGTTGGTGGTGGATTGAAAATCCTAGTTCATTTTGTAAATGGTGTCGTAGTCTATTATGGAGTTATTGACTTAGGTACTACGATCTAATGGATGCATGACCTTTTGCAGAATGGAGTATTTGCTGATGAAATGGCCTTATAAAACCTGGGTTTTGTTACAGCCCATATGCCCTTATTATGGTCCTTTTTGGATGTAACCTGAAACTATCAGTGAACTTATCTATGTTTGAATGCAGTAAGAATCTAAGTTGCACTGTATGATCTCTTTTCGGTGTAAAGTGAGATGTGATGATTATTTGTGATATGCATTGTCATGGCAAGAGATATGGGAAAATTCAGTTCGGTGAATTGAACTATTTTTTATTTACAAGGCAATGCCTATAGATTTATTTATTCACAAGGCATTGCCTATTTACAAGGATAACATGTCTCATGTTGGATACAAATATTTCTAACTAAATAGCTCTAAAGTACTAAAAATTATATGGATAAGATAAGTGGGGACATCCCCGATACAAGGAATTCTAATTAATTATCTCTACAACTATTGTAATATATATGGATAATGATCCTTATTCATTAATAGTAGATTACTTTTCTTATGCTAATTAGGTCTAAGCACTACTGACTATTTGGATAACATACTTCGTTGGCAGTTTAGGGCTTATACCGTCTACTGTGGACCGAATCTTGCCCATATGTGCTTCACCAAATCTCTTTTAAGAAGGTTGTGCGTGCCTCGCCTATGGATCAGTGTTCCATATATATGTTCCGGTGGCTCAATCTCGTAGGCACCCTCAAACTCATGTGCATCTATTGGGCCTAAGTGACCTTCATCTTCCACAATCATATTGTGCATTATAGTACATGCCGTCATTATATCAGATATGTCTGATTGCTCCCATAAGTGAGTAGGAGTTGCGACCACCTTGAAACGGGCTTTCAGTATACCGAATGCACATTCGACATCCTTCCTCGCCGATTCTTGATGTTGAGCAAATAGTTTGTGCTTCTTCAACTAAGGATGTCGGATCGACTTGACAAGAGTTGCCCACTCTGGATAGATTCCATCAGCCAGATAATACCCCAAGTCATATTGATTTCCGTTGACTGTGTATCGCAGCCTTGTCGATGTACCCATTAGGATGTTAGTGAATAGAGGAAATTGATTCAAAACATTAATATCATTGTTGGACCCTGCCACACCAACGAAGCAACACCAACAAAGCAATGCCGGATCCACCAGTCACGGGATGTCACTGTCTCTAGGATGATTGTTGTTGCACCGTAATATGCATATAGTCATCATGATGCACATGCAAAAAAACACAACTATAGTGGTAAACATCTATAAATACCACAATCAGCCCATCTAGTCATAGAAGTTATCACTTAACCAATCACTGAGCTCACAGATGTTTCTACACAGCCAACAGCTACAAATAAAGTATAATTTCTATAGAACCAATGTAGCGCCTAAATTCACATCTATAGAACCAATGTAGCGCCTACATTAAATTTGACAAAAAAATCCTACAAGAATCTGGACTTATTCATCTCATTTTCAGTAAGAATCTGCACTCCTACATCAGTCGTACATAACTACATTTGTAAACTAAAACATGCACTACATTCGTACAATCCAAAATTTTGTTGATTCCTACAAGAGTCAACACATATACATCACTATTTTTATAAGCACCAGCACTTATACATCACAGGTAGCTCCTAAATTCACATCTGTACAACCAATTTAGTGCCTAAATTAATTTTGAAAAAAACTCCTACACAAATCAGGAATTATTCAACTCAATTGAATCTGCATTCCTACATCAATCATAAATAACGGTATTTCTAAAGTACAAAATGTACTCAATTCGGCCACACCAAAATTCACTCGATTCCAATTTGAGTTCATCACATATACATCACTATGTACATAACAATCAGCACTTATACATCTCAGATACCTCCTAAATTAAATTCCATCCGGCTAATTAGCGCCTAAATGCATCAAGTGCACACAATTGCAGCAAAAACAGTAGTACCAGGAATTGATTGCATCTTAACTGTGGGAGAAATTAAATGCAAGAAAGATATTGAACAACACATACCAGCCTTATGTCCTCTTCTGATGAGTAGTACATTCTATCGTTCAGATCAACAGCAACCTTTTGTGATGTTGTCAGACGGCGCTAGCGGGCAGATTTCGAGGTCAACGCCGTTTTCTCCCTAGCTGTGCTTCCCGCCAGCAGAGGTGGCGCTGGTGGTGCCGGCAGCTGCGTACAAAAGAGGGAAAGTTTTCTCCCCGGTTGTGCTTCCCGCTGACAAAGGCGGCGCTAGTGGTGCTGGCGGCTATGTACAGAAGGGGGGGGAAGATGTCGGAGGGAAGGGGAGCATCGAGTGGGCGGGTAATAGAGCAGGCTGGCTGGTGGATTGAGAAAAAGTTGCTGCCGAGTTTGGATCTTGCAAAAAACGGAGTAATCCAGCTGCAAGGCCTGGATCCATCGTCCCTAGGGTTTTATTAAGGCAAGAGACGAAATCAGGACTTTCGGAAGGCAGTATTTAGCAGGTTCATGGGGTTAGGGTTTCATCCGAGCGTACCTCAATCCGGCGACAGGCGCGGCCCTCAGCTACGGCTGCTGCAGATCCCAGCGAGGACGGTTGTGGCGACCACGGGAAGGACGACGAGAAAAAGCACGCGAGGTAAAGGATAGCGCGGGAGGGGAAGAGAGACGTGCGGGAAAGGCGATTTGGGGAGGGCTAACGGCCGCCGCGCAAAGCCACGGAGCGCCGAGGCTGCAACCTCCACAATGCAGCCCCACACGGTTCTCCCTGCGCCGCACGCCTTCGACGGACGCGAAGAACGCGTGCCCTCTTTTTGCTCCGCAGACTTCCCTTGGCTACGCGTTTCGACAACGGGGCGATGAATATCCGCTGAGCACTGACCGGGCCGAACGACACCTCAGCCCACTATGAAGGCCCTATGGTCAAATGCTATTTTTTGTTTTTTCAGAGTTACTTCTAATATTTGTAATATTTGTGCACCCTCATTACCTATAATAAGTGAAGAGTTATTTTTATTTTTCTAAGAGTTATTTTTCTCTAGCGGTTTAGTTACTTATAATACCTTCCTTCTATTTTCTAAGAGTTATTTCCTATATCATATAAATTATGCTAGTTCAAGCTAACGACAAGCTCCCTTTGATGTTAAAAAAAAACATAGCCAGCTTAATTTCCGCTTATTTGAAACACCGGGAATCTAAAAAAATTAGCACCATGAAAATGAAAACGATATGATTTAGAGAGCCCAACTTATTGGATCCTAAAAAAAATAAAACCGTCGAAATTTTAGGTGTTTGAATGCCTCATTTATAATTCAAACATAGAAATTTTAGTTTATACCAAATTATTGACCGAATTTTTTGGTCCCTATTTTTTTTTATTTTTGGTTCGGTTTTATTCTGTCCACCCCTAACGATGGCAATGCGTGATCAAAGACTCACTTTGTACGTGGACCGAGATGGGGGACGTGCGCTCGACGTGGGAAATGACACGATTTCGTGAGAAACGCACTCAGACGTGGAAAAACCACAAGATCGGCAATGCTCACCATCAAAACGTGCTATGCAAGGTGGGCGATCGTAAACTACCCTGTTCCAACAATAGTATAACGTGAGCACCTCGTTCTCTTTGAAAATGATTTATCAGAGGGAGAAAGGAGAGAGAAATCGTATTTACTAATTAATTAATCTCAGCAAGGAACTTAAACGTGAGAGTAGATCTCATTTTACCATTTTATTTCTCAGAAAATATGAAGGATTTTCTATCGTAAAAAGTTGCATCTTTACAACCACTAAATTAAAACTTAAAATGCAATCATGTCACATCATCATTCAATAACAATAATTGCATATCAAACCTCATGTAAGCATACGACATCATCTATAATAATTTTATTGAATTCTACAAATCAACATGTCACATTATCATCCATTAGTAATAATTACATATCAATCCTCATGCAAGCATGCGACATCAATTCTACAAATCAATATGAAAACATATCCAATCATCATCTCTTATGTTATTTTTATAGTAATTTTAACATATCCATCTATCACATTTATAATACTAAACATATACTTATCAATATATTTCGCATCAAAGCGCAGGTATCATTGGGATGTTTCATAATTAGTGCTGATAAACCTAACATTTCATTTTTTTTCATTTTACTTTTAGCTGGATTGTTTAAAACAAATGTATTAAATATTGCTTAGTAATTTTCGCATTAAAAGCGCGGAGTGAATCACCTAGTTCCTATAATAAGCGCGTACTAGTACGAGTACTATTGTCCAGTCCAATGCCCGCAAGGCATGCCGCGTACGTTGGTCAAAACTCTGCATTATACTCCTAGAAAATGCTCGAGTCTTGACTTGTTCGAGACGACGACTTGAAGTTGCAACTTCTCGTGCCATTCGTCTCCCTCTCGTCGCAGTAGCAACTCGCAAGCAGAACGCGGCAACTCACACTGGCTTATATAATTAGCTCGTCCAGTGAGATCACATCACTCACTGCCTCACTGTGGCTTCATCATCTTCTTCTTGCTTCGCTTGCTTGATTTTGCTTAATTAGAAGCTTAATTAATTCTGCATGTCCACTTCTCCGCCCTGCCTCAAAGACGAGCAGCAACAATGCCGCGGCGGCGGCGGCGGCGGCGGCGGCTGCGGGGTCGTCCAGGCAATCGCGATGCTCGTCGCGACGGCGGTCACGGCGCAGGCGGCGTACCGGGCTCGCCGGGAGCCGTGGGACATTGCCTTCGTGCTCTTCTCCTACGCCGCGCTGGCACTCCTCTTCTTGTGCCTCTCGGTGTACGAGCGGCTGCCGCAGCCGGCCGCCGACGAGGACGGCGCGGCGGTGAGACGGCGGCGGCGTTGGCTCAAGATGGCCGTGTGGGCGCTGTCGACGGCGCTGAGCGCCGCGTTCGCGTGGCGCGTCGCGGCGGTCATGCCAGTGCCGGCGCTGAAGGCCGCCGTCTGGGGCATGACGTCGACGGTGGCGGTCGCCGGTTTCTGCCTCCTGTTCGTCTACAGGCCTGCGACCATTTCGTCCTACTCCGAGCTGTACGCTTGCAAGAACGAGGCGGCGTCGCCCAAGCTCCATCAGATTGTATAACCAAAAATTTGGAGAGGAGCCTATTGTTTGGGAATTTGCAAATGCTGGACTTTTCAACTTGAATGCATGCCCACTCGTTTGCATAACAATTGTCAATTCATTCAATTAGAGAAATCTTAAAGTCCTATCCAAATTTTTAATGTAAATTTAATAGCTTCTACTACCGATACCGAAAGATACTGAGATATCAAAGTTTACATTAAAAAAATCACACGTTAATAATCACTAGTATGCTTCCACACGGTATACACGTTGTCGCTTTCCGTTTTATTGTCACTAGCAGGTTTCGGCCCTTTGAGGATATTGACTCGAGCAACGCGTTTGGTGCCAATGTCATTGGCAAGACCAATAGAAGAGAGGTGGTGATACATTACCGTGATACATGTTGCATGCCCATGACAATTGCTGCGTACCCCCACCAAAAACAGCCAAAAGGATCCGCTCACAACCGTGGTAGCTGCTCAACCGATTTCAGCTGTCGCTGACCACTCTTCCCGATCAAAGCTGACCATCCCACGTTCAATTGCCAGCATATATAGACCAAGCAGGAGTTTTTTTTAGAAATAATATTGTTTAAATGGAAAATCGCAAAACTAGTGAGCCTTTGCAGAAAATCGCGGAAATGTGGGCCTGTCGAACGGGGGAGAAACGATAGCCGGAGGAGTCAAACAGCGGCCCGTCGACAGGACTTATCGGCTTGCGGCCGGTCGATAGGGCGGCCTGTCGAACTGCGGGAGTTCGACAGGGCCCACCACCCGCGCGGCCACAGCTCCTGTCGAACAACGGGTAGTCGACAGGCCCCCCCGCCGCGCCTGTCGACCAGCGGCAGGTCGACACGTCCGGCCCACCGCCCCTGTCGGCCTACGGGCGTTCGACAGGGCCCTTTATAGGCGCTTCTGGACCACTTCACTGATGCCTTCTCCTTCCTCACTCGCTGCTGCTTGCTGCTTGCTGCTGCTGCCGTTGCCGCTGCTTGCTGCTTGCTACTGCTGCCGTTGCCGCTGCTGCTGCTGCTGGGAGCAGTTGTTTTGTCTCGAGTGCGAAGATTGTTGTCGCGTCCACCGCCGGTGCTTGCTGCCGTGGCGTGCCATCGTCGTGAAGGTAGCAACACTAGAAGGAAAGAGAAGGTGACGCCCAAAAGCAGCTGCGGTGGTTAAGGTATAATTAATCCCTATGTTAAGTTGTAAATATCAATGCTATTACGAGACTTGTTATTTTGATGCTAGTACGTATAATGTGTGAATCGTTAGACATTGTTGAATGTTAGTATATATAATGTGTGAACCACTTGTCGTTGATTAATGTTAGTATATACAGTTATTTAGTTGTATGTTGCAAATAATTTAAAGTTAGTATATGTTTGCTGAGGTGATTAGTAATTTCGTAATGTTGAGCAATTTGATGCTATATTTAAGTAGTCAAATTTAGTGCAGAGCTCTGTCATTCGACTGGAGGGAATAACTACGCGGTTTGAAAGGAGACGTGCGCAAGTGCGCAGGAAAGAGGAATGACAACGAAGGTATAAATTTATAATCCCTTAGGACGGCGGTAATTTTTTTGGTTAATCATTGTTGGATATTAGTACAGGTATTATACGTTTATTATTAGTTAAAATCGAATGGAGGTATTATACGTTTATTATTAGTTAAAATCGAATGGAGGTATTATATGTTTATTATTAGTTAAAATTGAATGGAACTTATATTCAAGTAACGAGATATAGTTGGAAATACGTTACAGCAATAATGTAAGCATAGAGCATGCGACACTTTATGGGTAGTAGCGTATTAATAGCAACTGGCATGCTATTTCAGGATGTCAGGTGATATGCCCGTTCGGGTGTATTATAGCGACGCTCCAATACAACTTTGTGATAGCGGGGTCGATTTGACCGTATATGCATTCGTTGATACTACCCTAAATACACCAGGCCAATTGGTTTTGAACGACGTGCTAGGGTGGCTGCATAATATGTTCGGGATAGATCCTTTGATGGAGAAATTAATTATAAAAGCCGTGTGGCCAGTAAGGAGTGAATACAGATGGCAGTGGAGGGTAGTAGAGGTTGCATCTACCGGGAGTTGGAGGAAATTTGTGGCTAAAGTAAGAGAGAAAAGTTATAGCCTGGCAATATTGGTGCAAAAGAAAACAGATGTTGTTGGAACCGGCGAGACCAGCCGCACGGAGGTGGATCAAACTCATATCGTGGAAGAGATTAATATTTGCAGGAGTGGGCAAGAGGAAGCAGTGGAGGAGGTTACTGCACCGGTAGATTTAGTTGTGCCCGGTGGCAATTGTCCGCCTAACGAGTTGGATGACGATGAGCCCGACTCACCTTTGGCTGTTGATGCTGCGGAGGAGAACAATGCGGTAGTGGAAGAAATGAAACTGGAGAACGAGGAATATATTTCGTTCGTGATGGAAGGGCAAGATACAGCACAGTGGGACGAGGAAGCCAACGTACCTGAAGATTGGACAACCATATCGATGAGCCGTCTGGGGGTTAACGATGGTTTAGATGCCCACTGGCGATATGATTGTAAGAAGGTGCAAGTTGGACAGATGTTTCACGACAAAGGGCACCTACAAGACGCGGTGAAGAGGTGGGCTTTTCTGCAGAAGCGGGAGTTCAGGGTGAAGGTTTCAAATCGAACGACGTATGACGTGAAGTGCACGAAGCCCGGATGCCCTTGGAGAGTGCATGGTTACAAGCCACAACATGACAACTTATGGGTAGCTTCAAGGGTTGAGGAGCATACATGTTTGTTGGACAAGACCCCTTTGGTATACAGGAACATGACGGCTGCATTCATGGCACAAATGGTTTATTCGAAGGTTGTTAAAAAAACATCTTTGTCGCCGTTCACAATAATGCATGACGTGGAGAAAGAGTACGGGTATGAGATATCGTACGACAAGGCTTGGAGGGGTAAGCAGAAAGCACTGGAGATGAGATTTGGAAGTTACGAAGATTCATACCACAACCTTCCCCCAGTTTTGGAGGTGTTGCAGGCCAGAAACCCGGGCACACATATGGCTATTCTCGATGAGGTTAATGACAATGGGAAAAACGTCATTTGTCGTGCATTTTGGTCATTTGGGTGCATGATAGAGGCCTTCCGAAATTGCATTCCGTTGCTATGTGTTGATGGTACTTTTATGACAGGCAAGTATAGGGGAACTATTTTAACCGCAATCGGAGTCGACGCTGATAGCCATGTCGTCCCTGTTGCCTTCGGTTTTGTTGAAAGCGAGAACACATCGAGCTGGCTATGGTTCCTGCGTCACATTAAAAGGTGTGTTGTTCAAAACAGACCAAATGTGTGTGTTCTGCATGACCGACATGCCAGCATTCTATCAGCGGTGCAGCAGCTAAAGGAACATGTAACTGAGGAGGTTTCCTGGACAGATTTGCATAGCAGATGGTGTATGCGACATCTCAGTGCAAATTTTTACAGACAATTCAGGAGTAAGAGGTTAATGGACCTGTTCAAAAAGTTGTGCAAGCAGAATCAGCAAAGAAAGTTCGACGCCATATGGGAACAGCTGGATCGGCTGACCACTACTCACATGCAAGAGGTTCGAAAAAAACCAGTTGTTGCCCGACAAGACGAGCCGGAAGGCCTGGATCCCGTTCCAAACGAATCACCATCTGTCACTCGATGTAGGAAGCGGGGGAGGGCTACAAAGTGCTTCACTGACTGGATAGAGCATGAGCCAAGGGAAAAGTGGTCATTGTTGTACGACACCAATGGTTCACGGTATGGTGTGATGACAATAAATCTTGCTGAAGTGTACAACTGGGTGATGAAAAATACACGTCCTTTACCACTTGTTGCTATCCTGGAGGGTATCACAAGGGGTACACAGAAGTATCTTTGTAAAAGATACGCAATGGCTAGTCTTAACCTTGCCAATCCTAATGTAAGGTATAGCCCCGCTATCACACTGTACATGGAGGAGAAAAGCAAGAAGGGCGGAATGCACAGGGTCTGGCCTGCTGGGAATAGGGAGTTGCTGTTTGAGGTACGCCTGCGTGACAAGAGTGGTGTCGGTATTGGGAGTACGGACATCACATTGGAGTGCACGTTGTGGCCAGACTATCATGCTTGCAAATGCAACTGCAACAAGCCTTTTCTTCGACATCTGCCATGCTCTCATGTTCTTGCCGCTTCCGCAAAAGGTGGTGTCGATGCGAACATATTCGTCTCGCCTTACTTTACTAAGGAAGCATGGGAGAAGACCTGACGCGGTGAATTGCATGGTTGGCGTGCGGTGTGTGAATTCACTCGCCCATCCCCAGGGGAAGCCAACTGGGTGCCTGACTCAAATTTGCTGGTTGGTACGAAGGGGCGTCGCAAGACCCGTCGAATCAAGAACCACATGGATGAAGCTGAAACGAACATCCCTTCGCGGCGTCCAAAGGCTTGTATTGTATGCGGTGGAGACCATAGCCGTAAAGATTGCAGCATGTACGACGTAGGCAAAGATGCAGAAGGTCGCGATACTCGGCGTGTTCCAGGGCGGAGGTCGACTTCGAGAAATAATACTTAGTTATTCGTCTTGTAATATTTATATTTACCAGTTCTACAGTGTGTTCACTTGAACTTGTTAGTATGTAACCTGTACGATGATACTATCGCGTTGCATAACATTTTATCCATTTAAAGTTTTGCAGTGTGTCCACATCATTTTATCAGTATCTGACTTCTGCTATTAAAATTTTGCTTTTCATAAATTTGCACGCGCATTTTGTCATTTTTTAATTCATTTCTGATGCTCACGACACTGGTAATCATGCATTTTGCAGATATGGCTGCCAGGGATGACGTATCGCTGATCGACGAGGTGATCGATAAACATCACCGTTCGAGACGACTGAGTCAAGGGACATTCTGCAACGTGCTGAAGATGCGGGGACCGGATCAGTATTGGCGTATCGATCCTCGTTGGGTTCCAAGGTATGTGGAAAACCATTTGTCACCTCGTGCTGTCATTTAAATTTTCTCGCATTGCTAATTATTCCTTTGTAACATGTAACAGGTTGAGAGCCGCTGGGTTGTTGACCTTCGCACGCTTGGTTGAGCCTTTACGTGGAAGGTCACCCCGTATCAACATCGATGCGGCCTTGCTGAGTGCTTTGGTCGATAGATGGAGACCCGAGACACACCTTTCACCTAACAGTTGGAGAGATGGTACCCACTCTGCAGGATGTGTCTTTTTTGTTGGGTCTACCGATAGCGGGTGCAGCGGTTGGCCCGACACAGGTCCATGCTAGATGGGCGGATGATCTGTTGGCCAGTTTTTGTGGAGTGGTGCCTGCTCCGCTGGAGGATCTCACAGATGGGCATGGCCCCACGAGGAGTTGATTGCACCAGTTCCACCAGGAGGTGTTCCCAGAGGATCAGGAGGACTGGGTAGTGCGCCGACACTTACTCGCGTATCTACTGTGGTTGTTTGGGTGGGTGATGTTCACGGGGACTCACGCTGACTCCGTGGACAAGCACTTCATCCACTACGCGGAGCAGATCGCCGAGCTACCTGTAGAGGAGATTCCGCAGTACAGTTGGGGGTCGGCTGTTCTTGTGGCGATGTACGCTAGTCTATGCGATGCTTGCAACAGAAACAGCAAGGCCAGTTCTCTGACAGGATGCCCTCTGCTTCTAATGTTATGGGCGCATGAGCGCTTTGACATTGGAAGACCACACCTGGTGTCGTACGCATGTTACGGCGTCGATGAGATGTACAAGTCTGGACTTGAAGACATAGACGATCGTCCCACCATGGGATCGCTGTGGATACACCGCGAGGTAAATTGTACATTGCAATGCATTTTTCATAGCACTTTCTTATTCTGCGCTTTATCTCGATTTACGGGCACTAATAACATATTTCATGTTTTTGCAGCCGAGGTGGGTGAGCGGAACGACACGTCGCGTGTACACACAGTTTGTGGCGGACTTCGATCAGCTTACGCCTGACCGGGTTCGATGGACCCCGTACACGCATCGCGATGTCATCGAGCGGGCACCGCATGGTCTTGCAGAGCTCTGCACGCGCGACGCAGAGCTCTGGAGGACCACTTGTCACCTCGTGCTGGACGTGCACGTCGAGCCATACCACGTGCAAAGGGTACTTAAATAGCTTGGCATGTACCAAGACTACCCTCCGAGAGGTGGACGCTCTCTAGCTGTTAGCCTCCACAAGTAAGTACTTGTCCGACAATGTTATAGGCAAGTAGTGTGTTTTACCCCATCGTATACGTTTCTTACGTGCTCATTACATCGTACGCAGGTACACCCGGAAGGGACTCGGTCTATCCCATGAGGGGACCATTGTTTGGACGATCACGCCAACGGTTGCGGAGTGGGAACATGCGGCGGAGCACTTGGTTCTCCAAACACCTCCAGACGACGGAGCTTCGTACAGACAGTACCTTCGTTGGTACCGTTGTGTTACGCGCTAGAGGTGTTTCCCGCCACAAGGGGAAACGTCTGTCCCTCACCAGGCGTCGATCACGGACACGTTTGCCCCACAACTCAATGGTATGTCGTTGCTTTCGTTCATTATCGTTACATGTGGAACACGTTCAATGGTTCTAACGCCCTTGCCTATTCGTTCAATAGGCCGAGTTTGTGGAACAGGTTCACGCTGAGTCCAACACGATGCTACAGAGATTGGAGACGAGGCCTCAGCACGTCAGGCAGGACGACGTGGCGTCCGTCCTTCGCAGTTTCCGTTCACGGGCTGCAGCGCTACTTCGTCGTGTCTCCTGTCGGAGCGCGGCTGATGTTGTGCAGCCTTCCAGGCGGGCAGGATCGCCACCACTACCACGACGCTCCAGTGTGGACCAGTTCCGCTCCTCTACTTCACGTCGCCACTACGACGACGCCGGTCCTTCGCACGCTCGGCCTTCACTTCAGGAGACGCCTCCCCCCGTCCGCCCAGGGAGATCATCTGACTTTGGCGTTCCGGCATTGAGTATGCCACCACCGCGGCCTCAGGTACGGCACGTTTGCCTTGCTTACCATGCAGTTCATATCGTACTCAACCTCCGTTTTATACCATATCTTAACCTACGTAACGTGAACAGCCACAGCAGGTGTACGATACCCAGGGAGCCTATGCGGAGCCAGACTTTCCCTACCTGCCGACAGGGGACTACCTGGCGCCCACACCGGGTTGGGGACTCTACGTTACTCCGCGCGCACCGGAGTCAGGGTACACACAGCACACAAGTAAGTATTGTTTAGATCGTAGTTACCATCATCGTTCGCTTAATTTTTATGCATGGTTACTAACTATGAACATGTGGCATCGCCTCTATTTTGCAACAGGTTACGACTACGGGGTTTCGCAGGGGCATTCTGTAGTTCCTGCTGTCTCTCCTCGAACACAGTTCGTGGACGATTTCTTTGCGACGGATGCACCCGATGCACAGGCTGGCATAGACTACTGGTACGGTGCTCCTCCGGTCACGCAGCCTACGCAGCAGGGGGAGTCCATGCAGCCAGAGGATGCTACTCCACAGCAGCCGGCACGACATAGGCACCCACCTGATAATTTGACATATCCCACAGCGCAAATCAGACAACGTAAGAAGGGAGGGCCTAGCAAGCGTGTGAGAGGAGGGCATTCTTGACTTGTAGTGTTACCTCTTCGTATGTAACTCTATTCGGTCGCCGCACTCATATGTCACGAAAATATTTCATGTCATTCGCTACATCTACTCAACGAAACGACAAAAAACTTTCGGCGCGTAACAGAGGGCTACGATTGGTCCCTACCAGTTTTTGGCCCGTGACAGACGTTTACGATACATCGCTATCATCTTTCGGCGCGTCAAGGCGTCCAGACTCAGCTTTTGCCGATGCTTTATTCGACACAATCATTCAATTTGCGCTGCCGCGTGAACATGTTGTCAAATCCACGCTACTGGTGAACTCACGTTAGATGGATATGTGCCTCTCCTTCCTCCACTATATATTACATAGGTCCGAATACGCGCTCTTCATCCAATGGCCTGAGGAAGTGCTCATTTCAACTGGTCACAATTGAAGGAAAAAAAAGAGAGAGGTGAGGAAGAAGGAGAAGAGCCGCGAAGCGTTGTTGCTATGCTTATTCGATCGCAGGTTAGTACAATATCCCGACGTATGGTTATATTTTGTGTCGCATACTACTGTAATTACCATGTATTTGAAATTTCTGAGTAGATCTGTAGCACTTAGATGCGGACCCTTGATTTTTTGCGAGTAGATCTGTAGCACTGTGAGTAGATATGTTGAAATTTGTGAGTAGATATGTAGCACTTAGAAGTGTGAATAATTTTAGACTAGATTTGTTGTGCACACGTTTGGTTTGTAGTAGTACTATATTTGACCGTACAATGAGAAGTATTAAGGGTGTGTACAATATTTGATAGTTCTTTTTTTAAACTGTAGGATGCCAAGGCGTGGAAAAGCTACCAACTCAAGGTAACATAAATCGTTTCTGTGATATTATGTGTTATTCGTTGTGCCTGAAATGAGGAATCCTAGATTAACGGGTTAGGACGTTTCATTTATTATTGACTTGTAGTTATCGCCCGAAGACTGAAAATGCCTTCAACCCATTGCCTTTGCCTAGCGGTGTTCCAGTGCCCATGTGCTGGTGCGGTGATCCTTGCAAGGTAGCCAAGTCTGATCAAGAGGAGACGTACATGCAGAGATACTGGATGTGTGCCAATTTTGAGTTTGAGCCAACACCTGAGATCCGCCGCATTAACTTAATGGTGAGGAACTGATGTTTTGTAATAATTATTTGGTGTATTAAGTAGTCTTGAACAACTTATTTGGTTAGTAAACATTGCATTTGTTGTAGACCCCTCCACCGCTATGTGATTTTGAGCAGTGGATCGACACCGAGATCAAGCCGCAAAACAAGGAGCGGTTGGAGTACATGCAGCGATGGGATGCAGAGCGCAAGGAGAAGATAGAGCAGAGACACAAGGAGGAGGCCGCAGAAAAAGAGCACAAGGCTGAGGCGGAAATGAGGAGTGTTGCTGCGTACAGGGAGGAGCGGGAGCGGAAGCTTGAGCGTGCGCGGCGAGCGAAGGCAGCAATGGAGGAGAATCCCGATGCACAGAGGAAGGGAAAGTAGCCTCGTTGCACTCAGTAGTATGCACGAGTTGGTAGTTGTATCCTCGTCGTGTTCAACTCTTGCACTACCTTCCTTCTAGTTCTAATCTAATCTTATCTATGTAACCGCAATGAAACCAGGTGTATCATGTTTAAATTGTACTACAACTTCTCCTTGTTTCGGTATGGTCATGAATGTGCTCAACATCAATTCTTAAAAAAAGTTTCTTCTCGGTTTCTAAAAACATGTTCTGTGAATTCGAAATTTTTTGAGTCCTCCGAAAACGATTTTCGGAATTTTTGAAAATAGACAGAACCAATTTTCGCTTCTGCAAATTTTTGGCCCTATCCGAAAGTGATTTTTGGAATTTCCAAAAATAACCGATAAACAAAATAAGGTTATGTAAATTAATAAATTACAAATGGATATATCTAAAATTATTAAATTACAACTCCGATATGTTTATCCAAATATGCAGTTACAAATGTGTATGTCAATTATAATAAATTATAATTATAATAACAACTTATAAATTATAATTAATCAATTATAAACATTTCTCTCATTATTTCTTTACTAACAACTTAAAAACAATTCTTACCAAATTAAAAAAAAAGTTTTGTACATTACTAAATTAAAAATGGATATATCTAAAATTAATAAATTAAAAATCCGATGTGTTTCTCCAAACATTCAATTCAAAATGGGTATTAATCAATTATAACAAAATTATATTTACAAAAACTACTTACAAACTTAATTATGAAAACAACTTACAAATTATAATTAATCAATTATAAAATATATGCCATTAATTAATTATTAACAAGTTAAAAACAACTCTTAACAAATTAATTTGTATTAATAACAAAAAAAATACACTTAACAAATAAAAAAAAAGGCCGGCCGGCCCGGCCTGTCGAACGGCCGACGTTCGACTGGTTCGGCGGCCCGGCCTGTCGAACGGCCGGAGTTCGACTGGGCTGGCGCCCCGGCCTGTCGACATGCTGCGTGCCAACAGGGCCCAGTCGAAACGCGGCCATTCGATCGGTCCGGCTTGTTATTGCTCGGACGTTCGATTGGGCCCTGTCGAATCGCCGTGGTTCGACAGGCCCACATTTCCGCGATTTTCTGCAAAGGCCCACTAGTTTTGCAATTTTTCATTTAAACAATATTATTTCTAAAAAAACTCGACCAAGCAGTACCGATGTACAGTGCAAGCCTCCTAGATCCGCTGCCGTCAGGCGAATGAAACAACTCATCGTCGAAATGAAGTCCCGATTTGTAAGAAGAAAAAAAGGAATGGAAAAATACGAATTACCCTTCCCCCGGCACTATTTTTGACAGTTTTGGGTTAGATTGATTGACTTGACATTTTCAACGTGGCAAAAAAATATTTGAAAATTAATGGGCCCATGGTTTTGGGAGGCGGCCGAAGAATCCCAGGGCGACGACGGCAACAACGGTGGCGGCGCGGCCTCAGATCCATAGGAGTGGTGAGGGCGATGGCACCAAGCGGTGGCTAGTGGTGGAGGCGGCTGAAGAATCCCAGGGTGGCGATGGCGACGGCGGCGGCGGCCTCAAATCCAAAGGAGAGACGAGGGCGATGCCGGTGTGGGAGGAGGCCAAGCCGCGCACCAACATGGGAGGAAACGGAACCCCAGTTGTTGTCCTCCACGAGCTTGCCCGCTGCCATCTTCTCACGTTTGCGAGGCGGGGAGGGGCCGCCGTTGCGGTCTAGTCCCCGCCTCCACCTCCTTGATCTGCCTCCTCGTCTCCTCATACCAACAGCTCCTCCCTGTGGTCCGTCGTTGCCTCTGCGCAAGCTTTGCCACCGCCGCCTCCACGCGAGTTCTGCCTCCACAGTCGCTGCAGCCGTGGCGAGGGCGCTGTTGGGCATGGCTAGGGTGCAACTTCGTGATGGCGGAGAAGAAGGCCGGTTACCAGTTGACCAGTGGCAGTAGCTAGCTGAGCTCATGGAGCCTCCTTCCTTCCCTCCCCGTTGGATTGGCTCTCGCCACCGGCACTCTCTCCTCCGCTCAAAGAGAGAGAGAGGGGCATAGAAGGGAGAGAGGAAAAAAAGGCAGTGCTCACAAGTGGGCTCTACCGGTTTTTTTTTGCTGACTGTATCGCCACGTGTGTGCCACGTAGATTGAAAATCTCTCTAGATCAAGTTTGGGGGAGGGAGGGTAATTCGTCCGGTTTTAAGAGTTTGGGGTGTCGAATGTCCAATATTACAATTTAGGGGGTAATTTGTACTTTTTTCCAAAAAAATAATGAAGTCCTGAAAACATGAACTATTTATTGATGATTGATGAACAGATCTAGATGTCCTGCCTAAATCCATTTTCAGTGGGAGATATCATTTTTTTATTTTCAAGAGTGCCACATATTGATAATTTAAATAACTAATATTTCCTCCTCTTTTAATGTGTGACACCGTTGACTTTTCGCATAACTTTTGATCAAATTTAGTATAAATATATAAAAGTATAAGTTAGGATTATAGTCTTTTATTGATAAAATAAGTCACAACAAAATAAATAATATTTATATATTTTTTTAATAAGACAAATGATCAAACGTCACGCCAAAAATCAATGGTATTATACATTAAAAAACAGAGAAAATAGTACATGCAAGAGAAAGCTGTGTTGGAACTTGGAAACAGTGTAGATATGATTGCATTTAAATGAAATTCATTTCATCTTTCGCTTTATTATTTCTTGCCACATCATCGAAAATGCTAATATGACATCATATTTAATATTTAATGAGAATAAAATTTTCATTAAGAATGGCCTAATATCGTCACCGAACAGCACAGAGCTCATTGGCACTAACTCGACGGGAGGACTCAACTCACGGGGATCAGCAGGAGCTTGACCGAGCTCGAGAAGTGTTTTCAGCAGGACGCAACTAGGCATAAGACGTCCGATAGAATTCTTAATCGGACGTCTCCGTTAATCACGTGCAAGCAACTCTCTCAGTCTCTCGTATACTTCCTTCATCCTCTCTGCATTGTATGTAGCCATGTATACAGTGGACCCCCTTTTCATGCTCCCAGTATATCACTGAGATATACTGTAAAGATTCAAAGTTGGCATTCCATACCGTATATTACTGAGATATTATATTGTTATTTTGGTGAAACCATTTTGGTGATTATCATATGTTGTCACATATTGATTGCACATTTGTGCAAATGGTTGAAACGATTCTATTTTTTTAATTGCTTCGCCATTCATGCTATATTATTGTTTCAGAATTTATGTTGCACTTCTTGCAAGATATCTGAAGTTTATCTCAAAGTTGATAAGTTCTGTACTAATTTCAGTATTATGTTTGTTTTTGTCAGGTCTAGAGAATATATGCATTTGTGTACTTGAAAGAAACCAGGGTAGATTGACCCAATGGAACTATTGTCTTTCCAAATTGCCAGTGTTAGGACAGAGAAACCAACAGAGACTTGGTCATCTGCATATGGTTTAGATTTTTCAGCAATGTTGTATCAAAGTATTGTGTTCCTCATATCTTGGATTGTATGTAGTATTTCCTTGCAGGATGTAAATGTTACTTTAAGGTATTGAGCTTCAATAGAATCTCTATATATGTTACATCTCATGAGCTTATTTGGATCTCTTTCAAGTCCACAAGCAGCATAGCGCTTGTCTATCGCTAGTATATTTAACACACCGTGAGAAATTCGGATAGGCAAATTTCTTGTAAGGCCTTGTTTGGTTTGGAAGATTCCTAAATGAAATCTCAATTCCTTTCGAATAAAACTATTTATGCATTCAGTTCATAGAACTCAAAGGAAAATTTTTCATATAAACACTATGCCAATCCTCCAAAAATCCTTCAAAATATACTAATTTTATAGGAATGAAAACATTTACTAGTTCAGCTCGCATGGAAAATTGATGTGTTCTAATCATTTATTTTGCACGTACATTACTATATTATTCTTAAGTTTTCTTATTCCTGTGATCTGAAAATTCTATAAACCAAAGAGATCTAAAAAACCTAACCAGTTGCGCATGTTCAATTTGCCTGTAAATTCTCATGACATCGAAAGAGCATTATGCCGGGTTTCCTAGTCAATTTGAGATAGTATAGTAAGGTACTGCACCATCGTCACCGCGCTTACGCTTCCTATTGGATAGTCACTTCACTTGGATATACCCCGTAATTTTTATTTCAAGAATATGCATACTGATTGCGCGTGACACGTAGGGAAGAAATGCCATAGAACTTCCAGTTCCACCCAAGGCATATAAATTTCGTTGGTGTGACGACAGCGCAAGCTGTGGATGACGACGACGACTGACAAACCGGGTCTAGTACTTCTATTGTAATGGTCGTGACAAATTAATCGTGTGCCCTTTCCTCCGTCTCTCGCACATGTAGTGACACACTATCAAGTACTTTGTATTACATAAGTCCTTTGATCTTTTTTTAAATCAATTTTTTTAAGTTTAACTATTTATAAAAAAATAATAGTATTTTTAATACAAAACAAATATATAATCAAAATATATTCAGTGTTTGATTAAATGAAACTAAATTGATATTTTAGATGTTGTTAAATTTTTTTATAAATTTAATTAAACTTAATAAAATTTAACAAAAAAAATTCAAACGACCGACTTATGATACGATGAAACGGACCAAGTAGTACGTACATAACGCGTTCGACTGAAACTACTTAGCAGGTTCAGGCCGGTTTGGTATATATATATATATATATATGTAGTCATGCACCGTTCGACCACTACATGCAGTTGCAACGATCACAAATCTGGTAGTAATAAGTGACACGCAGCTAGGAGCTCAATTGATCCAATATGGACGCTAAGAGCAAGAGCACCGTGGCCGTGGCGGCGTCGACCGCCGGCTGCAACGGCGCCGACCACGCTCCACGGCCATCCGCCGCGCCAGTGTCGTCGGAGCAATGCGGCGGCGACGGCGAGCTTGGCGAGTCCGTGAGGCGGGGGTGCCGCGTGTTCCTCCACCTCGCCTCGCTCGCCTTCCTCGCCTGCGCCTTCGTCCAGACGGCGCGCCGGGCTCGCGACGACCTGTGGAACCTCGCGTTCGTCTTCTCCGCTTACGCCGCCCTCGTCGCCCTCTTCCTCGTCCTCCGCCGCGCCGAGCAGCTCACGCCGGAGTCGCCCGCCCATCAACGCCGGTGGCTGCAGCGCGCAGCCTGGGCGCTGTCCACTGCCCTCAGCTGCTTGCTTGCGTACAGGGTAGCAAGGATTATGCCGGCTGCCATGGCGGTCGCCATCTGGTCCATGACCGCCTCCGTCGTCGCCGTTGGCCTCTACTTCTTGGTTCTCAACGACGGCGGCCGTGGATCGGAGGAGGATCGCCATGTCGCCGTCGATGGCAAATCCTCCTTTCACAAGATTCCTGCTGATGAAATCGTGTAGAGAGATTCATACATACGATACATACTCCTGTGTGCCCTAGTGAGGGTGTCTGACGAATTTTTTAGGCAATACTCTCCGTAAGTACATGACGTACTGCCAAGTTGCGTTGGATTTATTTTTTATTTAATTTTATACGATCACACATTTCATTTCGAAATTCAATTCTATTGAATGTGAATTCTGTGGAAATTTTCATATATGTTACAAAAACTGATCACAAGGTTTCATTCTCCCAGTTGGGCAGCAGGATGGAAAGGCTACTTTAAGATTTAGTGACAAGCTCTGATGAATTCGATCGCCCGTATAAGCTAGTTAAACAGAGTCATAACCACCTTTTCTGCCTATGAACAAGAAAAATGGTGAAGTCTCTGTACACCTCATTTTCTCAGGTTTATACATTGACTACCAAACGTTGATGTAATGTATCAAACGCAAATACATTATCGTAAGGACCATATACCTATTTGCATGACAAATCTCTATGGTTGGTCGCGAATTGGGGGATTTTGTACTTATTCGGCATTTTACGAGTACTGTAAGTCGAACAAATCTCATCTTCAACTGAATTTAGAATAGCAAGATTCAAAGTAATAAAAAAGAAATTGGTAGGCAAGGAAAACCTTATTTACGACAAGTTTTAAACCACTATAGTATACACCAAAGTATAAAGAAGAAAACCGGGCTAAGGAAACTCACAATAAAGGGTAACAATCAATCCTCTAGCTTGAACAGGTTCTGACAGCAGAAAATTCATTTTTTTTAGCATCAAATCCGACAACCACCAATCCACCATGCATATCCACTTCGCCATTTTCGTGTGAGAATGGTCACAACTTCAGCTGTGCGATAATTTGTATTCATTGCAGGGCACAAACATTAAAATGGTGGCAAGAACAAAGGCACATTATCTATGAAACAATGCAGCTAACCAGACTACGAATGCATCTGAAATTCCAATTTCATATCCTTAGCAATACAGGGAAATTGTCTTAATGCTTCTAAGCTAAGGTAAGGTAAGGTAAGATAATAAAAGAAAAGAAAAGGGGGCTTAATGTTACCATATCCATTGTAGCCCTACAGAAACCAACATGCTCACTGTGCCACCAGAACTTATTGCCATAGTAGGAAGTCAGAAAATAGGTTGGCATGTATTGTGGGAAACGAAGGAATGAGCTGAAGAAACAAAGGAAAAATGAACCCAATGACAGGGAAAATTATGGAAGTCAGAAAAGTATTGTGGGAAACGAGGGAATGAGCTGAAGAAACAAGGGGAAAATGAACCCAATGGCAGGGAAAATTCAAGGAAGTAGCAGGTCAATTTGTGATGAATTGCAATCTAATTTACCCTGAACCTAAAAGAAACAATGAAGGCGAAGTAATCATCAAACTCAATTTGTTGCAGAACCACATGCTGATTGCACTGCTCGATCGTCACACATTAGGCACACACACAGCCGCACACCCACATACGAAACTCAGTGAAGTGAAAGCATTCAACAAATAATGCAGATCAGCATTACTACGGCAGATCAGCCATGACTACTGGAGGACTAGCATAAACTGCAAACTCTGGAGGATCTTAGGTCCTTTGGTTCATTCTTGCAGCAAAATCATTATAAAGATTAGAGTGGCCTGATATGAGAAAGCGTCATGTCCAAACAATATTGGAATTGGTAAATTTTCTGTTGTTAGTCTCAATGCATCGGTATTTTCTCGATTTATTGATCCACCAAACAAGCAGATTGTCCGAGCTGCTATGTCACCAAGATTAACTTTGCAGTACAAAGCAGTAGGTGGCCAATTTGGCCAGGTTATCAATCAACAAGAATACATGAAAAATTAGCTCCAAATCTCACATTGGAATAACAGAATTGCAGTAGATTTTGAGCTACATTTTATTCACCAATAGAAACGACCTAAAAATTATCCAAAGAACATGTATAATATGGCCAAAGCTAACCTCGCCCACAAGTCAGGGAATCCCCAAAATCGAAAGTCCTCCTCGTGGATTGGGTCGTCGAGGAGCGGCCCCCGCTACTCGTCGAGCTGCTTGAGCTCGGCCTTGAGCTGCTCCATCTTGAGCCCCATGGAACGGCGGAGCGAGTCGGCGTCGGGCGGCGGGAGCCGCGCGAGCAGCGACTCGAACGCCGCGAGCGCCTCGCCGGCGGCGTCTCGCGCGCAGGCGGCCTCCTCGTCGAAGTAGACGGTCTCCTTGCTGTCCATGGCTGCCTCGATCTCCTCCCGCGCCTCCGCGAACTTGCGGTTCACCTCGTCGACATCCTTGCCGTAGTCTGCCGTCGAGAAGGCGCGCCGGTGGCACCCCTCCGGGAAGAGGGGCGGCCGCCGCGGAAGAGGAGGGAGCGCCGGCGCGCGCGTTGGGGCGGCGGCGGCGGGGCGGAGGAGGGAGGCGGCGGCGCGGAGGAGGAGGCGAGGGTTTCGGTGCATCCTGGATTGCGGAGTTGCGGCGGCTTGGTTTCGGGGTCTCTTGTCCTTCCAAGAATTCGGGGGGTGCTTTCGGCAAGTTGTTCTCGCAGCGGCAGAAATGTCGGCTTCGTACTCATTTTAGGCTTTTTACGGAGAATTTAACTATTTATCACTTTTAAAAGATAATAATTAAAAATTTGTTTCTTGGAGGACATGTGAGTTCTCATATATCTATAAGATATGAGTCCAATGACAAATCTTTAATTATCACTTGTAAGAGTGGTAAATAGTTAAATATCTTCTTTGAAAGGCTTGTTTAGATTAACGCTTATCTTCATCGTACTAAATTTTTTAAAAGGCATGGATGTCTGGTTTGATGTCAAATATTATCCACACTAATATAAATTCTACTCTGAAATTTTGATAGTATCAAAATCTTGGCAAGTTTTTTACTGAACAAGCTTTGTTTTTTCCCTTGTGCTGCTAAACACAATTAACCTTTTTATAATTGTGCTGGTAAATACAAAATTTTGAAAATTTGAGTAGTAGAAGCATGCTGCTAAAAATTTGGATTTGAATATTCATTGCATAAACATCATTTGCATTTTTTTCTTCTTCAAATTAACATATAAAATATTATCTTCATCTCAAAATATAAGAGATTTTATCCATATAGTTACATGGGTAAAATGAAAATATAAGAGATTTAGCCCATGAAACTACACAGAGGAAATTTCTTATATTTTGAAACGGAGATAGTAATGTTTATTGAGGAAGAACTATTGATATGTTGGTAAATGTTGCAATTTTGATGTCTGTAAGATATGATTGTGTATATACTTAGCATGGTTCATGTTGTGGGAAAAAAAAGACTGGAATTTTGAAGTTTTGATGCAGAACGAAAGTACATTCAAGTGAGATTTCGAATAGTTTTCAAGAATTCGAATTTGAAACAATAATTTGACCAAAATTTTATCAAAATTTGACGAAAAACTTCATACCACTTAAAAGTCAGGATTCGGCTCTTAATCAGAAAGGTGAACCCTGATACTTAGGCTGAGTTCTTTTGTTCACTTTCTCAACTATCTCTCTTATTTTCCGCGCGCATGCTTTTCAAATTGTTAAACGGTGTGTTTTCTAAAAAAAAAATTATACGAAGGTTGCTTTAAAAAATCATATTAATCCATTTTCAAAAAATATTTAGCTAAAACTTAATTAATCATGTGTTAATGCATACATCGTTTTACGTGTCGAAGAGAAGGTTTCCCAACCCCTCCTCCCAAACCGGCTGTTAGTCAGTGCAGAAGCCTGTAAAAAAAAGTTGGCAAGTTCTACTGCATATAAATTAGCACCGCAATGGGGGAGAGAACTAAATTCCAAGTCCTCTTTCTGTAGCATCAAAGATATTGGTGATGAGAGCAAAACATCTCTATTTTATTTCAATGTTAGGAGAAAATTGGTGGTAGGAGAAATACATCTCCTCCCATTTCTCACTATTTATTTCAATTCACTTGTAACATTTTCGCATTTGCATGCACATCAAAATGCAACTATCTACCACTACAAAAACTATTGGCCGGTCAGGTATAGAAAAATCCTGAATTGTCACTTCTTAGATAAAATTTCAGATCCAAAATCCTTCTGTAGCCGATCCTTGGACTCCACTCTGGCTGCTTGTATAACATCACTAATAAAACTCTTGTCTGGAAATTCATCTGGAACAAGGCTTCTATATGTATCAAACAGCTCATCTGCTTCTTCCTTTTTGTCTAAAAGTGCGTAAACGATACCCTGCATTTTGGAACACCGTGGACCGAGAGTTCTTGTCAAGGATCAAAATAAAAGGAATTTGGAACATATCACATGACATATGTAAACGGTTAAGGTACCTGGCAAAGATGAGGTCGGAAATCTCGAGGATCCTCATTAATAAGATTTTGCAGTTTCTCTGATGCGACATCCAACTGACCCTGCATTTTGAAAGTTTAAATTAGAAATCAGAAAATCAACATGGACTCAAAACTAGTGTCGTTTGTTACCTTGACAACATGCATCTGAGCAATCAAAAGCTTAATGTTGCGCTCTTCTGGAACCCTTTCCTCAGAAATCGCAAGTTGCAAAGCTTTCTCCAGCATCTCAAAAACAGTGGGTCCTTCAGATCTTTTATGCATACACAGCGCGAGTCCCTGAAAATAACATAAAATGCGTGAGTTCATAAAACAGCAGTATTGTCCATAATGTTCCATGATTGAAGACCACAGTAAAGTAAAACATTAGGTATGCCAAACTTAGTTTCAAACTTTCGGTTCCAATGACATCATGTATAATGCTGCATAATCCTATGATACAAATGCAGAGCAAGCATTCATCATATAAGAACCCATAAAACTGTATTTCCTGGGGAAATGTATGAGCCTTCACTTGGTCAATCGTACTTATGTAGTTCTGTTCCCATTCAATATCTAGTAAACAAAAGGAGCATCTCTATCTGATATCCATAGAAACCCCAAAAGATGGAATTTCACAATAGGCAGGACCTAAGCTACTTCTACATTCTTCTGTCATATAAATATAAGCCTAGTAGCCTACAGATTGCCACCAAATCTGTTGTTGACAGGACTCTTATCACAAATCCTTCAACATTTGAAAATGCTTGCTCTGATTCTGCTATCTAAGGCAAGCATCACATCATTCAGATGGACAACCAAGCACGAGCCTCAGATAGATTAGGGGAAATTGCAACAAAGTTTCATGCCACAAGTATTCCGTCCCTAATCAATAATCACCGAAGCAGCGTCATCGCAAGCTACAGCTATTCTACATTCCTACTACCAATTTGGGTTTGTCAATTCTTTCACATGTATAAATCATAAATCACTCGCCACCAAAGCAAAAGAAACCAATTGCCATGATCATATCATGCTACTACTAATGGATTCAATGAGATCATATCAACAGCAACAACAAACTGAATTCAGTGGACTGAAGAGAACAAGAGCAGGTTGTAAATTAGTAACCCACATGGAGTGCCCTGACGAGGAGTGGCTTCTCGGCGAGGACCTCCATGAAGAGGCGCTCGGCCTCGGCGAGGTCACCATTGAGCTCGTGCAGCAGCGCCTCCATGAGCCGCCACTCCACCTCGCCGGGCTCCGCCCCCCGCAGCCGCCGCGCGAACCCCAGCGCGCCGCCCCAGTCCGCGCGCCTCATCTCGGCGAACAGCGCGCACTTGAGCGCGTCCACGTCGCCCGGATCGCCTCTCAGGACCTCCATGTACATCTGCACCTTGTCGTCGGCCTCCTCCTCCTCCTCCTCCTCCTCCTCTTTCTCTTCTTCTTCTTCTTCTTCCTCCTCGTCGTCGTCTTGCCGCAACCGTGCCTCCTCGACCTCCGCCTCCACCTGCGCTTCTTGCTGCTTCTCCTCCTTGGATTCTTGCTCCTCCGTTTCTTGCGGTTGTTGGGCAGGTGGGGGAGGGGAGGCGAGGGAAGGGAGGGGGCGGACGCCGGAGAGGGAGAGGAGGGAGGCGACGAGGAGGAAGAGGAGGGTTCTCGAGGTGGAGATGATCGGCGAGAGGATGCCGGCGGCGGTGGGTGTCCTGGAGGAGGAGGAGTGGGTTCTGTGGGTGAGGAGATGGAGTTCGGGAGGGGGAGCGGAGAAGGGAGAGGGGCGGTGTGGTGGTCTGAGAGGGAAGGGGAGGGAAGGATTGNGGCGGGGAGGAGTGGCTGGGAGGAGGAGGAGGCGGCGGCGGCGGTGGAGAGGAAGCTCATCGCCATTGCTGACGTCTTCCGCTTCAGGAGGAAGCAGAGAGGAGAAGGGACTTGCACGGACTGGAGGCTGATGCGACTTTGTTTTTATTTTCAACAGATTTTATATGGTTTCTTCAAATTTTGTTTGACGAAATTCAACTCTACTCCAAAGAAACCTGCATAAGTTTCACAGGATTACGATGGGTTATATCTCGCAGGAAACAAACCAATTCGTAGGAAAATGGAAGAAACCTGAGCTGCAAACACGACCAGAAGAGCAGGGGTGGAAGTTTTTTCTTACTTCTTATCTTTATCTATTATAAAAATTAAAGATAATTATGCACTCAATCGTTCGTTCTCTACTAGTTCAACTTGAGAATGCATCGAGCTATTTGACGTGCACGAGGATGCACCGTCGTTTGTCCATCATTGTTGTTATCGCAGGAGAAGTAGAAAACGAAACAGAATCATATTTTCTTCTCATCTCTCTTAACCCAAAATTTTCATCATCGTTCCTTGGGCTCACACAATTTGTCCCCGATGCAAGATGAATCACTCCTTCAAGAGCACGATTTTCTTCTCCTCTTCCATCCTTCACATCTACCGGCTTTTCTCCCGGATCCAACCGGATTGTCCCACATTGTTGGTAGCGGCCGATGAACGAGTCCACAGTCAGTTCCTCTTCATGAAGCCTGACCTCTTACACGACACGCTCGTGGCACTCGGGCCTCATCTCCTCAGTTCCCCTATTACATTCGATAGGTTTGTCTTCAATTGGATAATGACGAGGAAAAGCTAGATCAACTGCTTGAGGCCTTCAACGCATTAGACTAGATAAGAAACAGAGCCATAGTGCGATGTCCTCACCGATGTGCCGTCACGCGCCCAGGCGCCCACCACCGTTGACGCGGACAAGTGCTTTGTGCACATCCTTGGTCTTGAATTTTCATGTGTATGAGGATCTCGCCTTGTTGGAAAGGGGTTGATGGTTGTTCATGAAAAGGCTCGTGGCTCTGTTGTCGCTGGCGCAGGCGAGGAGGACGAATCAAGTAGCATAATCCTGTTTCTTTTCACTTTCAGCTGGGCGCAGAAGATGAGTTCATTGCAGTGGAGTTTGTAACGTTTGAAACAGAAGCTGCATTTCATTTCATAGACAATCCTCCTTTTTTCTTGGGATTGTATTCTCTGTTTGATTACCAATTACATGCATGTTAAAATATTTGATTATCAATTACATGTATGTTAAAATATTTGCAGAACTAGGTGAGACAATTAGAATGTAATATAAAACTTTATATAGGCAAAGCAGGCTGAACCAACTTATCAACCTTAGCAATTGTTATATCTCTAAAGCTTGCAGAACCAAAATATATTATAGTTTTGCTAAATGGAAGGTCAGGACCATGGAGAATACTCTAAAAGGTATTGCCGGTTAATTTAAAATGCTGAAAGCATGAAATAATGCCCGAAGCTTAAATATTTTTTGTTGAAAATAGAATCCTGAGGGCTGCTCTTCCTCTGCTATAAGAATAAAGCTAAAAGAGCTAAAACAAAACTCAGGTACGGAGTGAGCTAGATAAAATAACTTGGAGCTTCAGTTTTTTTATTCAGTAGTTCGTCTTAACTGCTTATTGATGAAAAAGATGTTATGAAGTTTATTAATTATCGCTCTCATAATACAGCCTTGAAAATGAGTCATGTGATCTTATTTTTCTTTCTCATGCAGCTATTTTTAGTGTGGTTGAGACTTTGAATTTATATAAATTAGTAGGATTCTCTGATGACCCTTTTATGAATTTGTTGTGCAAGGCATTGACCTGATTCTTACAATACAAGTCTCCTTTCCTTCGCCAATGAGTTCAATCAAAGATTTCATTTTGCATGGTTTTTGAACAAAAGTATATATGCCAATATATTTTTAATGGACTTTTACCCGTAACGATCCTTTTATCCCCGTGACAAAGCACGAGCATTATTGCTAGTTAGTTAAAATTTTCACAAAACAGTAATGGTCCAAACTATGCAAAACCACGTGGAGTCTAGCATTGGTCCTAACCACAATTTATCAGAGTTTCACAAAACCAAATGCGCTACACAAATTTAGCTATTCTTACACATGGGGTATTGGGGTTTTATGTACGGGTCGATGTTGGCTGTGTCCTGTGTGCATACCTAGTCGAAGTAGATGTAGAGGCCGGATATGATTTCAGTGCTTAATATAATAATCCATATTATCTTAAAGAAAAATATGCAGGCAAATGTGGCCATTCCACCTAGCATTGGCCTTACTTCATAATATCATCAATGGAACAGTTAAGATACAACAATGTATCCAGTAATTTATAAAACCAATTGGTGAATAAAAATACAAGAATTATACTCGCGGGATGTCAATCTAAAACGTGCTCAAACATAAGTTTTCAACAAGGACCAGACAGCGGACCACCAAACTAGAATGATGTTGGTATTGCAAGTGATGAAGACAGCCACAAAAGTTTTCCTTTAAGATGCAAGTTACAACCAAATCAATTAGCTCTCTTTGGTTATAAATCAAAGATGTATAACATGTTATATAACCACATTGTTTTCTTCCGTGGTTGCAGTTTGGTGACGGAGTGCTGTTGAAACAGGACAGTTTCTCCTGAGTTTTTGATAGAGAAAAAGTAAGACTATAGCCAAGCTTTCAACTTCTTGCTACAAAATTACGTAAGATTTGCCTAGAGATTTCAAAAATGGAAAATGTGTATTCCTTTCTAACTTTTTATCTCTTCAACATGTTGCAAGTCCTCCTTTTCTAATTGCTTGTATCTTTTTTGTACATCTCGGCCTTAAGAACTCCAACATAAGGCAGGTTGCGGTAGAGTTCAGCATAATCCATGCCATATCCAACAACGAAGGAATCTGGGCACTGCAAAAGGAAAATAAAAAAAGTTGTGATTAATTTAACATTGTAAAGGAGGGATGGAGCAATCAATTCAGCCGTTCCCAATGAATGAAACAAGCACACAAGGAAGTAAAGCTAACTTGACGTCAACATCATGCTGCTACACATAAATTTTAAATACCACATTGTTGAAGTAATTCATACCTCAAAACCTCTATAAAATTTTCCATCCCCTACTAGCTGAAAATTAGTACTTCTCCTCGCCGGTTTGTCAAGAAAAGTGCAGACTGATATGGATGATGCTCCTTTCTTTTCTAAATGAGCAATGAGACAGGAAACGGTATTCCCAGTGTCCACAATATCTTCCACCTACCAAGATATGAAACCAATGTCAATTTCTAGACAAGAAGAACATGCTCAGTAGATACAAGTCTAGTATGTATATGACATTATGACATAACCAAATAAATAGCACTGCTGTAAATGTGATACTAATTTAATACTATAAAGAATACAGCTGGTCTTAAAAAAAAGTGCATTGCTCAGTGAACCTTAAGCAATAAGCACATACAGTTGTTGGCTAAGACATCAAAAAACATGGATCTGGGAACACACTATATAGTTTCTCAGTCAGACTCCATCTTAGAGCCTCACCATGAGACACAACCAGCACACAAGGAATCAATGTGGGCGGTGAACTACAATTTAATTTCTCGTTCCACCTAAAACTCATTTCTGCACATCCTTTATGGCTCAAAGTAGTGGCCAGTATTGTCATTTCCACAATTCACATGTCACCGTCATCATATCAATTATTTTTCAGTTGTTGATTCATCATCTCAGTTGATAAGTCACCATCAAGTATGATTCATACTATTAAGCCTTGTTTGGCTAGGTCAGGAGGATCCCAGCCCAACCACATGGAGTTAAGTTTAATTTGAGCAGACTGCCATCCTGGTCCACCCAAGCAAGGCCTTAGTAAAGTAAGTATTGCTGAAGTGAACATAAGTTTTGTTTGCCTTTATGAAAAGGGTGTCCCTTCATGGTCCTAAAGTGAAGATAATAATGCAAAGTTTTCATGATTTTGCTGTGTTCCCATTTGTCTGCACCAGTTTTGTATCAAAATTAACAAGTTGTGATCTAGAGTACTTGTCACATTTAAAAATCTTTATGAGATGATATTATTGTTTACTTTGACTATTGCCACTGCCTAACAAACTTTTCACTCCACTTTCGCAGAACTTCAGAAATCAGAGAACAAAGCAAGGTGCAGGTTTGCCAAATAACAAAGAGATTTGCTTGATATTGTTATAACCCAAATTCAGCACCTAGTGTTTGTAAGAAAGGATAATTGCAATACCTCCCAAAAAACTGGACTATATCAATACCTAAAAATGTCGCTGGATATACAGTTGCATTGATTGATCCAAATGATTTGTTCAGTTTGTATGAGAATTGGATGAGATCAGGAAGGAAGGTACACACTGGCCGAGAGCAGGGTCATCCTTCAACTCTAAAATCACATACAAGCATATCTCCAAAAGGTGTATGGACAACCATATCAAGATTCTTATTGAAAATTAACCTGAGCTCATAGATTCAAAACACTTCTGTTCTGCTGCTAGGTTACACTCATAACCTGCCAACTTAGAACATGTCACCTGTTTTTTTCTACTCCCCCAAAGACAAATAGACAAGAACTGAAGCCTTTCCTCCTACTAAGATGTGGTGGCCCTCCTGGGATCCAAGAAGGCAATTCAACTGCTCACAAACTAGTGTGGCAAACGCAAAGCTTACAGAACAGATTCATTGTACTCTTGCTAGCTTCGGTGACGCACCACCTCCAAGAGTTCGGGAAGTATGTCCAAGAATGTAGGAAATGGAATCTTGTCTTGGTTAGAAAGAACAAAGCTGATCTTCTAGAGCATGATGAGATGGAACTCCTATTGGCATACACTAGAAACCACACTAGGGGAGTTAGCAGGACGAAGAGACATAGAGCTATTGGGATTTCATTCCAAGTTGATACGGTTGGGAATTCACCCCACGGCCAGGCAACACCGTAAGTATTGCACCCATATCGCCCGGTTGCTGGGCGATGCAGCAATTATTGCACCGGTGTCACCTGTTGGCTGGGCAATATGGCCTGTGAACCATGCTATCACCCATTGGATGGGCAACGTGGACCGTTGTCACCCGTCCGACAGGGCGACACCGCAACATGGCCCATGTCACATGAGGCGACATAGGTATATTTTTCAAGATATTTTCAAAAAGGGTTGATGTCTTTCTCTAGAAAAAGGAATATTTACAAAACTCCTGGCGACAACAACTCGCCTGTTGGATGGGCGACAAGGAGCAACATGGGAAGATTCTTGCAAATAATTTGAGAAATGGGTTATTCCTGCAAAATCACAAGAAAAAAATACTCCTTGCATTTTTTAATAGATGATGTTGTTCAACATGGCGTTTGACCATTCGTCTTATTAAAAAATGTAGTGTAAATTTGCAAATTTATAAGTCATGCTTAAAGTACCTTAAGTGATAAAACAAGTCACGACAAAATAAATGATATTCCCTCCGTCCCAAAATATAAGGGATTTTGGGTGGATGTGACACATCCTAGTACTAGGAATCTAGACAAGAAGCCTGTCCAGATTTGTAGTACTAGAATGTGTCACATTCACCCAAAATCCCTTATATTTTGGGACGGATGGAGTATTTACATAGTTTTCCTAAGATAAGTGGTCAAACATCATGTTGAAAAGTCAACAAAGACATCTATTTAAAAACGGAGGAGATATTTTTTTAAAAAAAAATTACCATCACATGCCTCCTAAGTTCTTCAGTTTTGATAATGGAAGAAATCTTCCAGAAGCCATGTTAAAAACCATATCTATATATCTATATATTCTATATAGTTGGAACCAAAAGCTAAACATGCATTGAGCCACATCATCTAGAAAACAAAAGCCATGCTATTGTTTTCTAGATTATGTGGCTTAATGCATGTTGAACTTTTGGTTCTACCTATATAGGTTGCGCAAGGTATCCACTAGTTGATACAAGAATTTGTGACCATATGCGGGAATGAAAAGGATTAAAAACATGCTACAATAACAGATTAAATTAACTCAATGATTACGTACACTTCTATTAAGCCAGAAATATTAGATAAGATGTGACATTCTCACAGCCCATCAAAGTGTCACGGTACATTAACAACTGAAAGGGAAGATGTTGTCATCAATCTACTCGTCTTTGAATATGTAGGAAAGAAAATTTTGAACAAACTACTATATTCAGTAACCTGAAAGGATGCCACGACTCACGAGAACGGCACAACCACACACCGCACGCAAGGGGGAGGGAGGGTCGGGGCGCTCACCACCACGACGTGCTTCCCGGCGACGTCGACCTTGAGGTCGGAGGTGATCCTCGGCCGGCCGCTCGACTCGGTGCCGGCCCCGTACGACTCGGCGCGCACGAGGTCCACCGCGAGTGGCGCGTCGACGCGGCGCACCAGGTCGGCGAGGAAGAGGAACGCCCCCGTGGCGACGCCGACGACGACGGCGGGCTGACGCAGCCCGCGGAGGTCGGCGCCGAGCTCGGCCGCCACCTCAGACACCCGGGCGGCGATCTCGGACTCCGTCCACAGCACCCGGTCGATGCCGGCGTCGGCGACCATCGTCGCGGCCGTCTGCGCCTCGGCGGCGGCGGGCAAGGCTAGGGTTAGGGTTCTGCGGCGGCGGGCGCGCGCGGGATTGGGGAATTTATTGGCGGNGCGGGCGGAGATGGAGGAGAGGAAGTGTTCCGCGAATGGAAAGGCGCGGGGCCAGCGGGGAGGAATGGTGGGATTCCCAAATTCGGCGTTGCCACCAGCAGCAGCATGATGGAAGCCGCTGACTTCTGTCTTTGGATTTTTTTTTTTTCTTTAGACCTCGGACACTCCGGCCAACGGGTGTGTAGTTGGATTTTTTTTAAAAAAATATGGTAAAAAAATGCAGTTGCTCGCAACGCGTGCGTACTTACTTTTATTTTTTCGAAAACACAGTACAAACGTAAATGCTCACAACGCGCATATCCTCATCTCTATGAATGCACACCATATTCATATGAGCACCTCTGAAAAACTGGGCCGACATATCTTGAGACCTTGAGACCTATCCATATGAGCATGAACATCTCAGAAAAACTGGACCGATATATCTTGAAATTATCGGTACGCCGCCTATCATTGCAAGAATAGTTTAGCCGTAAACGCGAGCACCCGTGTTAAGTCTAGAACATGAACCTGGGTGGGCTGATTTCACCACAAGAAACCTAACCAGTTGAGTTAAACTCACTTTTGCGATGTGTACTCGGATTCTGTTAGAGTAGTTTTTATATGAAATGTGATAGTTACCATCAACTCATTAATTAAGAGGTAATATACATAATCCACTGTCTATAGCAAATTTGTCCCAATGCACCATGTTTTATTTATTTACTCTTATAATCTATTGGTATATTTATTTCAACTTTCTTTAAATTTGTATTGGGGTTACCCCTTACTCTTTCCGTCTAAAAAACTAACCTAATGTTGAATGGGACTTGTCCAGATTCGTTGTACTAGAAAATGTCTCATCCAACACTATATTGGTTTTTTGGGACAGAGGGAGAACATGAGAGGTGTTTCATTTTTCTCCTCCACCTTACTATACGAGATTATATGGTAAGTAAAGGCAAGTGCTTGCATATCTATGGTACTTGCTTTTACCCGTACTCATTCTCATGTAGAGTAAACAATATCGCCCCAACACCCATACTTGCTCACGGGTAAAGAAATCCATCGTACCTACTACGTGCCATGCTGGTAGAGAGATTGAGAAGCTGAGAATGAACATAGAATGAACATAGGTAAACATATGGACAGGGAGGTAAGAGGGGGCGCAATGGAGACACGAGGGATGGTGGTGAGGGCGATGATAACCCGACCCTAGCTGCGAGGGTTAGCGGCAAACGTATGGCGTGCGCACCTACTCGAGGGTGTGATGCAACTATGCAAGTGTGCGTGGGGCGACACGTTGTCTACTTACGTTGTGTTGCATGCGATGACCGGCGTTACGGTGGGGCAAGCCTGCGTGGAGAAAAGTTAGGGTTGGAGTTGAGTGTAAGGCCTTTTATACCAAGGTTTGGTAGCTATTGGGCCTTGGGCTACTCACCATTTTGGGATAGGCCTATGGGTATTTTCCATCTATCGGTTAATAGGTATGGGTAGCCATAATGTTTTAGAAACCCGTTTCACATACAATTTAAGTGACCCGTGGATATAATAATTGGATCATAATCAGCTCCTAATAAAGGAAAAACCCATCGGATTTTAGTCGCAGGGTCTATTACTATCTCTACTCTGACCCTATTTGGTAGGACTCTAACCCTTAAATATAATATAATTTCAGAAATATAGTCTGAAGTGAAGTTGTAAAGCGACCCAAATTCTACTTTACTTTATTTTTATTTTAGATGAAGTTAAAATCATTTGGTTGAGCTTCAATTCTAGAAAATATAGAGTTGAGTTAATTAGCCCTTCAAAGAAGCCCGAAACTCCCAGATGAAGAGACTCGAGCGTTACTGTAGCCTTAAAACAGGAGCTATAGAGGATAGCTAGCAAAACTTACCAATGGCCGATAGATGACTATGGCCCTGTTTCTTTTTTATTTTTAACCTTTTGATTCACACGATCCTGCTTCTAGATTGTGGTTTTGAGAAGCTAAACTACTAGAAGTTGATTGCAGATTTAGCTTTTGACGTAAAAGAAATGCACATGTATTACAATTTGTATAGCACACCAAGTAACAGTTTTGGAACATCTTCACTCAAAATCTATAAAGGAGCTTTATACGATGTTTTAAATTTTGTAAAAAAATATTTTGATTATGGAAAATCCATTTACAGAATTAAGCTCTCTGTTTTTCTTCTAATTCAACAAACACGGTATATTTTTTAAAAAATATTTTTGTTATTTTTCGTAAAAGTTTTTCACGTAAAAATCATGTTTCCGTTATGCATCTATTTTCATAACGAAAATATCAGAGCATGGAAGATTGATCTAATACCATGCAGCCGCCGGCGTGTTCATTGTCTCATCGAAGAAATCAATTCGTCGAGGTCGATTCTACCGCTGGTTCGAAGCAGAGTCGTAGTTGATCTGTTCGGCACCCTACCCGTCAATCCTAAGTATAGGTGGCCAAACGGGCGGCACGGCACGGCCCGGCACGGGCACGGGTCCGGCACGGCCCGTTTCGGCACGGCCCGTTAGGCACGGCTGATGAAACGGGCCGTGCCGTGCCGGCCCACGTGCCGAGCCGCCGGCCCAAGCACGGCCCGTGGATGGCCGGGCCGTGCCCGTGCCGGCACGGCACGCCTGCGGCCCACGGGCCGTTCGGGGCACGGCGGCCCGTGAAGCCGGCTGCTGGGCGCTGGCCTCAGTGGCCTGCTGGGCTAGTGGGCTGGCTGCACTGCTGCACAGCTGCACAGTGTTTTTTTTAAAAAAAAAGCAAAGGAAATGTATAAGGAAAAAAATTAAAAATTGAAATAAAAGGTTTTAAAAAAGTAATGATTTACTAATGTTAAAAAATGAAAAAATGGTATTTAAAAAATGAAAATAAAAGTTTTTTAAAAAATAATGATTTGCTAATGTTAAAAAAAAGAAAAAATGGTATTTTTTTGTTGTGTTGAAAAATTTAAAAATATAGATTGTGATTCATTATTTTGAAATAATTTAAAGATAAATCCACACTTGCGAAAATATTGCAAAAGAATTTGTTAAAAATAGTAATGACCTTTATTGATGTTTATATCATTACAGGATACAATGATACATGCTGCCTCGTTAAAAACTTTGTCATGTAAAAACTCATAGGGGAAAATGAGAAAACCATGACAAAGAAAAGAGTACAGCTCAAAGGTCAGAACTACTTCTAACAAAATTCTACTGGGGTTGGTCTGGATCCAGGTAGAGTTGCTCGAACTGGGCGGCCAATTCTTGGTTGTCCGCAGTGTATTGGGCATGTTGTCGAGCAAGCTCCCAGTCTTTAACGCTCAGTAGCATTTCGACGTGGTCGCTGCGCAGAGTCGTCCTCCGGTCTTCGATGATTCGGCCGCATAGACTGAAGGCCGATTCGGAGGACACCGTCGACACGGGCACCGTCAACACATCCCGTGCTAGTTTTGAAAGCACGGGATATGTTATCTTGTGGTCATTCCACCACCCGAGGACGTTGAAATCTTGTGCTTCGTGGTGGATGGCGTCGCTGTCCAAATAACCGGACAACTCTTTGGCCACAACATGCGAAGAGGCGTCTCCACTTGTAGCCGACGAACTGCCACCACCTTGGCTTGAAGACGATCCACCCCAAATCCTACCCTATTGTATCTTCTTCTTACCTGTAGTGGGGATAGGAGAGGGTCTCTGCTGGCGAACTTCCTGAAACTTTACTTCATATCTTCCAAAAACCTCATATAATTTACGTCTAACCTCAGTATAAAAAGAACTATAATCTACACCTATAGTATCTCCAACAAGTGATAAAATAGCAGACAATCCCCTTAATTTACACCTAGGATCTAAAACAAAAGCAAAAGCATACAACATAGGTATATTTTTCCAATATTTCAAATATTTTTGTTTCATGTGAAAGACAGGTTCAGTTAGAACGTCATCATTTTCGTATTCTTTAAATAAAGTAGCAATTTCAAGAAGGTTGTGCAAAATTATATTAGCAGTTGGATAATAAACTTGTGACAAAGTTAGAGTACAATCATAAAAAGTTTCTAGAAATTGGTGAAATTTTTGGACAATTGCCCAAACATGCTCGTTCAGTACTGAAGACCCGTCACTGTTTCTTGGGCCACCACGTGACTGAACAAAATCAGAGAGTAAACTACTATAAGGTAAAACAACTTTTAACATTAAATACGTTGCATTCCACCGATGCTCTGCATCGGTGGCAAACTTACGAGCTCTCACACCGGCCGCATTGCAAAACCTCTTCCATGCAGCAATCCGCGGGTTAGAAGCAGTTAACCACGCGATTGCTTGACGAACAGCATCGATGTGGTCACCTACCCTCTTCATGCCAGTCTTAACAATCAAATTAATTATATGACATGCACAACGCTGATGGAGTAGAAAAGATTGAGCATAAACACAAAATAAAGGTTGCAATATTTCAATAGCCCTAGAATTAGCAGATGCATTATCTAGGGTGACAGCAAATATTTTATCAGCAAGATTAAATTCATTAATTACTTCCCTAATTCTTTCAGCTATGTTTTCTCATGTATGTGAGACATCTATTAACCTAAGCCCTAAAACTCTCCTTTGTAATTGCCAATCATCATCAACAAAATGAACAACTACGCTAAGATAATCCTCCCTAGCTCTACTACTCCATATATATGAAGTAACACTAATAGAGAAAGTACATGTACTAAACAGTTCCTTAAGTGCAGTTGCTTTCTTGTGATAAACATTCTCTAAATCTCTAGTTGATGTTTGCCTACTCACAGCTTTAAACCTAGGGTTATGAGATTGCTGAATGTAATGTTCAAAAGCAGGGGACTCCCCAAAGTTCAGGGGTAAATCTTGCCTGGCGATTAACCGGACAAGAGATTCCCGAGCAACCATGGGATCGTACTCCCAACTGCGTACCGTACCGTCTGGGTTTACCATAAGTTGCTGCTGCCGGAGTTGTATTCCTTGCTTCTTGGCACACGACTCCGCATGGCGCTTGAGGTGACCTGTACCACCAGAAGAACGAGCAGATAAAATTTGCCTACATATTCTACAACGGGCTTTCGATACCTCCCTTCCGTCGGGGCATGTTTCCTTTATCTCGTCGAAGTTTTGCCACACACCGGAGGTTCTCGATCTCTTCGAGCCGGTGTGTGTCGAAACACTTCCGCTCGCGGTTCCGGAAAATCCTTCCGAAGCTGTCGCCGCCTGAACCGGTACCTCCTCCACGACAGCCGCATGAACCGATACCTCCTCCACAGATGGTGGAGTTGGAGCCGATCTGGTGGCATCGTCAAACCCCAACATGTAGTTGGGGTCGAAATCACCCAAGGTGAACGACGGCAACTGGTATGGATAGTTCGGATCCATTCTGAAAATTTAAACCGACATAAACAAATTTTTGAATATTTATTGAATTCACAAACACAATACAAATAATACACAAATTTGAATATTACTTACATCTTTCCAACCGCGAGCTCTTCAAACCTCTGCGATCAAACTGTTGAACTACGAAACTAATTTTGATTTTTGACAAAATTTGAGCAAATTTTGTCAAAATCAAAAAAATGCACACTTGAGAACAAAGAGAGCACTTTAGAGCACTTGAGAGCACAAGATGAGAAGTGTGGGATGAGGAGAAATGACTGGGGTTCATGCCCTATTTATAGGACGAAATTTGAGATTTTTTGAAATTTTTTTGAAATTTTTATGAATTTTTTAGCCCCCCAACGGTTATTTTCAAATTTGAACGGACAAATAGCCGTTAGTGCCACGTGGCGTCTTCCCATTCGCCCGCAGCCCGCTCGCGCGTCGTGCCCTGCCGGCTGCCGCCCTGTCGCCTGGCCCGCCTGTCGGCCTGCGCAGCTGCCCTGCGCGCCTGCGCCCTACGGCTTGCGCGGCTGCGCCCATTGGACCACCGGCGCCGCGGGCCGTGCCGTGCCGTGCCGTGCCGTGCCGGCCCGCGGGCTCGACCGGCAGCCCAAGCACGGCATGGCTACTCGTGCCGTGCCTGCACGGCCCGTTACTGTAGCGGGCCGTGCCGGGCGCGTGCCTGCTACAGGTCACGCGTGCTCGGGCCGCCCGTTTTGGCACGGCCCATTTGGCCACCACTAATCCTAAGTCGTCGACTCGAGTCAACGTCGTCCTCCCTGCTACTCGCGTGAGAAAAAGGAGCAGCAGTAGCGCATGTAGAGGAAAAGAAAACTAGAAGTAGGAATCCATCTACTCCAACGCACGCGTCCCGAGGAGAGAAAAAAGCCATCCCCAAACTACTCACGTGAATTCAATTTCACGCTGAGAATTGCTAAGCGCACACAAACTTTTGTACCAGGAAGAGCACAGTACTTTGCTACGTGCACACAAGAAGTATACGTAGAGGTTCACATTTTTTTTGCTAGGTGTACACCAATTTCTTACAAGCAGATTCAGGATTAATTTCCATGACAAGTTTAAAGTATGATCTACCGCTCCTGGACCGAGACACAAGATTTTCACTATGGCAAGTGAAGATGTGAGCCGTTCTTGCACAACAAGACTTCGATAATGCGCTATCTAGATTTGACAAGAGGACTAATAATTGGTCCGACGATGAGAAGAAAAGGGATCGTAAGGTTATGGCATATATTCATCTTCATCTATTTAACAATATTTTGCAGGAAGTGCTTAAGCAAAAGACAGCCGCTGAGCTATGGTTGAAACTGGAACATATTTGCATAACAAAGGATCTGACAGTAAGATGCACCTGAAGTAAAAATTATTTTTGCACAGGTTACAAGACAATGAGTCTGTGATGGATCATCTCTTCACTCTCAAGAAAATTGTTGCTGACATTGAGTCTATGGAGGTAAAGTATGATGAGGAAGATTTATGCTTTATTCTATTATGTTCATTGCTTAACTCATATGAAAATTTCAGAGATACTATTATTTATAGTCGTGATACTTTAATTAGTTTACAAAGCTTTACATGCCAAAGAAAAGATGAAGAAGATGATATCATCTGAAAGTTCAAGTTCACAAGCAAAAGACTTGGCTGTTCGGGGTAGGCAACAGGAGTAGAACACAAAGAACAAATCAAGAGATAAAAGTTCAAGTAGCAACCATGAGAGATCAAAGTCCAAAGACAGGTGTAAGTCATGAAATACTGCAAGAGAGATGGACATGATATCTTCGAGTATGGGAAGCTACAGAACAAAGACAAGAGAACTGAAAGTTATAGGCCGAAAAGTAATAAAGAAGAGAAAAGTAAGCCGTAGTTGTTACTGATGATAAGTCTGGTGCAAAATTGCTTGTTGCTTATGCTGGTTGTGCACAAACTAGTGACCAGTGGATTCTTGATATTACTTGCACCTATCACATGTGTCCGAATAGGGATTGGTTTGTCACCTATGAAGTTGTACAAGGTGGTACTATTTTGATGGGTGATAATACACCATGCAAGGTTGCAGGTATTGGAACAATTCAGATCAGGATGTTTGATGGCTGTATCAGAGCATTGTCAGATGTGTGGCATACTCCAAATTTGAAGAAAAGTCTTATCTCTTTATGTACTCTTGATGCAAAGGGTATACATATTCTGGTGGAAACGAAATTTTGAAGGTAACCAAAAGCTCTCTTGTTATGATGAAAGCTGATATTAAAATTGCCGACCTGTACCATCTGCGAGGTACAACTATATTAGATAATGTTGCTGCAGTTTCAAATTCATTATCTAATTCCGATGCTACTAATCTTTGGCATATGCATTGAGTGAAATTGGTTTGGTAGAATTGAGCAAGCGAGGATTGCTAGATGGACAAGACATCGGGAAGCTCAAATTTTGTGAGCATTGCATCTTTGGCAAATATAACAGGGTGAAGTTCAATACATCTACACATACTACAGAAGGTATTCTTGATTATATGCATTCTGATTTATGGGGTCTGCTCGTAAGACATCTTTTAGAGGTACTCGTTATATGATGACTATTGTTGATGATAATTCGTGAAATGTTTGGCCTTATTTTTTGAAGCACAAATATCAAGCTTTTGATGCGTTTAAAGAATGAAAGACTATGGTTGTAAGACAAACTGAAAGGAAGATGAAAATACTTCGTACTGACAATGGGATGGAGTTTTGTTCTAAGATATTTAAATCGTATTGCAAGTCTGAAGGCATTGGGCGTCATTACACCGTTCCTCATACACATCAACAAAACGGTATAGTTGAGCGTATGAACATGACAATTATATCAAAGACCCGTTGTTGTCTAGTGCAGCTTTGTCTAAACAGTTTTGGGCGGAAGCCATTTCCACTGCTTGTTATCTTATTAATCGGTCACTCAGTTATGCCATTGATAAGAAGACACCAATTGAGGTATGGTCTAGTTCCCCAGCAAATTATTCAGATTTAAGAGTATTTGGTTGTACTGTTTATGCTCATGTTGATAATGGTAAATTGGAGCCTAGAGCTATTAAGTGCATTTTTTTGGTTATCCGTCTGGTGTGAAAGGCTATAAGTTATGGTGTCCTGAAACTAGAAAGGTTATGATTGATAGAAATGTTGTCTTCCATGAATCAGTTATGTTACATGACAAACCTTCTACTAATGTTTCTATTGAGAGTCGGGAGAAAGCACGTGTGCAGGTGGGGCATTTGATCAGTTCAGGGAGTGCACCAGAAAAAGAAGATGTTGCTATTAACTAAGATGCACCTGTTAATGAAGATTTAGATTATTCTACTGTTGAGCAGTCGCCAAAACATTCTATTACAAAAGATAAGTCCAAAAGGAATATTAAACCCCTCAAAGATATATTGAAGAAGCGAACATAGTTGTTTATGCTTTGAGTGTGACAGAAGAAATTGAAGGTAATGCAATACCTTCTACATATTCTGAGGCTATTGTTTCTGATGATTGCAACAGATGAATAACTACTATGCATGATGAGATGGAGTCGCTCGAAAAGAATCATACTTGGGAATTGGTGAAATTGCCAAAGGAGAAGAAATATATCCGTTGCAAGTGGATCTTCAAAAGAAAGAAATGTATATCTTTAACTGATGAGACAAAGTACAAAGTAAGGTTAGTTGCTAAAGGTTATAGCCAGATTCCAGGTATTGATTTCAATGATGTCTTTTCCTTTGTTGTGAAGCATAGTTCAATTCGTACTTTACTCAGTATTGTTGCAATGCATGATTATGAACTAGAGCAAATGGATGTTAAAACTGCAATTTTACATGGAGAGTTAGAAAAAGACATTTATATGAAGCAACCTAAAGGTTTTGTTGTTCCTGGAAAAGAGAACCTAGTCTGTAGGTTGAAGAAATCTCTTTATGGTTTGAAGCAGTCACCTAGACAGTGGTATAAAAGATTTGACTCTTTCATGCTTTCTTAGAAGTTCAGAAGATCCAATTTTGATAGCTGTGTTTATCTCAAAGTTGTTGATGGTCTAGCTATATATTTGCTTCTTTATGTTGATGATATGTTAGAAAAGACAAATCAGAGATAACAAAGCTGAATGCACAATTGAGTAGTGAATTTGAGATGAAAGATTTGGGTGCAATGAAGAAAATTCTCGATATGAAAATTACTAGAGAAAGACATTCTGGCAAGTTATATCTTAGTTAGAAATGTTATATTGAAAAAGTTCTTCGTCGTTTCAATATGCACGATGCAAAACCAATGAGTACTTCTTTAGCTATACATTTCAGATTATCTTCAGATTTATGTCCACGGTCAGATTATGATGTTAAGTTGTTGGCGCAGAATTTCGACCCGTCCAGCAACCAAACGGGTTCCGCGTTACCACGGCGGCCTGGGAGATCTGCTTAGCTCCAGTGCAGGTCCAAATGGCTTGCCTAGTCGTAAGTAGAGCGTGCCAGTTGATTTGATCTGCAATCAACAAGAAACAAGCAAACCGAGTCAGAAAACAATGGCCGATCGGTCAACGGACCGATGACACATTGTCATAGCCCAGCCGATAGGGCAAAGCTGTATCGGCTCACTTAGAAAATATGTAAGACATGAATCTAATCTTATCGGCCTTCATTGACATGTAGGCTTCAACTAATAATATTGGCCGATAAGAATGACTAAGACGACTACACCAGCTAGTACTCTAGTGCAACCTTATATAAGCCAATCGGCCAGTATAAATACATCAACCAGAAAGAGATCTTAAGATTACTTCATGATCAACACATTTATACTCATCGATCCGCACATATAAGCGGCAAACATATGCAAGTAATATAAAGCAATTACATATGCTAGGTAAGACCGGCTAAAATCCCGGTACTATCCTTAATTACAACCGAAAACAGGCTTTGTGTTAGATCTCAAAACAGGACTAAGGTCGATAGCAACTCAGAGTATGAATTGAGACTTAACACAAAGAAAATCAGGCCGTCGATTGCTTTTGGGGATGACAGATGCATTGAATAATCTAGCCAAGTATGAGAATTAAACCATTGTCGGCAATAAACCCTAAAACGAGTAAACCGCTGGCAAGGCTTAATCGAGACACTCGTCAAAATTATCCAAGACATGATAATCGACGATCACATCATCGAGGCTTAACGTGTCTAAAGCGACACGCTAGCCCCGACGATGCAGATCGTCGGGAACGAGTTCTTACCTCTGCTCGGAGGAAGCAAGAACTCGCTGAAGAAGACCTCTTGCGAGGGTTGGCGATGCGCCGAAAGTAGATTGAACTGGTTTTTTGTGATTGATTCGAGAGAGCTTTCCTGTACAAACTATCGGGATATTTATACCCGAGATTACAACAGAACCCTTGTAGGGCACGATCTTATCTACAACTAACAAACAAGTCTTTGCGGCAGACTCTAGCCACAGATTAGATCTAAACTACCTAATTTACAAGATACAATTGCCCAAAACCGAGCTTTATCTCTATTCGGCAACTTCCTTGAAGCTTACTTCGAGCCCAGACCAAGCCCACGTTGACACTGTCAACTCACAACCCGTATCGGCCCGTGACCAAACCAAATCCGTATCGGCCGATATGCCCTTTATAGCAACACTCCCCAAGTCCGATACAGTTACCGAGTCCGATACAAAGCTTGGTCCGATTCCAACTCAATCCTTCTTCTCTGCTTCGGTTTCCTCTTTCCTTCCGAGTCAATTACCAAAATCCGTCGTCAACATAAGTACATGTTTATAGTTTCATATTCAAGTGCAGTTGGTTCACTTATGTATGTCATGGTATGTTCTCGTCCTGATTTGTCACATGCATTGAGTGTTGTCAGTAGATATATGGCTAATCCCGGCAAAGGGCATTGGAAAGCATTTTAGTGGATTTTCAGATACCTACGTGATACTTCTAGTGCTTGTTTGCAGTTTGGAAGATCTAGAGATAGACTTGTTGGTTATGTGAATTCAGATTTTGCTAGAGATTTGGATAGAAGAAGATCACTCACATGTCATATTTTCACTATTGGAAGCTCTGCTGTTAGTTGGAAGACAAGTTTACAAGCTAACGTTGTCTTATCTACTACTGAAGCAGAGTATATGGCTATTTCTGAAGCTTGTAAGGAAGTTATTTGACTTAGAGGTTTGTACACTGAGCTTTATGAAGTTACATCTTGCATTAATATATTTTGTGATAGTCAAAGTGCAATATATCTTACAAAGGATTAGATGTTCCATGAGAGAACAAAACACATTGATGTGAGATATCACTTTATTTGAGGTGTAATTGTTGATGGTGATGTCAAGGTATGCAACATACTCATGATAGCCCAGCTAATATGATAACAAAGCCAATTTCTATTATTAAGTTTGAGCTTTGCTCAAGTTTGGTTGGTGTTACAGTATAGTCTTAGAGACTATTTGACGCGCGGTGATTTTACCTATACGAGGTATTTTTTGGTGATTGATGTTTTTATGCTATAAGAGAAAATTCATCTCAAGATAGAGATAGTTAAATATGTGATTCGAATTTAGGCCTACAATATGTTCATATTAGTTTCCTAATAGAACTCTATGTCTTTCCTTATTAGGAGTTTTTTCTTTTATCTCCTATATATACTCTTGTAAGGCGTATGGGAAGGGCGATATTTCTATTGTTATTCCTCTACGTTTGTAATCAACTCCTCAATAGTGATCACTGTCAGTCGGCGCCCGTGGTTTTTTTTTCGCAAGAGTTTTCCACGTAAAAATCGTGTTTTCGTTGTGTATCCATTTTCATAACAAGTAGTGTAGGTCTTAGCAACAACATGGCAAATAGCTAGGGGCAGAACGGTGTGGGAGATCGGGTGGGGCCTTTGCGGGGTTTGTAAAACCGTGTGGTTATCACGTGCGGTAACGTTCTTTGTTTTTGAAACCATGGTATATCTCATGGTAACCGTACAGTTTTCGTAGTAACTGTGGTAACTGCCAAACCATGGGTGACGATAACCCCATCCAAAACGGTTTGGGAACCCTGGGCCTATGAAGCAATTAAACACAACTGCATGGCAATGGAAAAGTAAGCTCGTGCATGACCTCCACAGTGAGTGGGAAGAAAAATAAATTTTACTTTTTGTAGTTTTTTTAAGAATCAAGCGGTTTGCTTTTTCTTCCAATATTGAAATAATTTTTTATTTTTGTTTGTTTTCAATTTCTTCTTATTTAAATTATTAATTCAGTTTGTGTGAAAATTTCGGATACCATATACCCACACGGCTAGCTTATCCGACTTACCATAGGAGATAGGTTATGACTCATGATTATGTAAACCGACTTAGGACTTAAGTATTACGTTACCATTATAATAAGGTAACGGCTTATAGTCCAAAGTTGGTAAGGTTGAGGAGTTCGATGTCATATGTAACTAGGTCTCCGGCTTGTGAGCCTATCCTCCAAGACTATATAAGGAGGGTAGGGCGTCTCTTGAGGGACATAGCGAAAACACATGATCTCAACAGATTGAAAGACATCGACATAAGAGATCACGATATCAATAAACCACTCGACGGATCGAATCCCCGAAACAGGAGTAGGGTATTACCTCTCTTTGAGAGGGCCTGAACCTGTCTAAATCCCTTTTGCACATTAACCCATCGTGTTTGACGCTTGACTGCTACCCCAATTTCTTATTACTGAAACCAAGTTTCGACAATTTGTTTTGGGCCATCTTTATTATCGATGTTTTACTTTGAATCATTTTTAACCAATGTTTTCACTTTAGGTCGGATAATCTTATTTTTGTTTTACTTTGGACCACCCTGACTCTTCTCAAAGATATGAGTGACCTTGAGTACGCCGTCTTCGATTCATCCATAAACTCCCTCGGCTGTATGTAGATCGTTTCTTTAACATATATGATAAATTGGATGTAGATTAACAAAAGAGTTAAGGATGGTCCAAAGTGCCACAAAGGTAAAATTACCCGGTCCAAAATGAAAATAGTGGTTGAAGGGTGATCCAAAGCAAAACACTGGCAACAAAAGATGACCCAAAGTTAAATTTAATGATTTTAGAGTAAATTTCCTCTACATATTTCTTTGATGTAGTATTTTACTCATGGATTTTCTAGTCAGGAGGCAACAGTGCTAACTACAAACCGGGCGACCAATGCTGCAGTGGGCGAGTGAGGTCGGTGCGGCGCCGAGTTCTCTGGTAAAGTACCAAACCCCAAAAAACCGGACCAGTTGTGCACAGTACTTTCAATTTTCATTCTCTTAAAGGATATTTATCGAAAATGCTTGTACCCAAATGTTCGAGAGGAGACGAAACATCGGACGACACTCAAAGTGGACCCACTACCAATTTAAGTATTCAACCCATCCATTCCTAATCCTTGTCCTCTTGTCCTATTCTCATATTTTCTTCAATGGTAGGGAACACACGAGGTGATAGTTGCTGGCAAGGTGGCAACCATGGCAGCGACGTCGAGGAGAGATGTCGGAGCCATTGTCGCCGATGACCACGACGCCGCCTGCGGCAGGACGACGCAAAGAGAAAGGAGGCGCTGGACCTGGCCACCAGCGACCATGACAGGGATAACAAGAAGAGATGGAGGAGCCATCGTCACGACGGGCATAGTGGCAGCAACATGGCAACGTGGAGAAGATGAAGGCATTGGACTTGGTCATCGACGCCGCCATAAACGGGAGGAGATTCGGAGGGGTAAGGGTGGTCAAAGTGATGACGATGACGGGCCGTCGGTCGAGGTGCGACGAGGCTCGACACAACGATGACTGGCTATAATCGAGGAGTTCATCGACGAGGACTGCCCGTGAGTTCTGAGAGATGGCTAGGTAGAAGAAGGCAGAGTTAGGCCGCGTTTGACAACGCTACAAACGGGAGATAAAAATAAAAATGATCGTGACACGCTTTTCAAACTGTTAAACGGTGCGTTTCGTGCAAAAATTTTCTATATGAAAGTTGTTCTAAAATATCAGATAAATCTATTTTTCAAGTTTGTAATAATTAAAACTTAATTAATCGCACGTTAATGTCACCTCGTTTTACGTGAAACACTTTATCTTCATCTTTATCTTCATCTTCAGGAGATTCAAACACCACCATACTTTTGTTTTTGTTAAAGGTTGGCAATGTTGCAATTCATTATTTGCTTTTGTTGTACTTGGTTTATTTGCTTTTGTTGTACTTGGTTGTGTTAGGATGTTTTATTATGCTTTTGTTGGATGTTGCACATATTGATATTGTTGTGTTGCAATTTATAGTTTTCAATAGTTAAAACTCTTTTATCCGATCAATGAAACATTTTCTCAAGAGCAATGGAGCATTTTCTCTCTAAGATACAAATAACTAAAACATTTTTATTGAAACAATATTTACTGATCGATGAAACATTTTTTATATATAATATAATGCCGTCCAATATTTTATAAAATATCATACTTCCGATTTGCGACGATTCCAATATGTACTGATCGTCTAAAAAACCAAGAGAATAAACCTGGAAAAGCCCAACCCCCCCCCCCCCCCCCCCCCCCCCCCCTCGCGAGTCGCGTACAATCGTCCTCCCTTCCTCGCGTGTCGCGTCGTCCCCAAATCCGCTCCTCTCTATCTTCCTTCCTCCATGATTCCCTTCCCGAATCTTCTGACTTTCTTCTGAGTGCTCCGCTCCGATCCAATCCAATCCACTCCGCTCCGCCCGAGTCCCCCACCGATCGGCGCCAACCAGTGCGAGGCGCTGTGAGGGTGGGTGGCCATCGGCCCATCGCCGATTCCCGCGGGATCTGCGGCGGCGCGGGTGGGGTGGGGTGTGGTGGGCTTGATCGGAGGTGAGAACCATTCGCCCTGGCCGTGTATGATTTTGTCACGATTGTTCCCCGCAGATCGTGAAATTGGTCGTCGTCCGTGGAGGATCTGTGCGCTTATGACCGTTTCTCTGTAGTTAATTCACAATTTGTTTCAGTGGCGAAGGGTGATTTATTTCGATGATGAGGATTTGGGGTGGGGGTAGGCGTTATTTCATATTTGTGGGGTGATTGGTGGGGGGAGGATCAGGATGAGGGTTGCCGATGGTATGGGCGATTAATTCGTGGAGTTGCACTTGTCTTTGTTGGGGGAAATTAATGGCCCCAGATTTCCAGAAGTATAATGGCCTTGTTGGGTTCATCGGATGACCTCGGTCTCTAATCTAAGCATGGGAAATTGGGATGGAATGGTGTGTTTGTCATGTTTATGTATCGCCTTTTCGTTTCAAGGAGATTTTTGTCGTGATCACAGGATGTATGGGTTGTTTGGAAGGGAATTCCTCTACCTATTTGTGCTCAGAGCCTCAGATGCAACTACTGTGCATGTGGGATTCTTCCAAGACTCCAGTTACTGGCTGTCCAAATTTAGTCGAGAACAGGACAAACCGAAAATCTGAAAATTCTCATATGTAACTTTTGCAACATCCATAAAAAAATCGTATACCCAAAGCAATTTTTTCTTCTGAAATTAAGTTACTTAAACACTATTACTAGCATAGTGATGAACTGCCTTGGTTGTTAGTATGGATTAGTCTGGTTAGTAGGTGTCATGGGTAAACTAAAGAATCTCAGTGTAGATTTCCCATTCCTTCTATTTAGCTTATTTGGTGACATGGTATCTACACAGGGTGAAGATGTCGACGCCAGCAAGGAAGAGGTTGATGAGGGATTTCAAACGACTGATGCAGGATCCTCCAGCTGGCATAAGTGGGGCCCCACAGGATAACAATATAATGCTTTGGAATGCTGTAATTTTTGGGTAAGGGGTTAGACTTAGAGATATGGTTTATTCCTTTTTATTTTATTTTGATCCATTATACTTAGTTGTCAATTATGTCTTGTTTTGCAGCCCTGATGATACTCCTTGGGATGGAGGTATGGAATTTAAAGTCTTTCCTTTTATTTGGAGTTTGCATTTGGGAGAGTAATCACAGGCATGATATGCAGCATATCCTGTACTTCATTTTACTTCTGTTTTTATATTTGGGGATAGTTTTGCTTGCACAGTTCCATTTTTGTTGTTGATATAACAATTGGTTCATTTAATTAATAGGCACTTAACTTTCTGGACAAATCATACAATTTATAATTATCAAACAAATAAAATGTATGAACTTCATTTTTTCTGTCAGTGCAACCCATATTTCTACTGTCTTTGGGGTTTCATGTCGAGGAATGTATATTCTACACTTTAGACACATGTCTTTTTGTCTACAATGATCCAGCCTTGGAGCATGTAGTTCAAACATTTTAGGTTAAATTTTAATTAAAACTTGTAATTTTCTTGTCCAATCAAGTGAAGCATGTGTTTTTTTTGGGCGACATGGTTTGGAGACTTATTTTTGGAGATCTTGTTTTGTTTAATATTTTGAATTCAAATAAATGATAAGTCTATTTTATGGAAGTCAGAATCGTCAATAGATTTGTGTTAAAACCTTTTTATCATTAGCTGATCATGTCTTATGGGTTCTGTGACTGAGAAAGTGCTTGTTTTTTTAAAGAGCCTCTGTACTACATTAATGAGGTGATTAACTCGTTTTAAACAGTCTGTTGGGGAAGTCCTCTTTTTGCTGTACGTCCTTTTGATTTTTCCCTTTTGTATTTATTGGCATTTTGTTCTTGTACTGTCACCAGTTGTACTCTTTTACATGTTAACACTGTGTCAAATTATGTTTACTTTGCCAGGTACGTTCAAGCTGACACTTCAGTTTACTGAAGATTATCCTAACAAGCCACCTACAGTGCGATTTGTTTCTCGGATGTTTCATCCTAACAGTAAGCCTCCCTGCTGTTTAATACTTGCTTGTGGCATGGTTCCTATTTTTTACTAGTTAAGTATTTATGTGGCATTTTGGAACAATAGTCTAACATCCTGAGAGAACGTATCAATTAAGAACCAGGCTAAAATAAGATATGAGAACTAGTGAGTCCATTGAGCTGAATCTAGATGGCTCATGTCAAGGCCAAATGCAACACGAAACCTATGACAGTTCCACCTCCGCCTTCTAGTGACGTTGGCAGTCCTTATTGAAAACTGACCTAGGTAATTTCTGAATGTATCAAACAAGAATCAGCCAAAAAATAAGATCCGGAACTAGCGATCTTTATTCATGGATTGGATCTAGATGCAGCAATAGAAGGCCATCCTGATTCTCCTTGCTTCCACACCATCCAAAGTTATTTTGGTCACTGAGATTCATGTTCTAATTATCCAATTTTAGTTTTTTTTCTATCTAATGCAGAACATTGAATAAGGTATCAAATATCCAATTGTTGCAATTATGCTGTTATGGGCCTCATTGCAGGCAGTTAAGAGTATGCTAGCAAATACGCAGATCCAATTAGTACTTGTTTGATTTGGTGACTAGCTTTGCTCTCGAATGTCATAATTGATGACTAGTATAAATTTACTTGCATCAAGATAGAAATGACTTTACAGGATATGCAGTATATCTGAAGCTTTGATTTGGTGACTAGCTTTGCTCTCGAATGTCATAATTGATGACTAGTATAAATTTACTTGCATCAAGATAGAAATGACTTAACAAGATATGCAGTATATCTGAAGCTTATACAATGCTTCATACAATTTATGTAAATACTTAAAAAGATCGACTTCTTTTGCTACTTGTGTGGAAGCACATATGTACCTTAGAATAGCATAATATTGTTGTATCTCCATTCGTTTAACTTTCCTAACATTTTTTTATCATGTACAGTTTATGCTGATGGGAGCATATGCTTAGATATACTACAAAACCAGTGGAGCCCCATATATGATGTAGCTGCTATACTCACATCCATCCAGGTAGATGATGCCTTTTTTGGGGGTATTAGCATGTCGTGATGTCCTGTCCTGTTTGTTGCAATATTTTGTATCATGTATATAATTCGTGCTTCTGATTTTGGTCCTGTCTTTAAATATATTGAGCAAACTCGCCAATTCAGGATAAGTGAATTGTTACTAACTTAATTGTTGTTGCCTTAAAATACACATTGTGTTTCATTATAGATATAGTCTGCTTTTCCTCCCCACATGCTCCATTGTTAAGTAGTAAGCTATATTCACTTGAATAATTATTTTTCTTTGTTAGACGCACTATCATGTGATATGCCTGCAGAAGGATTTCACCTTGAGAGATATTAGGCTTCTCTGTGACTGATTATCGCTATTCAGTATTAAGTGACACTGGCACCTATATACTTTCCCGTTACTATTTCGAGCTTCTGCTTAGTTTTTGATTCTGGTGACAACTATAGGCCACGAAGAGTAGACTGCTAACTTTTATATGTAGGTAAACCTCTAGGCTCTAGTAGACTGATTCTCTGAAACCTTTTCCCTGTTGAGCTGGCTAGTTACTAACAGTAACTTTAGTCTGGTGAGGCTGCCTGTCAATATGTTACGTATTTTCTTTATATGCTTGTCATACACCTGGTGATATTTGATTAAACTATGGAAAATAGTATAGAACACAACAATGTTTATATCAATTGCGATACTTGCATATCTTGCTTCTGTGAGTGGCAAGTGCATATCACAACCATGCATATTTCATTGACTCAAGGCATTGACATATTGCAGGCAATTTCATTGATTTAACTGTTCAGTACTTCTATTTCCTGCTTTGTATTAGCACAAACGGTTTGTACCTAACATTTCTTCAATATTTCCAGTCGCTGCTTTGCGATCCAAACCCAAATTCACCTGCCAACTCTGAAGCTGCTCGTTTGTTCAGTGAGAATAAGCGGGAATACAACCGTAAAGTTCGTGAGATAGTGGAGCAGAGCTGGACCGCGGACTGATCCACTCCATCTAACCACATGATGGCTGTTTCTTAAAACGCCCATCTTCAGTGTGTTGTGTACCAAATTGCTTGTAATTAAAATGCTAAAACGTGCTTACTGTTATGTATGACCTTCCCGGATATGAGGAAGGCTTTGAACCATGTTGAGGACCATATGGACTTCTTATATAACATATATTGTTGCCAGCTACTAAGTGTTAAATGCTATATTGAGTATGAAACTGTGCCTAAAATTCCATGAGTAATTCTTTTCGCTGTTCAAGGAATTACTTCGTGGGCTATATGTATTTTATACTCTATAGTTCGTGTATCTATCTTTACCTTGAGGATTAACCACTATCGAGATGGATACAGCTGGAGTGCGCTCAGACCTGTGAGTGTACTATTGAAGACAGATCTTTTCAGTCTAGCTCGGGAAAAGAAAAAATTTTTGGTTTGGAATTTCAATCTGGAAGGGTAGGGATTAATGCAAAATCTGAAACAGATATAATTTCACTGATGCAATTCTTTTTGTGAAAAAAAATGCTTTCTCCCATTGAGAAAGCCCAAGATATTGGTATTTGCTCAGCCCATCTCAGAAATATATTGGGGCCGATATTTTACACCAAATTTTGGGCCCAAAATTAGGGCCCAGCCCATGAGAGCTCTTGCGATGTCCCCACCTGTCAGTCTCCGCTCGCTCTCCCGTCCAAACGCCTATATTAACGCGCCGCCCGCTCCCCTCTCCCACTCTCTCCCACCAAAAAGCCAAAGCCCCACCCAAAGCGGCGACGCCTCTCTCTTCTCTCCTCCACGTCGCGGCTCGCGCCTCCAAATCACCCCGCGAGGCGAGCAGGGCGAGAGGCGAAGCGCAACGCGAGCGAATCGAGGCGGCGGCGGATTCGTCTACGACCGGCTGCGTCGGCGGGAGCGGCCGCGGCGGCGGCCGTGATGGCGGACGGCCACCACTTCAACAACATCTCCCTCGGCGGTCGCGGCGGCAACGTGAGTGCTACTCGTCGACTTCGTCTCCCTTCGTCGAAGATTCGCTTCGTTCCCACTCGTCGAATCTTCGGCTCTAGGCTTTGTTTCGTTAGGATTTGTGGCGGCGTTGTCTCGCTCCCGTGAGGCGGTTTCCGCGGACGGGCTTGGCCACCGGGATTTGTGGCGGCGATTTTTTTGGTGTGGCGGCGGTTGATTTTTCTAGGGTTTGCGCGCTAGGGTTTCTGCTCGGAAGGGGAAAAGGTCGAAATGAATTAGGAAAATTTTTGGTGGATGGACTCAAATATTGTAAGGTTGGCTAGGCAAACTGAATTATTTTGTTGCAAATGCGGCGGTGAAAAGCATCACATGGAACAACTTGGAACTTAAATAAATTGTAAATATTCCCAAACCCTGGGTTTTTGATAATCTCTTCATTCAATAGCCTTTTACTATTCGAATGTCTCATGCAATTGCTCCTATTATCTAGTTGCCTTGCATTTGGTGCACATTTTAGCATTCATCCTGTGGTTATTTCGTCTATCATTGCATCAATTTAGTAAATCGCATCTTATGGCCTACATAATTATCAGTATTTTACAGTTTCAAATACCATTTATCTTCAATTTGCTTGCTTTGTTAAATGATCTATTACTCTTATCATACTAGTTTTATATTATTTTATCATGCTTGAAACAAATCATTTTTTGCAGAACTAGAAATGTTGGCATCTGTTTTGTTTATGATTGTTTTCTTTTTCTTGAAATAGTGGATGCTTATTCCATTTCCCATTGCAAAAAGGAATATGTATATCAAGTCTGATTCCATGAAAAAAAAGTTTGATATCAATGCCAAACTTTTCCATCATCATTATTTGCTTGTCCACTGTTAGTAACTTCCCTTGTCCCTTGAGGTGCTGAAATCTTCTGCTACTGTTATTGTTTGGGCTCTTGTAGAACCCTGGCCAGTTTAAACTTTATTCGGGAGGACTTGCATGGAAGAGGCAAGGTGGAGGGAAGACCATTGAGGTTGAAAAGTCTGATATCACTTCTGTGACATGGATGGCAATCCCCAGATCCTATCAGCTTGGTGTTTCAACAAAGGAGGGCCTCTTCTACAGGTTCTTTGGCTTCCGTGAACAGGTAATACTTCCTCCAGTTTTTCCTAAGAAAATTAGGTCTTCCAATGTTTTTCATAGATAAATTTTATGGAGCAAAGAGTTCTCTTCTAATTTTTAGGATATCAGTTCGTTGACTAACTTCATGGAAAAGAACATGAGAATCACACCAGAGGAGAAGCAGCTTTCTGTTGGTGGACATAATTGGGGCGGAATCGAAATCAATGGTAAGCCAAGTTCTCTATATTATTTCATTGCTCTGTTGCCTTTCTGCAATGTTTGGTAGTTTGATTGCTTTTCATGTTATTTCCATTTCAGGCAATATGCTTAGCTTTAATGTTGGTTCAAAGGAAGCATTTGAAGTCTCTCTAGCAGACGTAGCACAAACTCAGATGCAAGGAAAAACAGATGTTGTTCTGGAGTTTCATGTGGATGATACTACTGGGGCTAATGAGGTATGTGGTTTGTCTAGATATACATTTCTCTGCATTCAAGTTCACAAATATTTTGTTAGATGTTACTGTATTGGTTTGGTGTGCTTCTTGTTACTTTTCTGTTTGTTTGGTGCAATTGGTTATAAGTAATCAATTTATGTTTATCAATCTGAAGAAAAGTGGATATAACAATTGTACAAGCTATCTGTATTTCAGTGTCATGTATTAGCTACTCAACTGTCTGCCTTGTAATTAAAGAAAATAATTTTACTGCCCTGCTTTTTCATTCTCATTTGATGGTATTGCAAGTAACACATTCCCATTGTTAGAGAAAAACCATTTCATAAACTTTCAGTGTCTTTATTTGTGCTGAAGAGCATATCGATCATTGAAATCTTCTAAAAAAAGGATACCCATATTGTTTTCCACCCTACTACATATTTAATGATGGTACAACTTTTACTCTTTTCTTTTTCGTTCAGAATATTATTAAGACAGCTAAGCTAATCATTGACAGAAAAAAAACGCAGCTGATTTCAACTTCCTTTCCTCCTATTAATTGTAGAAAGATTCATTGATGGATTTAAGCTTTCATGTACCGACTTCAAATACTCAATTTCCTGGAGATGAGAATCGTCCTTCAGCTCAGGTGAGTTTGCTCAACAAGCATCCAAGATGGACAACGTACACATGCTTTTGTTGTGCAAATGGTGAAATCCTCTCTTTTTTAGGTTTTATGGCAGTCTATCTTGAATAAAGCTGATGTTGGCTCATCAGAGGAAGCTGTTGTTACATTTGATGGAATTGCTATTCTTACTCCGAGGTGGGTTAATTTTATAACCATAGAGACTCTAGACTTTATAAAAATAAAGACATAATTCAGTATTATTGTTTTCATTTTTCTGGAATAGCTAATTGCTCCTTTTCTATTCAGAGGTCGATACAGTGTTGAGCTTCATCTGTCATTCTTGCGACTCCAAGGACAGGCTAATGATTTCAAAATTCAATATAGCAGTATTCTTCGCCTCTTTGTGTTACCAAAGGTTCTGCCCTTTTATACTTTTATTATGTGCTGTACTTGTTAACTGTGTATCTGACAAAAAAATCTATGACTTTTCACCTTGGCAGTCAAATAATCCTCATACGTTTGTGGTCATAACTCTTGATCCACCAATTCGCAAAGGACAGACATTATATCCTCACATTGTTATTCAGGTGTTGTATTAGAATTCAATTTGATATTAACTTGGTTACAGTTTATGGTAACCTTCCAATAGGCATTTGGTAACCATTTTCTGTATTTATGAATAGTTTGAAACTGAGGCAGTCGTTCAAAGGGACCTGACATTAAGTAAGGAGGTTTTGGCTGAAAAGTACAAGGATAGACTGGAGAGCTCTTACCAGGTGATGTACTTTATTTGCATTCAATCAAGTCTGACATTCTTCATATAAAAAGTGGATCCTAATTCCTGGCTCATGTAGTTTTGCATTTCTTTCTACATCTGAGCATTTGTAGAACCAAAAAATTTGAAGTTTGGGGATGTGGATTATTTTAAATAACCGCTTGGCAGCAGTGTTATTCATTCTTGTTCGTTTTAGTTTCTTGTTTCTAATCATATGCTCTGAGCTGTATTTATTCTTGTAATGTGCTGCTGGATGCCTGCAACTCCAGGAATCATCAGTGCACTGATTATCTAACTTGTGATTCATCCGTTTGTCACTGAATTGCTTGCATTTTTGCTATCTACCCATAGACTCCTGTTTGACTGAACTGCACAAGCTGCTATTGATGTGATGAACTGCTTGTGTGGCAAGTACTGCCATTGAATCAAGCATTATGTATTCCCTTGTTTGCAACTTTGCATGAATTATAGGGTCCAATATTTTTTGCTCATTCGCTATTTTTAACTCCTGATAGACTAATAACAAACTAACAGAAAGTATTTGATTTATTTATAGGGTCTGATACATGAGGTGTTCTCCAAGGTCCTTCGTGGCCTATCCGGTGCTAAAGTTACAAGGCCAAGCACGTTCCGCAGTTGTCAAGATGGATATGCAGTGAAATCATCACTCAAAGCTGAAGATGGGTTGCTCTATCCACTGGAAAAGGGCTTCTTCTTTCTACCAAAGCCCCCAACACTCATTCTGCATGAGGAGGTCTGCTTTCTACGCTGCTGAGATGATTAATATTTCCATCCATTTGTCTTGTTTTAAGCTGTTGCTCTTTATGGCAGATTGAGTATGTTGAATTTGAGCGACATGGTGCTGGGGGTGCTAGTATCTCATCTCACTATTTTGATCTCCTGGTCAAGCTGAAAAATGATCAAGAACATCTATTCAGAAATATCCAAAGAAATGAATACCATAACCTCTTCAACTTCATCAGGTCTGTGATTTATTTAGTTGATTTCACCATCATCGGTGTACTTGCCTTTTTTAATGGAAGTATGGAGCTAATAAGTGCCTTTTGTAATCCTTTTCAAGTGGTAAGCATTTGAAAATCTTGAATCTTGGAGATGGCCAAGGTAGAGCTGGTGGCGTTACAGCTGTTCTTCAGAGCACTGATGATGATGCTGTTGATCCTCATCTGGAGCGAATTAGAAATCAGACTGGCGACGATGAGAGTGATGAAGAGGTATTTCCTGCGTTTAATTGTTGATCTTACTTATCATGATTCAATGGTCTGACTTCTCAATCCTGTCATAGCTTGGAATTAATTTGTTTGTATGGATACTGTAATTCTCTCTTCAACTTCAGGATGAAGATTTTGTGGCGGACAAGGACGATAGTGGATCTCCTACTGATGATTCTGGAGAGGAGGGATCTGACGCTAGTTTAAGTGGAGGAGAAAAGGAGGTAACTCATTTTACTCATGCAATGTCCCTGATTAGAGAATACACCATGCTAATCAATATTACTATTTTTGCCCCAGAAATCTTCCAAAAAGGAAGCTAGTAGCTCAAAGGCACCCTTGAAGAAGAGGAAGCCAAAGAGTGGGGATGCGGAGGGCTCGGAGAAAAGAAAGCCAAAGAAAAAGAAGGATCCTAATGCCCCTAAAAGAGCAATTGCACCATTCATGTACTTCTCAAAAGCTGAGCGAGCTGTAAGTTTCTTCCTCTGAATAACCTTATTCGAAAAATTTGTGGGGGATCACCTCTCTCACACACACATCTCTATCTCTGTCTCTACTATTATAAAAATTGAAGATGTTTTCGTCAAAATTTTGGTACGTCATACATTGTTGAGTTGGTTATAAGTTGTCTGTATCTAATTCGACGTGAGTCTAGAATAACTATTATACACCCCCATTCTAGCCCAACCCAACCGGCCCACATCATCCCGCCACCCCCTCCCGCGCGCATCTACTCAGTGTCGCACGCTCCCCTCCTCTGATTGGCGTCTTTTTTCTTTTCCTTTTTTTTGTTTTCTTTTTCTTCTTTTCTTTTCTCTCGATCATCTTGGTCCTCTCCCAATCCTTCCAATCTCCTCTCTTTTCTCTTTTTTTCTCTTCTTTTTCTCTTCCATTTCTCTCCTCAAATTATAATTTTTTAAGGTGTGTATACGACAAGTTTGGTACTTTGCAAATGCTTTTCATCTACAGTAAAAAATTTTTTATTAATTTAACAATCAAAATTTTTAATCTTTGGACAATGAGATATAGCAAAATACACATGCATCAACTTATGAAATAGCCACCGATCGATTTGTGAGGCTATGAAAAGATATACATGAAAGATTCTTCATGTGATGACGCATGAAACGAGCGTAACTGGACTCAATGCTATATATGATTTCTGACTTTGTTTTGCCATTGTTTCATTTGTTTTGTTTCAGTTTGATGTTTAAATTGACAGTTTTTATCCATCGTGAAAATTGTTTTCTCCTGTTGCAACATACATGCATTTTTGCTAGTCATAATAATAATAAAAAAGCTAACAGGGGAGCTTACGATTGTTTTTCCCAAATGCAGAATCTGAAGAACAGCAATCCGGAGCTGGCTACCACAGAGATTGCGAAGAAGCTTGGGGAGAGGTGGCAAAAGATGACGGGTAACATTCTTTGAACTCTGCTGGACTGAGACCTCCGTTTTAACCATGTCCGCTTTGTCACAACCTGCAGCCGAGGAGAAGCAGCCATACATCGAGCAGTCTCAAGTTGACAAGAAGCGCTACGCAGAGGAGTCAGCCGCCTACCGAGGAGCTGCAGCCATGGACGTGGACTCCGCCCCTGCCTCGGACTGAGGAGAGGCCTCCATTGCATTCCACCATGTCTGACAGATTACTCTAGTCTAGGAGGCGACAGACTAGTGGCATCTTCATTTCCATGTAAATAGAACTTATCTAGTTATTATCTGGATGTACATAAAACTATCGTAGGTAATCTTTCGAGTCCCGTTCTGTGAGAGTATCACTTTATCTTAGCTATAGATTTAGCAGCTATTGTAAAGTTCTTCTCGCCATTTATGCTGGCCGGATAACTCACCTTTACCTATGTAGCAGCAATAAGAATGCTTATTTGCTTAGCTAAAATTAAATGTGCCTTCTGGCTGGAGAATTACCTCTGTTGTGTTGAGCTGAGCTGGTGGAGTTGCGTGTGCATAACTTGTTCGGGGTTAAATCACATAACTTGTTGGTGAAAGGCAAAATTTGCTACAAAACACTGAAAAATCGTGTAATTGGTTAGGAGACATCGTAAAAATATGACACTACGGATGGACGCTACAAAGTTGTGTAATTGATTGTAAGACATTGAAGGTAATTTTTTATAATTTCCGGGCCAAAAGAGGAAAGATAATTTTTGAAATGACGAGAGTGCCCCTGGCTGGGTCCCTGTAACCCCAACTGGGTCCGGTTGAACTAGACTCAGTCGGAGGCGACGTGCGAGGACGATCTCAACGGCGGCGGCCTTTCCACCACCATTATCCTCTCCCAACTCTTGCCGGCTAGGCGCTCTCCTCCCTCCCTCTCTCCCATTCGCTAGTGAGGCCCTCTACTCCCACGCGTCGCCCTCTTCCTTGCCATATCCTCCTCCTTGTCTCTAGATGGGGCGAAGAGCTCGGTAACGGCACGCGCGGATTGGGGAATAGCTCGATGTTGGCGATGAGCTCCGACGACGCTGCCACCTCTACCCTCAAGCTCGATGGTGTCTGCGCCTCACCACTCGTCCACCTCTCTCCTTGCCAATGCGCTCAACCCGGTGGCCCGCTGGTCAAGCTTGGCGCCATGCTCGACTAGGAGGGCCAGGCTTCGATGTCGAGGTGCTCGATCCGCCAGCGTAGCGGTCGACTTGGACGGCCGCCATCCAAGCGCTATCGCGCCCCTGTGTCCTCCCTGTCCCGTGCCTCACGCTCTCACTATTACCACCTCCACTCCCCCTACCTCCCCCACTGCGAGGGATTTTGGGTGGAGGGGATAGCAACGACTCCGACTGGGTCTGGTTCGACCGAACCCAATCGGGGTTACATGGACCTAGCCAAGGGCACTCTCGTCATTTCGAAAAACCTCTCCCCTCTTTTGGCCCAAAAATTAAAAGAAATTGTTTCCGGTGTCCTACAGCCAATTATATAATTTATAGTGTCTATCAGCAGTGTCATGTTTTTGCAATGTATCCCAACCAATTACACGATTTTTTAGTGTCCTGTAACAAATTTTGTCTTCATGAAAACACAAGCGTATCAGCAGAATTTTTTGAGACCATGTGCATTTTGACTTCTGCTTTGGAGCATTCTCTCACGGGGTGTTTGTGGCAGTTTCCTGGAATCGAAAGGTAACATATAGTGTACAACTGGAGATCAAAAAATTCTTTTGGTATCGATGATTTGTTTTTTTGGGGCCAGTGGAGTGGGTAACGTTGGTGGGACGAGATCTCCGTCCATTCCCGGCCCATCCGAAGGCCTTGTTAACTAGACCGACCAACAATTAATCCGCTTGGAGTTAGGGGTCGTGTTCGTTTTACCTCCGCAGATTGCGGCGACCGGCTCACCGATTCCGTCCGACCGCACCACCCTCCTGCCACCGACATGTGGGCCCCACTTAAAACCATTTCCCCCTCCCTCCCCTTCCCCAAAACAGCTCGAGTGCTCGATCCCTCCTCCACGCCTCCGCCTCGACGACGTAGCCCAGGGCTAGGGTTTCGGTTTCCTACGCCGCCACCTCCTCCTCCTCCTCCTCCTCCTCGTGCGCCGCGGCGGCGGCGGCGGCGGCGGCGGCGGCGGCCATGGCGATGGTGCAGGCCGGCATGGGCCTCACCCGCGTCGTCGTCCTCATCGGCGCCGGGATGGCCGGCTCCGTCGTCCTCCGCAACGGCCGCCTCTCCGAGATCCTCGGCGAGCTCCAGGTGCGTCGTGCGTCCAACACCTTGGGGGGGAGAATCCCCCTCCTCACCTGAATCGGTGATCCTGATTCTGGGGGAGGTGGCATCGCCACTGGATTGGATTTGGATTGGTTTGGTTCCGATGATGATCCGTGCCTTGCGGACCTCGTTGCAGGAGATACTGGACAAGGGGGAGAAGGGGAAAGATGGAGACGGGAGCGGGGGCTCCGACATGACGGACGCGCTCACTAGACAGGTGCGTCGGTGATCTCACTGTCCCTAGATGTTTCAGCTAGTATATGCTGAGGGATGTGTCCGATTCAGCTATTCGATTGAATATTGTGCCATTTTTTTTCTTTGCCATTAGTTAGGTGCTCTATCTTCTCCACCAGAGCCCCATGTCAATAGAAGCATGGGATGCATTTTAATGCGATTGTTGTATTTAAAAATCGATGTTATCTTGTATTTAAAAATCGATGTTATCTGTGCCTATCAGTATATATCTATTGATGCTCTAGTTTCAAATGTAATGCACACATCGTTTTGACACGCAATACAACCACGGGACAGTTCATTTATAGCTGCAGTGATTGCTGAATTATTGTTTTGTAGTGGCAATGGTTCACATTGCATTGAGTCAGTTCTGCTCGCATTTTTTCTTATTTCTGGGAATTGCTAGCTTCAACAATGCATTAGTTGTTCTTGCCATTATGTATAAGTTAATATTGTCACGTGATATGTTAGGTTGTGGCCTTGGCATTTCTACATTCACAATGAAGAGCTGTTGAGTATTTTTGGAAGTGCATAATAGTTGTTGTAATATTAATTATTACTACAAGCCACAACACAAGTGTGTGCTCATAAGAAGCATTCTACGTGTGTGTTTTAAACAGCTGTGATATGCAACAGCGAACATACTACTTCAATATTCCCATAATATCTTTTCATTGTCATTTATGAGTAAAACAGTTTGCCTATCTTCATACACATATTTGATACTTTGTTTAATTTTGTCAAGCTAGACTTACACCTTGGTCCATTTAGGTGCGCAACTTGGCTATGGAGGTTAAACAACTTGCTTCTTCCCGTGGATCTATAACTGTTCTTAATGGAGGTTCTGGTCAAACAGGTCAGACTAGCTTCTGCACAACCTACAGAATTGTAAAATCACAAGCTCCACTCATTTTATTTTTCCTCGTTTTTTCTTTTCTTTGTTGTAGTGTTCTGACATGAGTATTACTTATCGCTTGGCTTCATTTTCTCTTGTTTTAAATATGACAGAATTCACGTAGTTAGGGAATGAGTGGACTCAATGATAATCATTACTCACTAATTCAGCCTACATATTTCTGTTGTAGCTTATTTCAGAAAATTGGTGTAATTAACCAGTGACCTCTTTGATCAGATATTCATGATGTTAGTGTTCTTGATCTTCTTTTTTGCAGGGATGTCAGGTTTGATAGTACCTGCAGCAACTGTTGGAGCACTCGGTTATGGTTACATGTGGTGGAAGGTATGCTGTACTTCTATCATAGCCTTTATGTTTGTGTTGTGATTGTAATAGAGTAACCGCCAAATTGTAGGATCAGCTTTTATTTTGGCTGCTTTGTTTTTTTTATCAGAAACCAAACCTATTTAACTGCTATTTCTTCATCTGGTCTTGTTCTTTTGAATTGTTTTTATGTCTTACAACGCACTAGCAACTTTTTGGAAGAACAATTCGTTAAATAGTTTTGATTGTATTTGTTGTCCAGGGCATCTCCTTTGCGGACCTAATGTATGTGACTAAGCGTAACATGGCAAATGCTGTTTCCAGTATGACTAAGCATCTGGAGCAAGTGCAAACCTCTCTCGCTGTAAGTCTTACTGCTACAAGTTTCTTTCCTTGTTCATCATGAAGCATTGCGTTTTCACTTGTCTGTGAGAGTATGGGGTGTATACTAATATCTATGCCAGGACGAGTTTAATGCATCCTAATTCATCTGCATCTAACATCCATATTTCCATCTTAAAAACAATCCCTGTATACATTTTCATCATATAGAACATCTCAGAATTCGGTTGTATGCCACTGTTGAGATGTTTGGTAGTTTGGTGTACAATTTCTGAGATCCTCAATTGTGAAACAATTTTCTTGATTGTCATGCAGGCTGCTAAAAGGCATTTGACTCAGCGTATTGAAAGGTTGGATGATAAATTGGATCAGCAAAAGGCGCTTTCTGGACAAATAAGAGATGATGTACTTTCTCCTTAACTTCCATATCAATCCATGTTTGGCATTAACATGTCTTTGTTTTCATGCGCATGGGTTGAATAGTTAAGAAATGTCTAGTAGCATATGCCTAAATGCAATTATTAGCCCAATTATATTTTAAGAGGCACTTTTTATTTCTTTTTACGGAAGTGAACTATTTCTTTTTACAGAAGTGAACTGTGAGCACTTACAGCTAAGTGCATCCTTGTTGTATCATTTTCACATTTCAAATATCTACTTTTTTATCCAGGTTACTGATGCACGACTGAAGCTTGAGAATATTGGTTCAGAAATTAAGAACATCAAACAATTAGTTTGGGGTCTGGTTAGTGTATTTCTTCCCAGCCATCCTTTATTATTGCCTTGTTCAGGTTGTTTCAACCCCCTTTTGCTTCTGCAGGATGAAAAAATGGATTCAATGGAAGCCAAACAGGTTGGCCACTTGGCATTCACTTAGAAATGTTTCTGTGTTATTTCAGTCCTTTTAGTTTCACTATTTTCTTTGTGCATAGAACAATGCTAGGTATAGCGCATTCTAAGGGTACTGGTTTTAGCCTGGGCAATGATATTTTTTGAGTTGGAAGTACTCCTGACTCGATGTGTGTTAATCTAAGGCCTCATGTCTGAACCTTAGTGAAAAGTGGTGATTGGCTGGCTTGAAATTTGCTGGGGAAGTAATGGAAGTAGCTCTTCAGAATTTTTTATACATGCTGCACTTTGTTGAATTTGTTTGGTGACTGGACTGAGACGGCGGCCCTTATCCTTTTTGTTCCAACTATACTTTGATAAGAAAAACAGCTGTTACACCAAACCTAGTGTTCTTTTCATCCTATTGAAGGTTGAATTTACATGTATTCAGTTTATATGGCAAGCTCTTTTCATCCCTTTTGTTATGATGACTAATTATATTCTATCAACAGAACTTTTCATGTGCTGGTGTGATGTACCTCTGCCAATTTATTGAGCAAAATGGTGGGAAGCTGCCAGAACGCCTGGTATGAGCTGAGCATTTATTATGCAATTCCCAGTTCTGGCTTAATTGTCTGTACTTATCAACTATTCTGTTCTTGTCATATGTATATGCCTTGTGCTTATATGACATCCCTTTGATGACAAGTCATGCATTCACTTGCCACTTTTGTTTAAATTTGATTTTATAAGGATATTTATTGGATGTTAGTACTTGCAGAATATTTCTATGATGTTATAAATTGCAGTTAAGTAGCATGTTTGGGCTTGTTTGGATTGATGCCCAAATAAGCCTTACTAAAATTTTGGCAAGACCAGTGCATTTGGCTATTGTGTGGTTCATTGCCAAAGCTAAAAATTTGATTACATTGTTTAGTCTCTTGTTGGTCTCAAACTAAACAACCAAAGCAACCCTGCCAAAATTTTGCCAACAAACTAAACACTCAACTTTACCAAAATTTTGGCAATGCCCATATTTTTGACTTGCAAATATTTTGCTAAGTTTGAGATGTCTATAAAGCAAACAAACTTTATGTTCTTTATATTTGGTATGGTGTATGCTATGTTCAGTTTTTGTCCACTTCTCTGAACTTCTTTGTTCAATTTGTACAGGAAGGCTCAAAAATGGCTGGGAAGCGTTTTGGAAGCCAAAGTCTCATACAGGTTAGTAGTAACGTTGAGAGATGGTGGTACCACAAGTTGATTCTCAATCCTGATTTTCCTACCCAAAAATGCTGAAGGCAATTGCACTTAGAATATTTGTGGGATTTATGAAAAATTCTTGTTGCCAATATCTCGGAGAAGTGTTCTGATTTCATTACCTTAATTGAACCTACCAACTAAGGCTGGGCTTAAATATTTTTGGTGCTGGTGCTGATAATGGCCTTGTGCCACTTCTTTTCAGGGGTTGCAACTGGCCATAGAAACAGGGACTTATGACAAGGAAACGTTCAATGCACTTAAGAACAACTCTGATTCAAGATAAACAGGTTCGAGGACTGACCCTTTGCATGTTGTTGCCTGAGCTTATGACTTACAGTCAATGTTCTGAAGGAATGATCAACAATTTTGTAGGTCCAACATCTGCCAAAGTAATTTTTGTCAGGGCGGTACCCGAGGGCATCTCATCTTTTCCAGACCACGCCCTCCATGGAAATGCTGTAAAGGATAATTTCTTACTAGTTTAACATGTAAAAAGTTCCAGCCTTTTCAAGTTTTCTGCTTGCAGAAGGTGCCGTTACATTTTAAAGCTCGTGCAATACTTAGTGGTTAGGGTTTTTTACCGTGCTATGCTGGCATCGCTTGTGATTTCAGAATTTCAGGCAACACTGCCGTAAATAAAAGGACAACACGTGTGGTTCGTGTGAAGTTTTCAAACGCATTTCATGTTTTGTTTGTAATATATGCTAAAGCTTACGTAGATTTTAAGTCGGCTATGATGCGCTGTTGTCAGGCTGGGTGATGTACGTAAGCCCAAAATTGGTTGTGTCGAAACCAAACTGCTCTTCGATTTGGTATGTGAACTGCTCACGCAGCAGCACATTTGACGACTAAAAAAATCCATATGTTGGATAAACATTTCGTCAAAAGCAACACTATCTACCCTTAATTTTACATTTTCTTGGCAGAAAAATTATCAGAGATTAATGGCAAATTATATGAAAAAAAAACTTTGGATAGACCAAACATCCGGTTGTTAGGTTGCATCATAGCGACATTGTGCTGACCATAGAGTCTAGGCTACCGGCTACAAGCCTATGAGTCTGTTTGGCTTAGCTGCTACAGCTTCTCCTAGAATGATAAGTTTCTTTAAACAGTCCAGCTTTTGACTCAGATTCTGAGAAGAGAAGCTCCTCCAAACAATACAGCTATAGACTTAGATTTTGAGAAAAGAAGCTCCTCCAACAGTATAGCTTTTGATCGAGATTCTGAGAAGCTATAGCTGTAGAATCCAAAAAAATAAGCTAAAACAGAAGCTGGCTATCAACCAACTGCTTTTAGAATCTCCAAACAGGCCCTATATGTATCAACATAGAGAGCACAGCTGCCACAGCCACACCTTACAAAGTTTCTTTTGGTTTCTATTGCAACTGTCATGTAAACAGAATCTGGCTAGCTAATTCAAAAGGCACTTCCAAGTAATTGTAAACAAAATTTGTGGGGAGTACCCACTGGTGTATTTTACCGCTGGTGCAGTACAAAAGACCAGCACGATACTGTTACACCGATCTTTCACCACAAACAAAACGATCACTTGGGTCCAGCTTTTCCATAGGAATCCCGTAGAGTAACGGTTCTGTTGAACACAAGTTCCTCAGGCGTCGAGTCAGAATCCACAGCAAAATAACCTGTAATTGCATAACACTATGGTAGTGAGCAACAAAGACACCATAACCTTTTTAATATTTTTTTTGATTTAAGACCATCCAAATATTGTTTACCGAGGCGTTCAAACTGAAATTTGTCCCCCAGCGCTGCAGTTGCAAGCGAAGGCACGGCATAGGCACCCTTTATCACTTCCTTTGATCGAGGGTTGAGATCACCCAGCCAATCCTCAAGCTCCACAGGATTCTAATGTAGACCAAGAAGTGATGTCAGCAAGGATAATTTCCAGTACGACAGGCACTTGCAAGAGGAGACAGTGTAAAGCTATACCTCTGAACGAAATAATTTCTCGAACAATCTGATTTCCACTTTGAGTGGGTTAACACCTGGAGAAGGTTCGGCAACCCAGTGCAACACACCCTACACATAATGTGCACAACATCATGATCTCAGAAGTTCGAATAGCAGAATAATATACTAATCTGATCTAAAAGAATTTCAATTGCCTAGTTACCTTTGGTTTTGTAGCCTTTGAAGGGTCATACTCAGCTCGGATTTCAACGATATCTGAATTATCGCCATAGATAACTTCCGTACATTTTATTGGGAATGCATACCTATCAGTTTCAGACAGCAAACATATATGAGACCAGAAAATAGGCAAACTATTTAAGTAGTCTCTACAGATGTATAATGTACTAGTACCTTAGTAGTACTGTTTTACCAGGAGCAAGCCCATAATAATCTTTTGAATCCTTTACACGAAAATCAGACTGCTCGATGAAGACAGTTCTTGAGAATGGAACCTAGGGATGACCACAGTTCCAGAATCAGAGAAGTGAGGAACTTATATTGCTCAATGTGTTTAATCTTTGAGCAGAAATGCAGAACCAAGGGACTCTGTAACCACTAAACTACATTTTTATTCTCAAAATGATTAAGAAGTCATTCAGACATAAGAATTACCTTGTAATAGGCCGAAGCGTCATCTCCTGGAGCATCGGGCCACTTTTTTGCATCAAGCTCTATTATTGTTCCATAGTCTAAATTAGTTATAACAACCTAAAATTTACCAAATTAAAAGAAAACACCATCAGGGCGTCAATTAACAAAGAGAATAATAACAAAATTTTTGCAAAAAAAAAGAAAGCCAATTGCCAAACCTTTAGGGGATGCAAAACAACCATAGCACGAGGAGCTACTTTGTTGAGCTCTTCTCTAATATGATATTCAAGGCGCTCTACGCGTATCAAACTATTGTCACTGCATTGAAAGGATAAATTAATGGTATCAGTATACTATGTTGACAACTAGAAAAGGTTCTGCTGATATCGAAAGATGAAAGCATCTCTTTGAGTAAAACATTTCTCAGCAACAATAAACACATCCTTACCTCCTTGTTATGCCCATTCCACGAATAAAGGAGTTAATTGCTGTTGATGATACTCCTCTCCGCCGTAGTCCTGCAAGTGTCAACAGGCGAGGATCATCCCACCCATCTACCCACTTCTCTGTCACAAGTCTATTTAGCTGCAAATCCAATCCATATTATAGAACCATATATCAAGGATCATAAGATTGATACAATTCTCCACAGGAATCAGCGCTATACCTTTCGCTTGGACATAACATTGTTTGATATGTTTAACCTTGAATATTCCCAAACATATGGCTGGTATTGGTCCAGGGCTACGAGCAGCCAGTAGTATGAAGGACGACGTATGTCAAATTCTAGTGTGCACAACTGGTAATTTAGATGGCCATATGTCAAATTCTAGTGTGTACAACTGATAACATGTTAAGGCTCACACAACCAAAAGTAGTTAGAGAGAAACTATTACCGAATGTGTAATGTTTTCAAGAGAGTCTACCAAACAATGAGCATAGTCATAGCTTGGATAGATAAACCACTTGTCGCCAGCATGGGGATGAGGTGTAAACTGTGTAGATATATAGAAATATATTAAATTCTACACTTCACAGAAAATAGTAACTCCATAATGTCGAATTGTTTACCTTTATTCTATATGCTATTAAGTCAGCCATGTTCTTGTTATCATTCTGCATGTCTTGTTTCATCCTAAGAGTTGCCTTTCCCTCAGCAATCAACCCATGCCTCATATCTTCAAACAGTTTCAGTGACTCTTCTATAGGCCTATCCCTCCATGGACTATTCATTTGCTTTTCTCTATACTCCTTTATTTCTTCTGGTGTCTGGCAAGCATACAATAGTCAATTTACACATACACTGTTACTTTCTCAAGAAGCATTCAGTGATGACAATTTAAAAATACATGCATAATGCAGTCTACTATTGATCCAAAGAAAACAAACCTGGTGATCGACATAAGCTAGTCCCTTCTTTATCAAACAAACAGCAAGTTCATATAATTCTTGGAAATAGTCACTTGTATAGGTAACTTTATAAGGTTCCCAGCCCATCCATCGGACGATTTCTTGAATGTGATCTATATATTCTTTCTTCTCAGCCTCAGGGTTTGTATCATCAAACCTGTTGTTCAGATATCAATCATGTCAGCATGTTTTGCAATGTAGTATGTCCATATAAGGAAGAAAAGGGCAAATCAGTGGACTTGAAGGCTCCTTTGGAACCATAACATCTAACTATTCCTTCATACCTAAGGTAACAATGTCCATTGCGCTCTTTAGCCAGTCCAAAATCAATAAACATAGCCTGTGCATAAAAAAGCTTGTAAGCATCATTTCAGATTTTGAGAAACCAACATTTGCAGAATTGACATCACAGGTGAAAGGGATAGTCACAACCTTAGCATGACCAATATGAAGGTAGCCATTAGGCTCTGGGGGAAAACGGGTCATCACTTTTCCTCCAGTTGCTTTAAGATGTTTCTCTAAAATGTCCTTTGTGTTATGTGCTCTCCATATATTTCCATCGCTGAAGAAAATTTCTGTATGGACCTACTTGTAAAGAACATTTTTCAGCTTCAAGGCCATTAGAGAATTCTTTATTTTGAGGAATATGGAGTGTCACTGCATATCCTATATAGTTGATCATCTTACCTTTATGTTTTCCTCCGGTTGAGGAAATATGGAGTAGGGATTAAGTTCTTCCTCAGATGGTGGAGCAGGAGCAGCTGCCGCAGTTTTTTTCTCCTATATTTTGTTGGAAACAAAACTGAATGATGCAGTAAGCTAATAACTGAACAGTACTATCATAATACTTGATTGAATTTCAGGTAACAAACCTCAACTTTTGCGGGCTTCTCCTTCTTCTTTTTCATAGGCTTTACATTGTCAGCTTCTGTCTTTGGACCAAGAATCTCTGTAAGCCTTTTATCAATTTCCTCCTGTAGCATAATGAAAGTGATTAGTACAAGCCATATTGCAAAGTTAACAAATTGTAGCAAGATAACAACAAAAACTACACAATTTCAGCCACAAGTATTGAACCTTTATGAACTTAGCGTCGCCCCAGGGGTGCCACTTCCTAACCTGTCCGCACAAGCTGCCAACTGAAAACGAAAAAGTCAGAAGCAAATGATGCCCAACTCTCCCAGCATCACGTATCAAAAGATAAAATAAAAACATCAACAATGAAGTAAGATGAAAGTGAAGCAGAAAAAAAACCATTTATATGATATCGCTGTTCAACTATGGCTTCCATGTTTTCCTTCAGGACATCAGTAACTTTTGACTGAATTTCTTCAGTTGAAACCACCACTCCTGCAAGGAAACAGAATTCTTGAGGTCCTTCAACAAACAGTAAGCAGAAATGGGCATTGAAGGATTTACTATTTATTTAATAGCCAACAATAGTGTGTGTAAAGTAAATTGTGGCCAACTCATATAAATATAAGAGTTATTTTAGCCTGCATGGTATTAACTGTTAATTCTTCCTAAGCTTATGGTACTACAGAATTCAAGCTTTATGACTGCAGAAGATAAGAAAGATATCGTATAAATGTAATTTGATCCAGGAAAAAAAATCGTACCCACTCCACATGTCTCTTCAAACTTTGTTGTGTCCAAAGAATCGGGACCCAAAGTAGAAAGAAACGACAGAGCGGCATCTAATTGCGCAGGGGTCTTGATCTGGAAACCACAATATGTCAAGTTACAACACTTACAAACCCAGTCATCACAGCAACAGTGCGTATAATACACATAACAGAACTCGCCTTTGACGACACAATGTATTGGATGACAACAGGGCGATGCACCAGGGCATTCGCCGGATACTTCGTCGCAACCTACTCCAATGCACAGCCAATTGACACAAACTAACTATCACCAATTCACAAAATTTAATTAGATTAATATTATTATATAACTCAGCAGCGACGGATGCTTACAGTGTAGAGAAGATTCCCCACAGATTTGTCACACCCACCAACACCAGCCTGCAGGCATAAGCATGGATTAGTCATTAGTTAGTCCCCCAAACGCAAGGCGGCGAAACCGAAGCGGGAGGGCGGCGAGGTACCTCGGCGATGATGGCGGTGAGGTTAGCGGTGACCTTGCGGTTGGCTAGGGCGTTCTCCGCCGTGCGCTGGTCAAGCCCGATGGCCAGGAACAACGCCAGCTCCGCCGGTGGCGGCGGCGCCGCCGCCGCCGTTTTGCCGCCCGCTTCTCCGGTCGCCATCTCTCAACTCCGGCGAGGGGACGAAGCGCGGGTGGCGTGAGGAGAGAAGGGCTTAGGCGAAGGCCGGGGTGGGGCCCACTGTAAGTGTCACATAACGCTCAAACCCTAGCCATGTCATGTGTGATGTGTACTACGACTGGTCACTGGAGAAAAGGAGGAAACCGAACGTGCTGCGTCCAGTGGAAAGAGAACTGGATATCATCCGGTTTGCAGTTTTGTCCGTTAGATTGGTTAACGGACGGTGGAAGATCAATCTGGGGCGCACGTTGGTCGCTAACACTAACCTTTTCCAAGTATCGTTGGGGGATTGGGCCACTTGGCCCATTAGGAGAAGCAAGTTAGGCCCATTACATTGTGAGTTTAAGCCTGAGATCAACTCCTTGAGTTGCTACTTTTGACTCTTCAAATGTTCACTTGGCCAGTTTGCCGAAAATTTAAAAACTGAAATTTGCTTTTCACTTCACCAACCCTCTCCATTATACTTTTCAATATTGGGTCTCATACGTTAGCCTTCCTATCGTTCTTCTTCATCCCCTCCTTTCTCTTTCCTCTTCTTCACCTAGCGGTGGGGTATGAATGACCGACGAAGCTCGCCAACCGCGACGTTGTCCGACCTAGATGTCTATTGGGCAGAAGCGGTCGAGTGGGGAGCGCAAGCGAAATCAGGCGCAACGGAGGGGTGAGGCAGCTCCGACGCCCGCGTAGTTGTGGCGGTGCCCATGCTCCAGCACGTCTCAGCTTCGTGCCATCGTCGCCCTTCCCCTGCTATGTTTGTGATAGGTGGCTGAATTCGGGTTGGATTGGTCCGTTAGTTTTTGTTTTTGAGAGATGGAACTGACCCAATATTCTATTTCATGGATCATCCCATCCCATTAAGATCTAGAGGGAATATTCTATTTTAGGGATCATCCCATCTCACCTATCCTCAAAACAACCCAAATCAAACACGATGAAAAACGGGTTCGCTCCAACCCAACCCAATCCATCATATCTCTCCAACCAAACACATTCTTAAAGGGTGATTTTTCTCCATGTTTGCTAAATTTTGGCTTGGGAAGTCATTTAGGGTGAGTTCTTCACCCAATTTTTCCAACTCACATATCTTTTTTTTCGCGCGCATGTTTTTCAAACTGCTAAATGGTGTGTTTTATACAAAAAGTTTCTATACGAAAGTTGCTTTAAAAAATCATATTAATTCATTTTTCAAAAAAAATAATAAATACTTAATTAATTATGTGCTAATGAGTCGCTCCGTTTTCCGTGCGGAGAAAATTTCTTCCCAACCCACACAGCCGAACAAGCCCCTAGAAAGGCTCTTGGAGATGCTGTCATGGTAATCCTGCACCCGCGACGATTATGACTGGTGTCCTTTTTGTTCTTAACTTATTTATGTTCCATTTATCAAATTTATCTTCTGGTATGTCTGTTTCCTACATGTATAAAGAGAGGTACTTAATACTATATATATAAATCATCATTTGACTGCATTAGGAAGGGATGGTCTCTGCACCCTGGCACTAATTGCCAACAAATCTATCAACAAAAATGAAGAATCTTTGACAAGATAATTGTCGGTAAAGGTTTTTGGTGTACCATATGTCTAGCAATACTGCAGGTATATAGTGGAATCAGGATAAGTAGAGCTGTCTTGCTCAAGGAAGGACGGCATACAGTTAGATTGACACACGAAGGTTAAACAAAAGGACACATTCAGATGAAGAGAAAAAAGGACGTAAAGGTATCTCGAATCTGAACAAAGACATGCCACACATAACATCCAATCATTTTCAGCATCATGTATAACCTCGCGACATCAGATGTAGAATTATAGTGTAAGCTCTGGACAGCTTACCAACTTACGATGTTAATACCTTTGTCCACAAATTACAAGACGGCATTACTGAACTGTCAGCTATGGGTCAAGATAGATGAGTTTCACATTGCCTACTATATTTACCAATTATATCTGAGCAGCTGAACCAAGACTCTATAAACAGTAATCCATCAGCAGAGACTATGGGTTGCTATATGAGGTAGAAGGAAGAACCACAAGCCAGATTCTGCGCTATCAGACTATAAGGATCCAGGTTCACCTCCAGATAAGAACTTGTGAGCCCAAGCTTCAAGGTACTCCCTACCCATGTTCATGAAAAAGCTTCGATGCACTTCAAACTCCGTTTTACAAAGACAAATTCCAACTGAGAGTCTATCAGCAGGTGTCAATGGGATTTCTTTTAGCATGTTCCATAGAGGAGCATTTGGGTCTGATGATGTCGGTGCTGCTCGTATTGGTTTTGCAGGGGTGTCATGGATCCCAGCTAAGGTACTCTTTACCATATCCGCCTTCCTGCCATCATGTGGCATAGGTGCCTGTGGTTTTGGGTTTGGGGTTGTTTTTGTTCTGCTGACTACTTTGCACTTCTTCAATCCAGGCTTGAGAGCAGCCATTGTGCTCTCAGCAAAGGATCCAGATGGCTGGGCAGATGGTGCACTAGTGTCAGACATCACTTCACAAGGTACTGCGTCACTACTTGCTGCCACCTCATGACAGTCATCTTCATCCTCCAAAACAAACTTGTCCAAGTCTGCCCCATCAGGGTCCCTTGCATCGGCACAATTTGCCATCATGTTCAATGGATCCAGGATTTCCACGTCATCATCGTTAATGTCAGCAGCTGCAATTGGGTCTGTCACGGGGGCAGCATCCACTGACCACTCACCAAAGAGAGCTTGTATATGATCGAAGAATGGAATTGGTTTAACGAGAATTGCACGCTCTGCTATCTGTACAAGGAGGAAAAGAATCATTAGTGCACTTGTAGAACAGTGCAACGGCAGTCATCTCCAATGATAAAAATACTTACAGGTAGACTAGCCAAAGTTGAAGGAGGCAGTATTAGCATTTTGTGTTTCTTGTCGAACCTACTCCCACTCACATTCATATAACGGGCCACAATATTCCAAACCTCCTTGAAGCGCCTAAAGTGGCGATGGACCTGATCAACAGTGAAAGTTGTCTCAAATCTAGCATTTAGTATGGATGTGCAATAATGGTGGTGCATCTTCTTGAACTTGGTCTTAGGTGGCATCTCCTTTTTCTTCTGAAGGTACCAATCAAGCACAAACTTTGACATGACTGTAGGCCAATTCGTGGCTCTTGCCCTTTTGATCTTAGAGTTGTCACCCAAGTCCATGATGTGATGGTCTACAAGAAGTAGATTGAATGACAGGAGTTAAGAATATTCTGGTGTAAAATTGCAGTAATCTCATTGATTGGTAACTCATACTCCCTCCAGTCACAAAAAAACACTCATTTTGATTTTTGAATATATCCTAAGTCAAACTTTCAAAATTTTAAAATTTTAAGGTACCAAATCAAGCACAAACTTTGACATGACTGTAGGCCAATTTGTTGCTCTTGCCCTTTTGATCTTAGAGTTGTCACCTAGGTCCATGATTTGGTCTACAAGAAGTAGATTGAGTGACCGGAATTAGGAAGATTCTGGTGTAAAATTGCAGTAATCTCATTGACAGTAGGTAAATCATACTCCTTCCAATCACAAAAAAACAGTAATTTTGATTTTTTTTAATATGTCCTAAGTCTTAAACATGTATATATCTTAACTACTTAAAAAATTGGTAACTTTCCGATCGTCACAATCCGCACGATCTGCCTTCGTACGTCACGATGCGTCTTCGTGGCTTTGTGTGTCGCGTGACCCGATTTCGTTTGGCGCATCTGATTTTGCCGCTCGTCTGTCGTCCGTGCATCTGCAGCCCACACCCGCCTGCGTCCCACTTCAACTTTGATCATTGACCGTTTGCTCCCATCGCTTCGTTCTATTGTATCGCATCCAAGCCCTAACCAGTAGCCGCTCCCATGTTTCCCTGATGCAGGCCGCACATCGCGCGCACGTCGAACCCGTACATGCCGTCGCCGCCGCAGCATCATGCCCTGAACACACGCCGCTCGTTGAAGCCGAGCGCCGCGGCACAGGTGCCGACCGGCTTCCTCTTCCACCCCACCCCATAGACGAGAAGTTGATGCTACACTTGCCTCCACCCAAAGGTCCTCTTTATTTGCCCCTAACGAGTTGCTTGCGCCTGGGCGGCCGCCGCATCGGGTGGCAGGTGGCTGGGCTGGCATCGACATATGAAAGGTTTCTAGGAAGGAGAAGCTGGTGATCAGGTCGCGCTACGAGCGGAGCTTGTTTTCTTCCATCGCAACAGCTCACGCACCAACTAGGCTATGCTTGATAGAGTCGCCACCAAACCACCACCCCATGTACATTAGTAACTCACTCACAAAAGGATTGATCTTGCTGAATTTCACCATCAAGATCGATGATCTGCCATACGTCCAAGGAAAAGCATTGGGTGGCTCCTGCCGTACGTCGACTGGCTCACCACCGTGCATCGGCGGCACAGTACGCCGAAGAGGCAATGCCAACGCTCAGTACATCAATGACGACGTGTCGTTGTCAACTCCTCGCCGTCGTCCAGCACAAATAATGGAGTTGCTCACGAGAACTGACGGCGAAGAAGGAAAAGAAAGCGGCAGCTGCAGCGTCGCTCTCAAGTCCTAATGACTGCTCTTTGCTCTCACATGCAAGCACAAAGTTTTCTTCATAGCACACCCAGTTCAATCCTGCATGCACCTATCAAAGACTCGAAGCTACCCAGAGGACAGAGTAGACAAAGATGTAAGCCATAGCCCATAGACATGGAACAGGTGCCTTCCAAGAAAGCAGTCTCATATGGCAAATTTCAACGCACATTTGGGGGGCTAATAGCCATGCCGCTAGCGCTTACATCATCCTTTTTTTTCCATCCGCCATTGGTTCCCGCTTGATCCATGACACAAGATCTCATTCCTTAATTACAACGCGTTCACACAAAGTGAGATGCTAGAATTTTTATTTCATTTGTCAGATCGTCCGATTCTATTTTCTTGATTTTAAGCGTACAATTTTCTTTCACGATTTTAATATTTTTAGGATGACATGATTGCATGTGAGCCAACCTCATGATTCTCCAAGACTCCAACATGCTTATTTTATTTTACTAAACTGCCTGACGTAAAATCTTAACTACTTAAAAATCAGTAACTTTCCAATAGTCACAAATTTTTTGTCCATAAGTCCGACTGAGGGGTGTCCTCAATCTCCGCGCGCACGTAATAGCGTACGGCAGCCACAGCAAAAATAAAAAATCAGAGATCCATACAAAATCCTAATCGCGTACGGAGGACAAATCACAACATCAAAGATCGATTAAAAAACCAATCGAGCAATCAGAAATCTTACATGCATCGGAACTAAACCAACCGATAATCCCAAAAAAAGAAAACAGAAGAAAAATAAAGCCCTCACCTTGAGCCACCGAGCATTGGACGGTGTGGTGGGGCAACGGGGAGGAGGCGACCAACAGCGACTTGGATGAAGCCGAGTGCACACGGTCCACCCCCTCACCACGCACCGCCCGGCTTTGACTGAAACGGCGGGGCAACGGGGAGGAGGCGGCCTTGGCGGCTCGGTGAAGGACCATCGGCGGCAGTGGCAGCGACGCTACGTGAGGACGGTGGAGGAGGCCGCGTGGAGACGATGTATGGACGGAGGAGGAGGTAGAAGAGCGTGCTACATAGAGCGGAAGAAGAGGAGCGATGCGGAGCAGGGAAAAAAGGCGACGCGTGATGCGGAGTAGGAGAAAGGTTGCGCACGATGCGGAGTGGGAGAGAGAGTTGGAGTTAGGGTTAGTTAATTGGGTTGCTTTAGCTTGTTGGGCCAATGGGGCCAAATTTGGTCCGTTTGGTCTTTTTTTTAAGGAATAAGTCCATTTTAACTCCCTCAAATATAGCTTCAATCTAATTCATATCTCTGAACCGCAATACCGAATATCTTAACCCCCCAACTATTAAAAATGGTGTAATTTGACTCCCTCAGCGGTTTTGAAGGACAGTTTCGCTGACGTAACACTTTGACTTTGTCTAACCTGCTGGGTCATCTTGTGGCGTCCACCCATCAGTGACCCTTATATTTCTTCTCTTCCTTCTCTTTCCGCTCCATCAGATCGGTGTCGCCTCATCTTCCCCCTTCCGCTCCACGTTGGGCTGCCATTGGGGAGAAGTGCGAACGTCGAGGAGAGTAGGGGTAGATCAGCAGCACCAGCAACAAGCCGACCCATGCCAGTGAGCTCGCCAGGTCGACGGTGGGCGAGACGACGTACCGGAGACGGTTCAGCTTTGTCCTCCTCGACATCTCCACACCCTTGCACCCACTGCATGTCCTTGAGTAGCAGGTGTAGCGATAGGGCACCACGATCTCCTGGCCGCCGTTGGCGGTTAGGTCGTTCTCCTCGACAACGGCGACATGCATGAAGCCGGCGGTGCACCTGGCGGTGGAGAACTACGCCGGGTCGAGGAACTTTCCTTCAGGCACGAATGGCATAGGGACGACGACGACGAGATGACAACTCTCTTTTCTATTTTATTTTTTATGTCTTTATCGTAGGATTTGAGCTAATCGAGTTGCATTTTTTCATTTCATTTTTTAAGTATTTATCTCAGGATTTGAGCTAATCGAGTTGTTTGAGTTAGCTTGATTATTTTGCTTCATGGCTTTTGCTGATTGCGTGACATTCAACACAAAACAATTCATGCCGAACATCCTACTTTCAATGGAAATGGTTATAGTAATTTTCTTTCCTAGCTTTACTGATATGTCATAAAAGGTAGATCCGGCATCTATGTTTGGATTGCTTTCTTTGTTAGCTATGAGTTGTAACTGTGTATCTTTTTTAGAAATATCATTCTTTTAAAGTGCTCAGATCACAAAAATTAATCATCTCATGAAATTTGAGTGTTCCCAGTGCAACGCACGGGCACTTTGCTAGTATTTTTAAATATTTGGATTGGATGCATCAAAATCATATGGGTAGGTTTATTGCAGAAAGAACTTCAGTAATATAATAACATTGTTAGATTCCAAAAATATATTGTAATAGAAATTAGTGGTCAATGTTGCTTTTCAAATACCATGCTGACACCCAAAATGACATGTTTTTGTTACTGGACTGGAGGGAGTACTTAAGATTGTGCGCAAACAGTAGAAACTATCAACGAGAAATAAAGTATAAAACACAAAACAAGCAATAGTTGTGGCAGCAAGTGGCATATGCATTAATAAATATTTGCACTCCACATCGTAAAGTATTGTGCAAATGCAACATCAATTTTCTCTCCAAATCCTTGATGCAGAGTTACTGCATTATAAGACCCACTGGCAACTCATCTCTGCTTGATCTGTAACCACTCTAATCAATATAGGGAATGTTTCAAGCACCTTTGGTCTCCCCAAACCAATGTTCCAGAGTTATCAGTAAACTACCTAACCTATTGCAGTCCACCACTACCTGATCTAAAATTACTATAATCAACTTCAGACATCATATAAGACAATGTTTACGCTTCTATTTGTTTTCCAGTGTTATTAAAGAACATGACGTTACAATCATCAGTTTAGTCCCACATGAAATGGAGGGTTATTGGGTATGGACTAGAGCAATCCTGAAGTTCAAAGTCTCATTCAAATTTCATGTAAATATACAACGCAGTAGGTAATTGCACAGTTATTAGAGGTGCACACCAGGATGACTCCCACCTTCATACTGCTTTGAATGATATTCACCATTCTGAACAACTACATGATGACAGTACACTATGCCAATCCGCATACCTTTAATCGGCTAAATACTGCTACCCTAGAAGTAAAATCAATCTGGTGTCATCACCTTGTGATCATTACTGTGTTATCATTTTGACACTAGCGAATTTGGTATTCCATCCGTTCAGGCATCTGAAATCCATGTTGACCAATTAACTTATTAAGGCTTCAGCAGTGTTACCAGGACATACATTTCCAACAACTGTTTGGCATGTTGACTCGTATCCACACATTGACTTGCGTCTTACATGTGCTGACACTCATCTGACAGCTCTAGTGGGTGTTGAACAACAAAAGAAATTGACCATTTAACAATGAACAGGGAATAACAGCTCTATCCAAGAAATAACACATTCCTATGGTTCTTATCAGATGTCTCTGGAGAGATGATTCCTCTGTTAAGAACGTGTTGAAATTTTCCTTACACAAAATACATGTGTATACATTGTTTGGCATTGATAAACAACACAGGAATAAGCATCCCATGGTTTTCAATCGAACTACTTACTGCTCGAGTTGCTCCTAGATTCGTCCATCTAATCCCTAAGTTGCATCACGGCACCCCATAACGAATTCGCGATAATGAAATTCCTAGCCTAATGTTGCATATGGATCACCAAAAAGCAATTAATGTTGCAGGCCGTACGTGCATACATTGTTTGGAATAAGCACTCTGTGGCTCTCAATCAAACTACTTACCGCTTGATTTCGCTCCTAGATTTGTCCATCGAATTCCTAAGTTGCATAACGGCAGAGGGCCATAACGAATTCGTGATAATGAAATTCTTCCTAGCCTAATGTTGCATATGGATCGCCTAAAAGCAATTACTGAACAAACTAAACTAGGTCATGCGATTCAACCAAGCCCTTTTCCCTAATATTTCAAAAGAAAAACAAGGAATTGCAATTGAATCCCCCACGATACCTTGCGCTAGCTTCGGCGAACCCAAATCACCCGAGCCCTCGTCTTGGCCACCGGACATCGTCGTCTCCCGGCCGCCGCCCCGCCCTCCCGCGCGAGCGGCGGTTGGCGTGGCTGCTAGGGTTTTCGCGAGGCGCGAGCCGGGGCGGCGGCGCGAGGAGGGAGACGGCGGCGAAGGCGAAGTGATGGACGACGGGAATACGGGATGGGCTTGGGGGAGTTTGGTGCGGGGCTTGTCTGAGGCTGACCGGTGGGGCCCACAGGGGACCGAACCTAACATGATTTCGGTTGTAGTTCGGCACACCGATGTGATGTGACCGAACTAACCAAACCTAACCTAATTTCGTGTAGTTTAATTTTAAATTTGGAGATTTGATATAACTAAATCGAGCAAGTTATTATTACATCAATTGGCGATTGTCATGTTTTCAAATTCAAATTTAATATAACTAACTGTTTCGTTCGAAGGTTTGAAAATTTGGAAACAAGGTTAAATATTCAAATCATGAAATCCTCCTTGTAAATATGCTGTACATAACTATTTTATTAATATATTAACATAGTAGGAGCCTCTCCTGTTATTTCACCGTCAAAAAAAATATTCAAATCATGATGCAGAAGAGATAAACCTAAGGGGTTAAGGTTATTATTTTCAAAGAAATTTTGTTTACGACCTTGCTTTTGGCTAGCTTCTAGAAGCAAGTTTTTAGAATAGTTTTTAAATCTCATTAAAATATTTTGGTACTGTTTTGAAGTAGATAAGAGAGGATTCAAATACTCATTTTCAGAGAAGCTCATTTGCAAAAGCTATTGATCATTTTTAAGACAAGAAGAAAGTTCAAATCAAATAAATGGATTTTGGTGAAAGCAAAGCCCAAGAGGGGTCAGTATCTAAAAAAACCCTAAGAGGGGTAAGAGTAGCAGCAAGCTATTTTTATTTTCACAAATATTTTCATATCTGAAGTTAGAGGGTTTCAAAATCAATCCTTAGTCTAGCTATCGTTCTATCTAGAGCTTTCTATAGTCAGCGTGACTCTGGTACCAAAGCTATTGGTATCCGCAGATGGAATTCCCGAATACCAAGAATACATAGTACTAATCCCATGATCAGGGCTAGTACACCCATTGTTAACCTGGTCACATCCACACAAAATGCACATACAAATAAGATAACCTGGTTCATAATGAGCATAAGTCATATGACAGAGATAGGGTCAACCAGCTAATAGAAAGAGTTTTAAAAAATTTATAAGTTCTTTGGTATGCCCATCTCTCAAACTATTTATTTGATTTGTGATCTGAATACACCATTCTATTTATTGCAATTTAATCTTTAAAATAAAGTAAAATACATGGTTAGTCCAGAACTTAGATCAGGGTGTCCTCTAGGTAACAAAACAATACATATATGAAACCCTAATTTTGGTTTAATGTATTACCCGGGGTCTAAAGAGCATATGACATGGCTCGAGCGCTAACGTGGTCGTCCATCATGGCCATGATTTTTCATTTAGACCCCTCCAATTCGACTCCCACCAAATTGACTCATACTACTCCCACTGTGCCTGTTAGTGAGGAGGCGAAGAGATGGCAATTATGGTAGTGGTGATTGCCGGTGGTTAAGGGTCCCTAGCATCGAGATAGATGGCGCGATAGGAAGAGGGTTGTCAATGGGCTATACCCAAAGACGATATTTGTAGAGTATGCAGATCGTTGGAACTATAGTATACGTGAGATTGGATCTATGGGACAAAGGACAAAGATTTATACTGGTTCGGACCCTCAAGATGAGTAATAATCCTACTCTAATTTATATGTATATTGGGTTAGAATACCACACAGATTATAATAGGGGAAGAAAATGGCTAATCTAACTCGCCGACTAGGATTTGTCAAGAACGACCCAACAAGATCTACTCGGCGAATATGGCCTTGGGCTTCCTCCATATTGCTTCTAGATGTGGCTTTGGCCATGGCTTGTAACTTGGTCCTCTCTCTGCCCGAGGGGTTTATTTATAGCGATAATCATCTTCTTCTCTAAGTAGAACTCAGAGACTTTACATAGGATACATACTAAGAAGACCTTATCTTCTCCGACTAAGACTTTGACACCTTCTATTCCGAGAAGATAATTTTCTTCTTTATCCGTTGTTCTTCATTAAAAGATACCTTCTCGATATTATTAGGTATATGGTATCACCGTATTCCACAAACCCATACATAGGAGGTATGCCTTATTCTTGACACTGACAAGGGTGATCCTGTGAGTGCAGCGTGACATGATCGTCACCGTGAAGACAAACAGTTGACCTCAATTAGTGGGAGAAACATGAACCGACTCTTATTTCTAGTGAGTTCCACCCATCTGTATTTATCCTTGCACCATCATCGCCCTAACAACCATTAATGCACTACCCTTTGTTGCCCACCTAATCACAACTTGTACACCCAATCTGATTTGTGAGTGGTGGAAGTCGATTTGAGAGCATACTATAGCAAAGAGGTCAAGAAGTAAAATTCTCACCATTATGGAGGGCCATGTTAATTAGCGTCCGAGCTATGCTTGGAATATCTGGTGATACATTAAAAGATACACATTGTATAAGTTTATAGACCTATATAACACACCGATCTAAGTTCAAAGACCGGCCGTGTATTTTACCATTTATAATAATATGTTAGATGATTATAACTTGATGAAACAAGTACAAATCTCAACCGCTAATTATATATATGCACGACAGCGAATTGTTTCAACAATGATTTTATTGCGTTTCATATTTTTCATTTTTATTTATGAACTAATGTTTCAACTTGGATTTGACATTGTTTCAATTTATTTATTTATTTTTTTTATTTTGCACTCACTTCTAAATATGTTTCATTTCATCCTTATATTTCTAATGTTGCTTCATTGCATGGTACTTTCCCATATATTTTATTTTCAGATGTTTAATTTACTAATTTTATTGTTCCACAACATATAACTTGATGTTTTACTGACAATCAACTGAAACATTTTGCTCGTCTAATTTTTGGCATAGATTAGATGTCCCTAATCTTGTCCCACAAATCTCAAGTCCATACTTTAGTAACATGACAAGCAATTTTATAATCCATTTAATACATGAACCAATATCACTAAAGGGTACGGAGTATTTCAATCATCGCCAAAATCCTACTCCGATCCTTTCATCCCAAAATATAAGGCACAACTATCACTGATGCAAACACCAGGAAAGAATTATTATCACATCCTCGTTTGTATCACTGCAATAAATACAATGCATGTACTCAAATGGATTAGAGATTTTGATGATGGAGGATTTTTTAAAAAACTTAAATGGGAGGAGAAGATGCTGGCTAATTGCATCATGCGAAACATGGTTACGCTTTATATTTTAGGATAGAGGGAGTAATTAACAAAAATAAGAAACATTCCATGTCCACACATACTATTCTTGGTCACAAGGAATATGTAATGTATGGTTGCCGAATAATAAGTTCTTTCCTGATGGAACTTGATGTTAAAGAGTGGTGTTCATTTGATTGATAAGATAGCCAAGCGAGAGATTAATTAAGTATATAGAAACTTCGCAGAATGATAGTAGTACGTTACACGAGTCTTTTCCTGCCTATCATATATCGATCAGGTCTCGTATTTTGACTGGGAATTCAACCGGTTTAATTTGCATGCTGGCGATATGGACTAAAGGAAGAAAATAACAGGCCGGTTAATTAGCTGGGTCAAGGGTACTTATAATTACTAGTTAATATAACTTGTTACTTGTCGAAATGGTGCTCAGACCACAGGGAGACAACAATGTTTTACATTAATTGTAGAACGAGAAAAAAATCAGGGGAAAGGGACAGAAATTTTGAATGAAGAGTTTTAAACTTTAAACATGTTCTCACTGATTTCAAACTTTTTAATTTGTTGAATTCAAACAAATCCTAAAATTCTGTTTAAGGCACATCCTACCAGACTCATAGATAGACCTGAAAATTTTTTTTGGCCGTGGGATAGACCTGAAATTTTATAAATTTCATTGCAAAATTGTGAGCTTTTGTTAGAGTTCTATGTTAAATATATCTACTTTACAAAGTCGGTATAGATTTTGAAGTTATAATAGGTGTTAAATACATAAATAGAGTTAAGCTCTAATATCCTAGGTCCCTTTTAAATAAAGAGCACCATCTGATATAACCGCATATGCTGTATAGTAGGCGAGGAAGCGACCGATGAATCTAGTCGGTCATGGGCCATTGATATTTTATAGTTCTACGTGTTAAAGAGCAAGTTTAATAGTAGAGTCAACTATGAGCTTATAGCTTATATTAGAGTTAATATATATAGTAGATGAGGTTATCTTTATTTTTCTTCTTCTCTTTTTATCTCTCACCTATGTATTTAATATATTTATCTTGAAGTATGTGAATTCAATAATATAATTTTGTGATCTTTTTATGCTGTGGGAGTCTTTAGTAGTTGGTGTGTGCTCCTGTTTCTTTAGGCGTGTGTTTTCATGTCTTGTTGAATTGGTGTAATAATTGGCGGTAGCTTTTGGAGCAAAGGCCGAAATTCTATTTCATTATCTGAAAATCTTGAAGTATGTGAATAGCTAATTTTTACATAAGCCAACCCTTTTCACTTTTTAAATTCTCTTTCTTTCACATAAGGTTACAGTTAACTTATAGCCTACTATTAAATTTGCTTTTTAAGGAAGAAGTTGGCATAATTAGTACACGAGAGATGTGGCTTTTGGCTAAATCTACTTCACAAATATCGTACCTCTATATCCATTGATCTAGTGTGTTTGTAATGCGGCGCTCAGAAAGTGGATCACTTCAGCAAACGAAAGAAACGAAAATGCGATCTCCGTGGGTCTCTCTCTATCAATCTGTTCCTGAAAATTGTATATTAAAACTAGCAGTTGATATTCTTTCTGCTAAAAACATACATGAAGACACATTAAGTCATGAACACGAACCGAAGATCACATCGGCAAAATCAAATTAACAAGCAGCCACTATCACGATTTAATATGATACATCAGAGTTTTGTGAGGTGATTAATTCAGGTATAATTAAACTTCTCTGTTTTCTATCCTAGCTAGAGCTCCCGGGCGTCTAGTAGATACACTCATCAGCCTCAGAAGAGCAGCGAGCCGCCTGCCGAATAGGCGGCCGGCGGCGAGCCGGCGCTGCTGAGCGGCGGGCTGTAGTAGTCGCCGGCGCCGCCGTACTGCAGCGCCGCGGCGGCGGCGGCGGGGCAGGCGTGGTTGTGGACGCCGTCGTAGGTGGTGATGACGTAGCGGTGGTCCTCTCGGTCTCTCTCCACTCTCTTCTTCACGTTGCACCCCTCCGTCGAGCACCGGTAGTAATTCCTGAATTCACAGCGAGATTGATGAATTTCCTCATCCAATACACAAACTGCAGAAGTGCAGATTCATAATTTTGAAACGAAATTAATTTCGTGGAAAACATACTTAAGGTACGTTCACAGTTTTGCACTGAAATTCAAATTGGCTCTATTAGTGAGTCCGAGTAGGAAGTAACACCGATTAAACACTTTGAATTCGTTTGAATTTAACAAATTCGTCTCAAGCAAAGTGAAAATCTGTTCAAATTTCGAAATTCATCTGAAAATTCCGTTAAAAATCTCTGCAATATTTTGCATTCTAAATTTCAAAACCCTGAAAACATAAGACCTATTCATATACTACATAATCTTTCAAAAAAGTGATTGTGATCTTTTAGATTGGCTAATTAGTTAAGCTTGGTAGCAAGAGACATAGTAGCAGTGACGTCAATATTCTTGTACCTTGGATTTGGGCTGTTCTTGACAGCTTTTTTGCCGTACTTCCTCCACTTGAAGCCATCATCAAGAATCTCCACCTCCGACCTCGTCCTAAACCCGATCCTCCCATTCACCCTTGCCCTCATCTTCTCCTCGCTCTCACATCTCATCCTAATCAAATCAAATCAAACAAAATTCAGCACTAAATTGATCCATCAAGCAACAAATTCAGCACCAAAAATACCTGCTTACATGGTGTTCTCGTTGTCTGGGTACTCTTCTCCGGCCCTGGCGAAGGCCGGAGCCGGCAGAGAGTAGTCAAAATCAAGCTCACCGGAGAAGTCGGCGTCGATGGTGGTAGCCGAGAACTCCGGCGTGTAGCTGGCCGTGAAAGGGGAAGAGTAAGAGCAGGAGTTGCTGAAGAAAGCTTCAGGGTTCAGTCCTATGGAAGCCGCCATTGCACAGTGCTGAACCTTTTCACTTGTGATTTTCTTTTGTGATGGGATCGGATAAATGTTCAGGGCGGCGAGGGTTGCAATTTATACACCTACAGAATGAGGTGGCTGGCTGGCTGGCTTCCCGGATCTTTCTCGGATGGCGAGCTTGGCTGATCCGAAGGTTCGGAGATGCGTCACCTGTCAAATCCATGGACCTTGGCTAATCTTTGCTTTGGGAGATACGTCACATGTCAATTCCCCTATCGTTTGATGTGGACGCATCCCTCAGCTGCACTTGATGCGTTTGCACGTACCATCGCTACATGAACAAAATCTTTTATATTTTAAAGGGTCCTGATTTTTTTTACTACTTTACAACTAGATCACTAGTGAATTACTCTTAAAAATATATCATCTCAAAAATCCTTCTTTTACTGCATTGTTTGAATCATTTGTTTAAGTTATTTATTAAGTTTAGTTCTAAAAATCTTTAATTTAACCTTATAATTAAATAGATAACCTGCTGAATAGTCTGTTTCAAACTGAGCTTGGTCTCGGTGTAATTGGGGCACAGGGTTTGTTTGGCAAATAAGTTTAGTAAACAATATCACACCCACTAAAGGGTATATTTAAATACCGGCCATTCATTTTTCATGCTTAATTTCATCCCAACCCTTTATTCATTTTCCTATCACAATCCCACCTTTCATAACCCATTTGCCGAACATGTCCATATTTGATACCATCGATATTGTTTTTATGTTTTCTTTGAAATACTTTAATCTATTTTTGATTGGTTGAGATATAACCGATAATCTGCAAAGATATGAATGAACCAAATAAAAATAGTTTAGAGGTAAAAGTTTTTTGCATCTACGTTATTCGCGGCTCAAAAGCAAATGCACAAAAATAGACTATATTGAAAGAAAACCCTAAATAAACATTAAAATTATGTTTTAAAATTCAAAATTACTAACCTATAATATTGCGCAATTGCGCAAGTCTAAACATTCTGTTTACGTGGAAGTGGCAATCTTTCTATATTGGACTTCTTGTTGATCAGAAGAAAACGTTGGTTAGGATAAGTGATATTATGGCAATATTTCTATATTGGACTTCTTGTTGACCAGAAGAAAACGTTTGTTAGGATAAGTGATATTATGATGATATAATAAATGACTTAATATGCAGTGCAAACTTTACATCTGTATGAGTCACAACATTATTGTTGTCTCCGCTGTTGCAAGTGCTCCTTATCATCCTCTTTTATAGATCATGTACATATTTTTTTTGGGTTTTCTAAGAAAATAAGTTATTTTTATTTTAAATTTATCTGAAATCATTCTAAAAAATCAGGCGACTATAACTGCCCCTTTCTTTGGAAGGAATGTGACGAGGGTTTATTTGTAAAACAGTTTTTACTATATGTGCAAATCCTAAAATTATATGCACCGCATTATCTCTTCTTGTGCTTATTCTTTAGCTTTTTTCTTGAATTTTGCTATATACTTGTCGATAAATTTTCTTGTAAAAATTTGATAGAAATAATTATAGTACAATTGTAGTGTAATTACACTGTAACTTATATGTAACTTTTACGTAATTTTGAACAATTAGGTTTTTTTTAAGATTCATGCAAGCGAGGAAGGAAAAAAATTACAATGCGCGCACATGTGAAAGGATTCGGTCTCACAACTTTCATTTCACGAAAATAGCATGTTATGAAGGGATTTTTGAAAGTTAAATACGAGTTACGTTATAGTTATATGTAAGTTACAAATTACACCATGATTATACTATAATTATATCTGTAAAAATTTTAAAGAAAATTTATCAATAAATGTATATATTGTCTCTTCTTCTTTTCATTTCTTTTATTTGTTTCTTTCTTTCCAATAGCTTCATGCATATTCGAAAGTCTCTTGAATTTTACTAATCCTTTCCCATAGCTAGCTCCATAAATCTTCGGAAGCCTCTTGAATTTTATACCATCCATCTAATTCAGTCAAAATTAATTCATCCTCTTTTATTTCCTAGTGAATCCAATGGCTAATAATACCAGATGATGTGGCTCATTTTTGTTTTATACGGGTTTCACTTTTCATTAGTAAGATAACTACGGCAGATAATCAACAAGCAGACGACGTGTTCATAGGATCAAGAAAAATTTCCAACATTACAAGGAAGCCTTTAAAAGCCAAAATAATTATCGTTTGCACGTTCATTAATTACACGTACACGTGCCAGTGCTTTAAGGTGCCACTACATATTCGAGCGTGCCTGTGGTTTTGTCTGGATGTGTGCGTCCAATTAATGATCTCTTAAAAAGACAAATATATTGGTAAGACTAGTTTTCCTAACTAGCAAAGGGTTGTCCCTCGAGTAGGCTAAAATCATGCAAAGTAATTCTCATCACCTAAGGCAAAGTCACAGATTGCCGTATATGACTGCATGCAAACAGGAATTTAATTATTTGGTCCCTTACAAAAATCAATTCTGATAATTTACAAATCAATTCAAATATTTTTTAATGATAAGGATAAATTAGGTGAGGTCCAATCAAAGCTATCCTCATCGTAGACAAATTATTTGCCTTTTCTTAAAAGATATTTAAGTCCCCTTCTCACTAATTCTTTCTTGGTTCGATATTGGGGAGGTTGCCGTTTGTTGACAGCGATGTACTTTGTGATCATCTAGATGTTAACAGAATAGTTATCTGACTTTTTTAGAACTCTTTTCCTATTAATTTGCACGTGCTGTGGAATTTGGATCTTGTGTTAGTGGAGCTCATCAAGTGGAGAACGCAAAAGAAACATTTTTCCTAATCAAACATTTTTAACTAAGTTTGTAAAAAAATATAATAACATTTTCAACATAAAATAAATATATTATTAAAATATATTCAATGTTAGATTTAATAAAACTAAGTTGGTGTTTAGATGTTGTTAAATTTTTCAATAAATTTGGTCAAACTTAACAAAATTTGACAAAAAAAAAATCAAAACGACTTATAATATGAAATGGAGGGAGTACTTTTTGATAAGCTATGAAATTTTCAGATTATAAGGCTGTGTTCGTTTGTTACTTTTTTCAAATAACCTTTCTCGTTTTCCCGTGTGCATGTTTTTTAAACTACTAAATGGTGTATTTTTTGTTAAAATTTTCTATACGAAAGTTGTTTTAAAAAAATCATATTAATTTATTTTTTTTAAAAAAGTTAATACTTAATTAATCATGTGCTAATGAGACACACCGTTTTGCGTGCGTAGGAGATTAGTTCTCAACTACAACATACGAACTCAGCCTAAGTATGACGGTGAAGTTAAAGATATGAAATATACTAGACGATACCTCGTATATTGTTATTAATTATATCCCCATACATGCATTTCTTTATAGCTACTTTTCAATAAACTATGAAATTTTCAGACTATATAAGTATGACAGTGAAGTTAAAGATATGAAATATACTAGACGATACCTTGTATATTTTGTTGCGAGAATTTATAGAAATGACTTTTAAATGAAATGCGACATGTTGAAAATATTGATAAAGCGGTATGAAAGATCAAAGATTTAGAAGATATATATATGTAATCGAAACAAAGTTTATAATAGTGGTGATGAGCTGTGAGAAAGTTTTTGAGGCATACAACTTTTTGAGGCATACAACTTACCTTAACTTAACTTAGTAATGCTTTTATCGAGGCATACAACTTTTTGAGGCATACAACTTTCTGTTTTTATCGAGGCAGCGGCTGATGTGAGGGACAGGAAACACGTTAGCAGCCCTTTTACTCATTGCTGAGGAATCCATCTTTAATCCCGGTTGATAATCTCTTTCAATCCTATCCTAAGTATACAATTAGAATTAACAATTCGAGATTAAAGATGAGTATTTTTAGTCCGGTTAAAATAACTGGGACTAAAAACCCATCTTTAAAACCGGTTGGTAATACCAACCGGTATCAAAGATGTTTTTTTCAAATGCTTTATATTGCTTGCTGCATGTTTATATATATGCATATATATATATATATAAATACATATATATTTATATATATTTATGTATATACGTACACATAGGAGTAATATATATTTGTATATAGCATCACATATATATAATTGCTGGCATATATTACTTATGTACAATGGGAATTTACTTATATACATGTACAATTGTTGTTAATTTCTAATGTTTCGTTATATATTACAAATTAGGACAATTCATCTCAAGGAATAGGTCTTCCGTCGTTGTGGAATTCTCCCGTCAGATTAACAATCTCATCCATAACAAATTTCATGAGTTGTTCTTGAACAACCTTGATGTAATCCGTCTCGGGAAGTTGGTCCTTCATCCACATAATCTATCGTTTTAAAAAAGATATAAATATATTAAATCAATGAGAAGAGTGTAAATAATGTATGTGTAGATGTTTACGTACTTCGATATCCTTATCAGTGTTAATGACGTGTGACATGTGGTGAATAAATTCACAAATATAGTAGCCGCACAAGTTGGTCCCTTGTTCCTGTCGTAAATACTATAGAAGAAACGAACTTATGAAATATTTTTATTATAGAATAAATGAGATTTATAATTTTGGACCATGAACGTACCGGAAAGTTCATCCTCACTGACAATTCTTCCTTGAATTCCCCACAAACGTTTGTACGTAATCTTGCCCACGCCCTGCAGTTGCAAACGAATTAATGACGCTTTAATCCGCATAGTAGCGATAGCAACAATCATAACGAGAGTACTAGCGGATCACATTACCTGTTAATCATGTCAATGATATCGTCGAAAACATCCATATCTTTGTGCATAGAGTCCATGACAATAATCTGGCCTCTGATAATCTCTATGATAAAGAGAACCCAGTGAAATCTGCAGACTTCGTGAAATATGATATACATATCAATTTATAAAAACGAGAAGGAAGTTGCTACAACAGCCGGAAAAAACTCACTTTGTGTTATATGGCAATAGTATGTACTCCTTGAAATGTTGCTGCACCAGGAATTTGTAAATGGTATTCTCGGTTTCCACTGGCTAGCGTTTTAAGGTCTTCTCGTTGATTATGTATGAGTCCATGAAACCGCACTTGAAGTATCCTTCTTTACGACATCTTTGAATCTCCATTTTACGGTGAACAAAAGACGTTAAATCTTCGATGTCACATATGACAGGCTAATGAACGAAATAAAATTAAACGACACTTACAGAACCTAGCAACTCAAAAGAGAAACGTCAAGGGCGTCTTGATGGTATACGTTGTGGCAATCGTCCCAGCGGATCCATATATCGTATGTCCCACGAAAGAAATGTTCATTTCTAACCCTTGCCGCGAACATCATCATATCCTTAGCTGATTGATCTATGTATCATTCATGGAATCGGTATATCTGTGTAGAGAGTTTGGAGACCAACTCTGGCTTGACAAGTGGTTCGCTGAGTATGTACTGGTGTTTTAGTTATGCGTTCTCTACAGGAGCCTTTCCCAGCAGTTGCTCCTTGCTCAGATTTGTATCGGCCATAAATTGTTGTAAAGTGATGTCGTTGTCCGATGGCATCGGGTCAACCGTTTGTTTCTTTTGCGTTCCGAGCTAGGGGAACAGCCTTTGCCTTTGTTTTTCTCTTCCCAAAGGACTTTTGAACTGAGCGGTCATAGTCTGATAGTAAGTTCTTTTTCGTGGGTTCGCTTATCTTCTGAAAGAAGGCCTTAGTCATTGGTTCTATTGGAATCTTCTTCTCTAGAACCTGTGGCTTGAAGTGCTCCTCCACTTATTTTCTCACGATCTCGTCAGTCTCCTCGTCTATCATATCATATGTTCTTTTCTTGAGAGCGGCTTGTTTTGGTTCGTCAAGTCTTGGCTTCTTCGTTTATTGTGTGGACTTTGACAGCGTTGGACGAGGTGGGCAAGACTACCTGGTACTTGCAGTTGGTTGCGGCATTGAAGATGGAGGAGACTGTGCAGGCGCCTGAGACGGTGCAGGCGGCGGAGACCATGGTGAGACTGTGCAGGCGCTTGAGACGGTGTAGGCGGCGGAGACCACGGTTGCGGAGCAGACGGTGCAGGTGGAGGAGACGGTGCAGGCGAAGGAGACCGCAGTTGTGGCGAAGGCCGAGGCTGTGGTGGTGGAGATGTAGGAACGGATGCCATTGCTCGCTCGGGAAGCATGATGTAGTGCTTGCACCATAGTATAATGACGTGAGCTGTCTCTCCTAGTTTCGTCTCCCTGTCTCCTCCGGGGATGTCCAACTCGAGATCCTCAAAGCCTGGGACCACCAGCTCAACTTCGACCTTTGAGTACCAAGGTGGAATCGGCCTACAATGGTACGTTCCATCTTGCTGTACTTGTATAGTCATGCTCTCCGCCACCTTCATGAGAATTGTGGTAAATTAGTAATTAACATATGCACAAACTTTTGCAATATACAAGCCATATATTATAAAACTACGAGCATACCCTGATTGATATGTTCCTGAAGGGAATATGCAGCTTACACGGTGTCCGCCCCGTGATTTCATCCACGAGGCAAGGTGGTTCGTCGATAGCTAATCCTGCTGCAGCGTCGATGCTCTATTCCCTTACTTGCCCTATAGAAGCGTAGCTGCTTCGATTGCCTAAGGAGCTCACCATGACAGGAAGAACGGACGACTGGGTCTGCTGGCTCCGCTGTTCACTTAAGCGTTGTGTTACCAACTGGTACTAAAGATAGCAATGTGTTGTTGGACATTTTAACTGGTGCTAAAGATCTTTTTAGCACCGGTTCGTTAAACATTCGAGATATTTACTGTTTTTGCCGATCGAGCAAAAATCAGTTGTCCAATAATGACTGTATCTGATGTGTGATATCTAAGATACACAACAATCCAAACAGTTATGATAACGTGGTTGCACGTGACCATAGCTAATGTTGATATTTATATAGGAAATATAGGAATATAGGATAAGACTCTATCATCTAGTTCAAATTATCCATAACAAAATAATTACGTGCATATATCCTAGTTACTCCCTTTGTTCCTGTTTACTTTCACCACAAATAAATTATTATATTTTGATAAAAAAAATTGCACGATTATACCCATCAAGCAACATACTTTCGTATAATATAATATAATTTTAAATATTTACAAATTTATTGCTAAAATACGAGTGATCAAACTTAGATATGAGTAGTAGGCAAGTAGACGCCAATTAAGTAACGAAGGGAGTAGGATAGAGACAAAGAGTGACTCCATTATTGTATACGGACAGCGTAGTACGGGTGAGTGTTTACACAATTTTTCTAACTCGCACCTCTCTGCGCATGCTTTTCAAACTGTTAAACGGTACGTTTTTTACAAAAAATTTCTATACGAAAGTTGCTTTAAAAAATCATATTAATCCATTTTTCAAAAAAAATTAGTAAATACTTAATTAATCATGTGCTAATGAGTCGCTTCGTTTTTCCATGCGAAGAGAATTTTTTTCCAACACACCCAAAGAACCCATCCTACCTGTGGTTGCATGCCACACATTGGAGCGAATAAATTTCGCATGAAAAGAAATGTCTACTTAAGAGCACAAGCAACCACAGCTAGCCAATGTAGGGAAATTTGAGCACAAAATTGTACTCATTTTGAGGCCTCATGTTTGCTGTATCTGCGGCAGTACACTTCTGACCTTTGCATCGTACATCATAGTAGGATAGCCACACCCGTCCATGCGAAAGTTGAAGAAACACGTATCGTGCCTAGTACAGCACGGAGTGTCAAGTTAATGCCGTGCATTGCATCTGCATGTGTTGGTCCTTTCGTTAAGCTTATCTAGTGTTATCTACACCTGTGGCTCATTCCAACTTCAATAGTTTCAGCCTTCTGTCTAAGGCTTTGTTCTTCGTCTCGTCTTGAATTCCCAACTCAACTTTTTTTTCGTTGCGCATGTTTTTCAAACCACTAAACAATGTGTTTTTTTACAAAAAAGTTTATATACAAAAGTTGTTTAAAAAAATCAAATTAATCTATTTTTTTTAAAAAAAACTAATACTTAATTAATCACTTGCTAATATATCATTCCGTTTTCCATGCGTACTATGCACACTTTGCAGGCTAGCGTAAGCAGCCTAAATATCCATGCGTTTGAAACCGGTAAGAAGGAATCATTCGTGTCCTTATATTGTTTAAAACATAGATGTGTTTTTGTTTTTATCAAACATGTCATTTGGTCATCTCATACTTTTTCCATCTCAATTACAATTTTATAAAGCCAAATAAAAGAGAATAATGTATAAAATAAAAATTATATAATGTTAAAGTAAGGGAGCAATATTCCAAAAAAGAAGTTGTACGCAGTAGGTGATGGAGCGTCTGATTCAGAAGTGAATTATCCATTTTTATACCTGCATGCGATTAAGTAGATATACCTTTCAGCTAATAAATAATTTTGAGCAAACTAATTAACTGAAATTTTCTGTTCATCAACTGCTGCAGGATGTTGCTTTATTTTTTTTGGTTCCGCTTTATGCGGAGAACTTGTAATACATGATCATGGCTTTGTGCATCTATGGGTTCAGCGATTTGGATATTATTATGGTGCTGATCATTAAATTTTTATAGTATTTTTAGAAGAAATTGAAGCTTTACATGACAAGTAGTCGGATGCTTGCGGCACTAGTTTCTCTTCCCCATTGGGTGTTGACGGCGCAGAACTACACATATACATATGTATGATAGCTTGATGTGTAAATTATAAGTACCATATATCCACATGGCTGGACTATCTGACTGGTTATGGAGGATATATTGTATATATTGAATATGTAATAGCTCAGGATTTGAGTATTACGTTTTCTTGTGTATTATGTGTATTAAGGAATGACCTAAAGTCGAGTTGATAATATTACAGAGTGGATTTAGAAGACTTGTAACGTATTTAGTTAAGTCTCTATCTTGTAATCTTGTCCTCTTAGGTGGTGTTTGAATCTCCTGAAGATAAAGATAAAGATGAAGATTAAGTGTTTTACGTAAAACGAGGTGACATTAACGTGTGATTAATTGTGTTTTAATTATTATAAACTTGAAAAATAAATTTATTTGATATTTTAGAACAACTTTCATATAAAAATTTTTCGCACAAAACACACCGTTTAGCAGTTTGAAAAGCGTGCCACGATAATCTAGAATTTTATCTTTCTCTTGTATGAGAATCGAACGGAGCCTTAGTCTATATAAGAAGGACATGACGCCCCTAGAGGGTAGAATATATAACCCGATCATAAGATAAATACAATACTCGGCGGATACAATCCTCAAAACAGGAGTAAGGTATTACTTCTTATAGAGAAGGCCTGAACCTGTATATACCTTTTTCTCATCACGCATTCACTTTAGATCTTATGCACTACCTTTTTTTTATTGCCAAAATCTAGTTTCGGCAGTTAGCGTGCCAGGTAGGAGTTGCGTCAAGTTTTTCGCCAACAAGTGCGATGGGATCTACTTTAATCATCGATGACTTCGCCTTCCCTTCAGGACAGGCGTATCGCTTCGGCAGCCTCGACTTCATCACTAATGACTTCGGCAAGATTTCTCTCCTTGACTCGGATCCGAACCAGTCGAGAAGGGACAACCACGACTTAGCTCCGTTAGGGTTACCAAATGCCGCCGAGACCTACTGCAATTTTATTTCCTCCAAGTCAACTTCAAACCACTCGGAGAGATCTTCAACATCAACTTCGTCATACAGCCTCTGTAACAAGACGCGAGCGTACCCACCGATCGTCATGCAACTCCCACAAATACTCGCCGCGACGTTTGGATCTAGATCCGTTTTCCCCTGAAGATCCCGATTTGAGTTGGCTTCGGCTATGGCCATGCCAGGCTTTAGGGAAGTCGGCGTCATGCTTCAACCTTTTGGATCCTGCTCATCTACCAAGATCGCCAACTACGTCAGCTCTTTCGAAGATTATGACGACATCATCACCGAGTCTATTGACAGTTCCGAGTTTAACAACGACTATACTCCACTCTTTTTTGATGTTTTCATGGCAGATGTTGGAGAAACTGACTTGGCATTGCCCGAAGGGTTGCGGAGGAGGAACGAGCCAAGTTCAAAGAGGATCGCAAGCGCAAAGAAAAGGAACACAAACGCAAGGAGGAGGAGGACAGAAGAAAACAAGATTTGGCCTTAGCCGGGCGTGCAGCCCGTGATGACATACTCCAGACCCGCATCAACAATACTAATGTTTTTCTCATGCCACAACAAAACGCAGTCGCGGCAGTTACCCTGCTTGACACCATCATTGACGTTGTTCCAGCCAAGACTCTGATTCTAAGCAAAGTAAAGACCATGGTTGCAGCCACCGTACCACAGGGTGCCGAATGCAGTCGGCAAGTTGATGAATCCACTGCGAAAATGCCTGCTGGCAGTCACCTGCCGCCATTACGCTCTAGAGACTACCAAAGGCCCGAGCGTAGCAGGACACATACCAGATCCAATGAATACTACCGACAAGAAGATAGAAGGCGTCAAGACCAGTCGGCTGACTCCCACGCTCAACACCACTTCCGACCGCCGCCCCACGACTGGAACCATCACGACAACTCCGACTACCAGAGCGGTTCCCGGATGCCTGCTCCTAGTGATCTAAGGAATACACTCAACCAGCGCTACCGTGAGTAGGAAAATCATGCCCATTGTGAAGAACGAAGATATTCTCCCGATACTGGCGATGAAGGAGTAGTCGCCTTTACCCGAGACCTATGTTGAGTGAATTGGCCGAGTGGTTTCAAACCTACTGGGATTGAGAAATACGATGACAAGACCGACCGCAAGTCGTGGCTCACCATCTACACCCTCGCCATTCGTACAATAGGAGGAGATAGCAAACCCATGGCCAATTATTTACCAGTAGCACTTGTCGACTCAACTAGGAGTTGGCTTGCTAGCCTACCAAGGGGCTCGATTGACTCTTGGAGTGAACTTCGTGATCACTTCATCGCCAATTTCCAAGGCACCTTTGAAAGGCCTGAAATCCACTTTGATTTATACAACGTAATTCAGAAGCCCGATGAGTCCTTAAAAGACAACATTCGACGTTTTTGGGAAAAACATAACAAAATCCCGGACATCATCGATAACGTCATCATAGCAGCCTTCCAGATGGGGATCCTCAATGAGCTGCTCATTGGAAAATTTGGACGCAAACCACCAAGGACGGTCAAGAAGTTGTTTGAGACAGCTAATTCTTACGCCAAATCAGACGACACCGTCAAAGCATCATGTCAAGAGAAGCAGTCGAGAAGCAGATGGTGTCCCAAGAAAGACAACGACAGTAGCAATGGTAACGACGGCCAAAAAGATCTCAAGCGTAAGCCCGAGGATCTGATGGCCACGTGTCAAGCACGCCGAAACTTATACTTTTCAATGTCAATTGTGATTCTCACATAGTCTCGGTGAATGGGATCCATACACGCATAATAGCCATTCAATCCGCTATGTGAAATGAAAATCACAAGTAACATCAACAGTATAAATTCCGAGGCACCGAATGTTGAGCAAGGGAGATATTGCTAGGACTCACGCGTGCCAGTCAACTTCAGACTGGAGTGTGCCCGTCAAACCACTCGAAGGTGGAGACCAGATGTATTACACATCCAGGAGACTTGACCAAAATGCATGAGCTCTACAACATCTCCAATGATCAAAATTCATACTCATGTATTAGCAAGCCGAAAACATATCAAACTTACTAACACATTTTCGTTTAGTAGTTGATATCGTAACAAGGGAATTTCAGAGTTTTAGCTATTACAGAAACATTATCTTAATTATACATATGGCCAACCGGCCCAATAGTTATTGGTTCAACGAAAGCATCATACTACCCAAAACCTTTTTGCAACCGACTGGGGTAAACCCTAGTTAGAACCATCTTGAAACCCAGGAGTAGCTCCATCAAAGCATTCATCATCAACAAAGGACTCTCCTGCCATCTGATTCTAAAAGAAAGACAATCGAAACAGAAAAACAACAATAATAGCAAGAGTCAGTACATTACGAATAATGTACTGGCATCGCCAATCCTAACGTACATGCATGGCAGCATCAAAGGAAAGGTTCAGGTTGGCATAATTTCAGCATAAAGCAAGAGTTATTTCCACAAATCATTTTATGAATAGTATGAAATCGATAAACTTTCAGTAAAACTATTTATATCATCATGGCATCATATATGTAAATTTTGTATCTCAAACTATATAATACTTGGTATTCTCCAAGGCACCAAGTGCATAATTCATTATCCAACATTTCTCACATCATTCCATAAACATGAATTTTAAAGATAACATAGACACAGAATAGAAATCAATTGTCTATACTCAACACATATCCTTATGTCGCTCTTAACCGTGAGCACGGTTAATCGATTAGTTTAAAACTCTGTAGAGCCCGTACACTGTACCCACATGATGTGAAATACTAATCATGTAAAAACATGCCACGCGATACCGAAGTACCCGATTTACTACCCACCACATAGCCTTTACATTATCCATGATTTATCCTTGTATCAATACGATAGGTGTGATTCCGTCCTAGGCATATGACCTAGAGCCATTAGGAGACGGGCCCATGCCTGAGCCTAACACCATGGTAGCGAAAACATCATTTCCTACCATGAGGCACCATATCGTTGTATTGGACAGACTTAAACGCCTAAACTACCATATAGGTAAATAGGTAGTTCCTATGAATTATCGCTAAGACTAATTCATACTACACCGGCCTACCTTAATGCAAGACTAAACCATGAACAACTTAATCAGCTATGGCTATCCCATAATAGCACATGTGGTCGTACTATAAACACGAGAGACTGACATTGAGTGAAGTCCTTAACTATCTCAGGCATACACTCCCCCTATCGGTACACAACTAATCACCATATGTGTACCACTTGTTGCCCAAGACGTAAATATCTCATTTTTCTCATTTTAGTTCACAAATAACTACACTTTTTGAACCATTTAGAATTTATTTGAAATCAACAAGTTTTAGAAATATAACATGCCCATAATGATAGTTTTTATTTATTCTAAGCATTTCTAAGCTAACATGTCAATACTTGAGGTATAACGAATTTATCGAATAGTAACAACATATATAATATCCTAAGGATGTTCAAATTAATTGTAGTTTTTCAAATGGATACATGCAAGTTTTAGGTATAGCTATAACCATTTAAATTACTCAACTTTTATTTTGAACAAATTAATTATGCATCTTTGCAAACAAAACATTAAACCTTCAAACATAGGATCAATATGGTCAAAGGAAAAGGGGAAGGTTGGCTTGCCTTGCTTTGGTTCCACCTTTGGTCCAGCTATGTAATGCACCTCTTCGACGAGGAACTGACTGTCGTCTAAACATACACGAAAAATTTGAATTATACTTACGTAAAAGAAAATTTAATATGCCCTAAATTAAATGCTGTGCTTGAGGTGATGTGATACTGAGTTGACTGAATTTTTAGTACAAAATTTTCCATTTAATCAGTCCCTATCTAAAAAATTGTAAATTTTTAAAGTTGGAATAATTTATTTAAAGCCTATATGCACATTTTAAATTTTAAAAACATAAATCTCTAAAGTTTTGTTGAGTTAGCATTGTCAGATGATAGAGCATAAAAATTTGAATTCAACAAAATTTAGTTTGAAATTTTTGGAGTTATAATGAATTTATTATGAATTTCCAAAGTTAAAGCCATTTTTCAGTTTATCAGAAAACATTTTCCTTAATTATAATGGATTTTGCAAAATTTGAAACAGCTCGGGTCCACCAGTCAGTGACTGCACAATTGCTTAAAGGTCCCTAGGGTTTTGGCAAATGGATCCCGTAGTCCTCAGCACGTGGACTAAACATTTAGGCAAAATAGTACTCGGGTTCTTGCCTATTTACAACATGGTCCTGTCCCCACATGTAAGTGGCTGTTTAAATTGCTAAAACGTCCTTGGCAAATCTATCCGATCGCAGACTAGCCCCTAGCGCAGCTCGGGCAGAGCAGTGACGCAGCGACGAGTTTCGCGGCGATCCCGGCGGCGAATGGATGAATTACAGACGATGCGGCTATGGAGAAAATGGTAGAGGGGCCCTAGACGAAACTGATGAGGTCCATCTTGCAAGCTATGGTGGTGTATCGCGACGGCGGTAGCGGGAGAAGCGGCGACTTGCCTCGGCTTGCATGTACAATATGAGCTCGGGACTTCTTTAGCGCATGCGCATGCATGCATGTGAGGCTAGGGATGTCCAGGATGCTCACCAAAGCGGAGACGGTGTTCGGCAAGCTCCCCAGTGTCCGGTCCAGTCCCGATGGCGGCACGGCTTGACGGTCGTCATCGGCGGAGCGCTCCCGGTCCAGGCAGGCTAGGAGGAGTTCAAGCATCAGTTAGAGATGACATGGGGTAGCTCTGTGCGCAAGGAATCGCTCCGAGACTCACCGGAGAGCGCGGTAGTGCTAGTTGTGGTCGGCAGCCGGAGATGAGGAAGATGGGAGGGATCTCCCGATTCAAGACTTCTCGACTCGATTCCTCTGGGCTTCGGGATCGTCTTGAGGTATGAATGTGTTGGTGAAGTGGCTCGGGCGGATTTGAAGTCTTGGAGCCTGGCGGCGTTGATGGCTCCCACGGCGGCGCACGGAGTTCACCGATGGCCCGAGAGGACGCGGTGCGCGTTCCTGGAGATTGACTACTCCAAAACGTCAGGGCTTTGAGGGGTTAGCAATGGCATCGAACAGAGACATTGGAACACGGGTTAGCTCAGACCAGAACGTACCTGATGAAGCGGGACGGCGGGGACGATCTCATCGGCGCCGGGAAAGACTCCTTCGCTACGCTATCTTCTGGATTTGTCGCCCTCGGTTTCTCCGCGAAAATGGAACAACGGTGAGGGGAAGGGGATGTGTGTCGGTCGGGAGGAATTTATATGGCGGTCGGCAGTGAGGTGGCAAAGGAGCGGCGCTCGGCGGCGTCGACACGTGTTGCGCGCGTCGTCTGCGGGGAAGTGGCGCTAGCTTGACGTGGAGGTGACAGTGCAACTGACAAGCGGGTCCCACAGCAGCCTGGCCCCACCTAACAGTGTGCAAGCTATATGTGTGTAGAGGAGAAGACACTGGAAAATTGGCTAAGTCCAAAACTGATGTTAGAGTTCCAGCTTTGCCCTCATTTTAATATAGTTTCCAGGGGCATTTTGGTAAGGATCCTAATGGCAAAATGGTAACATACTATTTCCTCTACAAGTTGGTCAAATTCCCCAATCCAAAATATCTTTGATCAAATTTTAATGATGTGCCAAAAAGGGCTCCAGAGAATCTGAAATTTTCAGATTTTGATTTTTAATTAAATTCTTTGTTTGAATAGTTTGAATAGGAAAATTAAAATCTAGCAAAAATTTTAATTTACTCCAAACACATGGGTCAAGCTAATTAAATTATTCCATTATTTATAATGCTTATTAAATTATTATTTTGATGATTTAATTATCGGTTGCATTCATTTAAAACTAGCTATAATGCATATGCTTTAAAATAAACGGGGCTAGGGAAAAATAAAATTTACCTCAAACTCAAAAGAGGGGATTTTTATTTTAACAACCATTTAATATTACATAGCCTCCTAAAAGGTCTTTGTGGTATGTTACACCACGACTTCCAACTATCAGCAGCATCACTCATGCATCAACACGTATGACAAGATCATGAATGGCCCATGCACACATAATCCTAATCACAAGCATGCGGGTAAGGACTGCTTCATCTACAAGCAATTCATCGAGCAGTATGCGGCCCTGCTCAAGAAACCATCTGATGGCGAAGGAACTTCAGGGCATAAAAAAGACGATGACGATGGCGGAGCGGGACCTTTCCAAGATCCTAGAGCCGAGTGAAACCACATCTTTGGAGGACCACTCACCTACGAGTCCATAAGGAAGCAGAAACTGACTGATAGAGAAATCAATGTGATTCAGCCCGAAGTACCGCAATACCTACGGTGGTCCAAGGTAGCTATCATGTTTGACCGCTCGGATCACACTGACCGAGTGGCCCACCCAGGGCGGTATCCCCTGGTACTAGACCCAGCGGTTCGCAACATTAAGTTGAAACGTGTCCTCATTGATGGTGGCAGTGTACTCAACATTCTTTTCGCCAAGACATTGGACGAGATGCAAATTTCAAGATCCGAGTTGAAACCAAGTTCTGCCCCTTTTCACGGGGTTATTCTAGGATTGTCTTCTACACCATTCGGACAGATCACTCTTCTAGTTACCTTTGGTACTCGGGAAAATTTCTGGACAGAAAACATCCGCTTCAAAGTTGCAAACTTTGAGGCAACCTGTCATGCCATCTTAGGACGGCCGGCTCTTGTCAAATTCATGGATGTCCCTCATTACACTTACCTGATGATGAAGATGTCGAGTCCACAAGGAGTCATTTTCCTCCGCAGCGATGTCAAGCAAGTTTTCACCTGCGATAAAGAGAGATGCGACGTGGCCCAATCTCATGAGAGGTTACTCGGCCGACAAGAAATCTGACTGGCTACATCTACATCTAAGGAAGGAAAAATCCCCGCTAGGAAACTGACCAAGTCGGGAGAAGGAGATGCCAAGACCAAGAAGATTCCACTCAACACTACAGATCCATCGAAGACCGCCGTAATAGGCGCCGTGTTAGATTGTAAATAAGAAAGTACGCTCATCACCTTTCTTCATGCTAATAAAGATATATTTGCATGGAAACCTTCTGATATGCCTGGTATTTCTAAAGAGATGATGGAGTATTCATTAAATGTCAAAAAAGACGCGAAACCTATTAAACAACGACGCTACCGTTTTGCACAAGATCGGAGAGACGCTATCAAAGAGGAGCTTGCCAAGCTTTTGGTGGTCAGATTCATCAAGGAAGTTTATCATCCCACCTGGTTGGCTAATCAAGTCTTAGTTCGAAAGAAGACCGAGCAATGGCGCATGTGTGTCGACTACACAGATCTCAACAAATTTTGTCCCAAAGGCACCTTTGGTCTAACTCGCATTGATTAGGTCATTGATTCAACTGCTGGCTGTGAACTTCTCAGTTTTCTCTATTGTTACTCGGGATATCATCAGATTAGCCTGAAGGAGTCAGACTGCTTGAAGACCTCGTTTATCACCCCGTTCAAAGCTTACTCTTACATCACGATGCCATTTGAACTCAAGAATGCAGGAGCTACATACCAACGCATGATTCAAAAGTGATTGCAGTCGCAACTTGAATGAAACGTGGAGGCCTATGTCGATGATGTTGTCATCAAGACCAAGCGAAGAGATGATCTGATTGTTGATTTGGAGAAAACTTTTCAAAATATTTGGGCTTTCAGGATGAAGTTAAACCCGAAAAAATGCACTTTCGGAGTACCGTCAGGGAAGCTGGTTGGTTTTATGGTATCTCATCGAGATATTGAAGTTAACTCGGAGAAGATTAATGTCATATGTAGCATGAAACCACCGAGTACTCAGCCGATTTGTTTCCAAGCTCGGAGAACAAGGCATGCCCTTTTTCAAGTTGCTCAAGAAAACCGACGTGTTCTAGTGGATCCTCGAAGCTCAGAAAGCCTTTGAAGATTTCAAAAATTTTCTCATGACACCGTTTGTGCTAGCTTTTCAGGTTGCTTTATGTGTCGGCAACTTTTTAGGTGGTTAGTACAGTTTTGGTTGTCGAGTGTGAAGAAGAGGGTCGAGTCCAGAAGGTTCAGAGGCCTATTTATTTCGTTAGCGAGGTATTGGTTGGCTCCAAAATACGCTATCCCCAGGTACAAAAATTGTTATATGGAGTTTTAATTACCATCAGGAAATTGGCTCATTACTTTTAAAGTTATTCGGTTACGGTGGTCACATCTTTTCCACTCGGCAATGTTCTTCATAATCGCGAGGCCATGGGACATATTGCAAAGTAGGCATTAGAGTTGATTGCGTTAGACATTATTTTTAAAACCTGGACATCAATTGAATCTCAGGTCTTAGCCAATTTCGTTGCCGAGTGGACCGAGTGTCAAGAAGATGTACCTATGGAGAGGTTGGAATTTTGAACCATGTATTTTGATGGATTTAAAAGAGTCACTGGTACAAGGGCTGGGGTGGTTCTTATTTCCTCAATAGGAGAACGGTTGTGGTATGTTCTTCAAATTCATTCTCCAGCGTCGCACAACGTAGCCGAGTATGAAGCCCTACTTCACGGGTTACGTCTTGCTATGTCGTTAGGGATACGACGCATGATTGTACAAGGAGATTCTCAGCTGGTGGTCAATCAAGTGATGAAGGATTGGTCTTGTCTAAACGACAACATGGCTGCTTATCACCAGGAAGTTCGCAAGCTGGAGGATAAATTTGATGGTTTAGAGTTATCTTATGTCTTACGGCATAAGAATGAAGCTTCTGATCAATTGGCTAACTTTGGATCCAAAAGGAAGGTTACTCTGACAGATGTTTTTGTTGAACACCTTCATGAGCCGACTGTTGCAAAGAAAAAGGTTTTTGAAGAAGACACATCAAAACAAGTATCCATGCTTGATACCGACTAGAGGAGGCCTTTCATCAAGTTTCTGACCCAGCAAGAGCTGCCCCAAGACCGTGATGAAGCCGAACGAGTTCGTCGTTGTAGCCAAAGTTATGTAATGGTTGATTCTGAGTTATATAAGCGGAGCTCGTCTGGTGTTTTGTTAAGATGTGTTTCTCTTGAGGAGGGCCGACAGTTGTTGCAGGATATCCACTCGGGAATATGTGACAGTCATGCTGCGGCACACACTTTAGTGGGCAAGGCTTATCAACAAGGATTTTTCTGGCTCACGACTGTTATGAATGCGAATAAAGTTGTTCGGACTTACGAAGGTTGTCAATTTTTTGCTCGACAAATCCATGTTCCAACCCAAGCTATTCCTCTTTCATGGCCTTCTCCTGTTTTGGGGTTGAATATGGTGGGTCCCTTTAAGAAGGCCCTAGGAGGTCTCACACATCTTTTCGTTGCCATCAACAAGTTTCCAAGTGGATTGAGGCTAAGCCGGTTGCTACAATTACTGCAGATAAAGCTCGTGATTTTTTCATCAACATAGTACATCGGTTTGGCGTTCCTAATAGAATTATTACTGATAATGGCACTCAATTCACAGGAGGGGTTTTCAAGGATTTTTGTGAAGACTTCAAGATCAAGATATGCTATGCATCGGTTGCGCATCCTAAAAGTAATGGACAAGTTGAGCGTGCTAATGGGATGATTCTTCAAGGCATTAAAGCTTGCGTCTTTGATAGATTACGCCCTTATGCTAGACGATGGGTAGAAGAATCGCCTTCAATTTTGTGGTCATTACGAACCACGCCCAGTCGAACTACGGGTCAGTCGCCCTTCTTTTTAGTTTATGGGGCTGAGGCTATGTTGCCGAGCGAGATGAAGTTTGAATCTCTTCGGGTTCGTAATTTCAATGAGGAGAGTTGTGACCAGGATCGTGTTGAGGATTTAAACCGACTGAAAGAGGCTCGCGAAGCTGCTCTTATTCAGTTGACAAGATATCTCCAGGGACTTCGGCATTATCATAATCGCAATGTTCTATCGCGAGCGTTTATTGTTTGTGATATGGTTTTACGAAAAATCCAGACGACTAAGGATAGACATAAATTGTCTCCTTTATGGGAAGGTTCTTTTATAATTTCTGAGGTCACTCGGCCAGGGGCTTATCGATTTAAACATGAAGACGGATCGATCATGGAGAATTCTTGGAACATTGAACACCTTCGGCGTTATTATACTTAAGTTATCTTTTTGTATTTTATTTATCTCAACTGCCGACGTCAAGTAAGTTGCCTTCTTGAGTTGCCAGTCGGGGGCTATCAATAATAGTAAAGTGAAATATTTTCTTTGGCTATGACTTGTTTGTATTCAGCTTATCATTGATTTTGTTTTGATCTGTGTCAGGTGGATAAGGATTGAAAATTTTTTGAAGGCTTAATCAAGTTTTAGGCTTGGTATAAATTAGAGAGGAATTTTTAAGAAATTAAAAACTGGATTCAGTATTCAAAACATGACATAAATAAGTTGATATATTACAAGTCAAATTACAAATGTATTCTTTACATTGAGATCTCATTCTCGGAAATTTCCAAGCACATATGCAGCTATCTTTTGAGCAAAATCTTGAGCTTCGTTAATCAGCTCCATGACTCGCTCGTCTGAAGTACCATCAACAAAGCCATCTCGTATGACACTTATATCCACTCGAGGATACAAAGATTTTGTCATTGCTAGAGCTTGGCTTACTCCCATGGTAGCTGCTTCATCGATATTCTTCAAGTATATCTCTGGAGCCCTTCTGAGTTTTTCAATGATTTCAGGGGCATATTTAGAGCTTGAGCCCAAGCCATTATGAAATATAGCGTTCAGAATCAGAGCTGCGGTATTTGCAATGTCATCTTGGATGGTTTCTGCCCTCTTGATTCGTTTAGCAAAGGCATCAAATTGGGTTCAGGACTTTACCTTATGTGCTACAAGATTAAAAACAAACAAAGTATATTGGAAATGCTCAAGATCAGTTTAAAATACTAGATTTAGTGAGTTACCTTCAAGGTCAGATAAGGCTTGAGTCTTGTCCTTCTCCAGTTGGGCATTGTTGTTTTTGGCTTTCTTCAATTGGGCCTTCAAGGATTCAATTTCTGCCAGATGAGCTGAAACATAAAGTCATGGAATTAGCAACAAAAGATTAACTAATGATGTATGCAAGTATGTTGGATTATGCTCACCTCCGATTGATCCACGGTATTCTAAGTTTACAACTCGAAGTTGGTTGATCTCTGTCTTAATTCCTTTTCCTTGGATTTGGCTGCTTCTTTAGCTTCTTTGAGCTCTTGCTGGATGGCATCTAGGGTATTGAGATGAGGCACCAGCTTTTCTAGAGTTTCTGACTTGGCTTGTGATTGGCGATATATTCTCTGCATTTGGAAAATGGTTAGTTAATTTCATATTGTAAAGCAGTCGGAGAATGTGGTGTTTTACTTTTATTCAACAGCCTGGTGGATTCTGATAACCGGGCTACTAGCAGATTGCGTTCTTTAGCTTCTTTTTGTTTGTTCTAGATTATTCCATGAGCTCGGCCTTCAGAGTCACGCCATTGGATTTTGACAGGAGGAAGTGAGTCTTCTGCTGACTTGATACGAAGAATTTCTTCATCTTCTCCAATTATTGGTTCTGTAAGTGAAGTTGCAAATATTCAAGCTGAAAGTGAATTCAAGAGTTTAAGTTACCAAGAACGCACTTGTGATTTTCTTGGGGAGCTTGCGTGGAGGTCCGTGGACTCTTTCATCTGTGCCAGGAGTTGTTTCATCTTGCTTTTTTTGGGCAGCAGAGTCTCCAGCTGGTTGATCTTCACTTATATTTTCTTCATTACTTTGGAACGATCTTTAGTCGAAGTTTTCTGGTTGTTGATGGCTGGTTCACCTTCACACGACTGGTTTCCTGTCGGGGGCTCCCTCTCGGCAGCCGAATCTGTAGAACCCAACTAGTTCCTAGATGCGGGCTCTTGTTTAGCAGATGGATTGCTTGAGCCTAGTTGGTCTTTTGTTGTATCCTTAATGCCAGAGCCTGCGGTTTCTTGATTGATGAATTCTGATTCGGGAGGCGGCATATCGGATTGGCCGGTTGGATCAATGTCCTGAGGTTTTCTGCGGATGTGTTGTTCATGTTTGGGATCAGCAAATAGTCAAGAGTATTTATCATTTTAAAGATATGCTCGAGATATGCTATTAAATGGAGTAAGAGTTACCTGTTTGATTTCCTGATTTTTGGTATCGATCTGACTGGTGTTGGCCTTGATGGGGCAGTGTTGCCACTCAGGGTTTGGATATTCTCGTTTTCTTCGTCCAAGGAGTCGAGGATTAGCTTCCTCTGTTTGCTGGCTCGTGTACTCCTCTCATCTGTGGCTGTCCTCTTGTTCTTCGACTGAGGTTTGATTGTTGGCCCTCCAATCGGTTGGTTGCTGCTGGCGGAAGTCATGCGGGGAAATTGGCGTATGGCTACAGGCGGCCTTGAGATGAGAAGAGTGTTTTCTTGCAAAAATAATTTTACCAAAACATATTACTAATAATTGAAGAAAAGCGAGTAAGGAATGAATTGAAGTGGTTTGTGAATTATATTATCGGAGGAGGAGGCCGATGCTGGCTGAAGGGAGCGACTGGCAACTTGTGGCCGTAGGTGACTATAATCCTGGAGGAGAAAATCTTGTACATACGCGAGCACATGATTTGGAAGTCCAAGGATTCGGGGTCCTCGCGGTTTGGGTCGGTCTGACCTTCGTAGTTGAAGGCTAGTTTGGATCTCTCTTTTATGGGAGCCAGTTAGCATTTGATGAAGTGCCGGGTAACTTGTTCTCCCCAAAGGCCCTTATTTCTTTATCTCAAGGATTTTAGACAGCAAGATGTTGGCTTTGATCCAATCTTGACCCTCAAGCTGAGAGTTCCAGTGTGCTTGATGAACTGGTGGGAGACCGACAAAGTCGGGAAGTGTGAGCCCCCGGTTTTGTATACCGGAAACCCCATGTGTATTACAATACCATTCCCTGGATCAGTAGATGGTACACACATGGCACAGTTGTATATCTCAAGCTGACATCGTCATACAGGTCTTACAATATATTAATAATACAAGGGTAGCCCAAATGGAACCCGAATAGACCAAGCATGGTCGATAGCAACACAAAATACCAAAACAACTAAATGAAGTAGCGGAAGCGAAGCAGCGGCGGTCCATCTTATCCCACACGCATCGACTGGTGAACCTAGGTCCCTATTCCACCGTCCTCGGTAACTCCTTGCCAGCATAGCACATGTACAGGTCGACACCAACACCTTTCTAAAAGATGTAAATAAGCAAGAGTGAGTACCAACCGTACTCAGCAAGCCACCACTACAGAATGCATATAATGTTCATATGGGTTCAAGGATGGTTTGGTTTATTTGCATAAAGCTAGTTTTCACAAATTATTTCACAAACCTATCCCACAACAGTTTTAACTGAAAACCACGTTAAGTTGAAGTTATCATTAACCTGCGAGGGTTCATCCACCTTCCCCAAGCCTCGCTTGGTCCGGTTTACCCTCGCATCCAATTTCCTCAATTTTAACCACTATGACCTTTTTGCACATCAGGCAAGGTCACACCTTCCACACCCATCATATGTTAAGCAATATTACAAATTGACGAGGCTAGTCAAGAGTAATGCAAGTCCCGGCGCTCATTAACCGCGAGCACGGCTATTCGAATAGTTTAATTTACTCACACTGCAGTGGATGTACGCTTTTAATCCCACACTCCGTGACGCACCCAACACATGAGACTTGTCACGGCCCGGTTTTTCAGTTACCCTCGCATGGCGGCACCCGCTCCAAGGACTATGAATCCCCATTGCACCCCCGGCGCCACATTCCTACCTCGAGCCGGTTGTGAGGGGAGTCCTGGCGCTCCCGAGATTGAAGGTTACATCATACATATATAACGCTTGACGTCATTAAACCACACACTTCCACATTTCCATACCGATATCCAGAACCTACCATGTCTGGGGTGCCACCCCACGAGAATAAGCTAGTCCACCGGGTCTAACCCCACTCAAGAAGTGTGGTCGTACTCGGTTCGTTTCCTGCTTAGCTTCTTGACTCGGTCCTTAACTGACCAGGGTCGGCGGCTTACCGTTCCCAGAACCACCCATATTCTATCCGGGCCGCCCCAGTCGAAATCACTTTTGTTTAATTAAGTTTTTGGGTTTTCACAAAGGTTTTCATGCTGTGGGTGGCGCTTATGTCTCCACCCGATCTCTATCAATCACTCCCATCGAGTGATCAGTGTAACCACATCCACATATCCCACATATGGAGTGTATAACGTCTATGTAAGCAGGGCTAAGCAGTGAGTAAATAATCACGCGTAAAGTAATATACTCAGGTAACAAAGGTGTGTAAATACATAAGGATAAACAATATCAAAGGTAAGGCTTTAAGCAAATGTGGGTACGCGTTTTATAATTAGCATGCAATTTTATTTGCAATCAACACATTTATAAAAATAGGATCAACATGTTCGAGGAAGGGGGCGTAGTGACTTGCCTTGCTCAATTGGGGGTTCGTTCTCGATTAGCTCAGTTTCCTCCTCGCAGATGTACCCTGTCCGGTTGAATACTAACGTCACAAACTACTCGCTAACACAAAAGAGCCAAATATTCTAGAACAATCAAAAATAACCAAACTAGTGCCATTGCGTAGATCTTGATTTTAGAAAGATTTTGACAAAAGTTTCGTTCAAATCCGACTTAAAACGAGGGAGATATGGAATTCGAAAGATTGAAAAAGTTTTAAAACAAAGAAAAGGGAAAGGTCTGACGGGTGGAACCGCCCTTAACTCCTCACGTACGGGTTTTGTTTTTAAAAGAGGGTGCGCATGGTGAGGTGAAGGGCTTGGGCGAGCTACAAGCATGCATGCATATGCATACACACGGCTAGCTAGCTGCGTGAATGTGAGCTGCTTGCGTGCATGCACACGTACAGCCAGCTAGCTGTGTGGCGCATGCATGGCCGGCAGCACAGCGGTGATCGCTGCGGAGGGCAACCGCGTAATGAACGGGTACGGTGTTGCGCCTCACAACGTTACCGTGCCGCGGCAACAACGGCGGTAAGGAAACAAAAGCAAGAGGAAGAACAGGAGAGGAGCTCACCTTGCGGCAGCCGGGTAGCGGCACACCGAGCGGTGGTCCTCACACGAAACTACGGTCGTCGATGTACAGCCTGGGGACAGTCGGCCCGCGGATCGTCCTCGCACACCACGTGTTCGATCGGTGGCAACAAACGAACACACAGCGTTAAGGAATAAATGTTAGCGGGTTAGTGCAGGTTAGGGGTTAGGGATTAGCGAGTTAGAGGTCAGCGGGTTAGTGAGTTAGAGGTCAGCGGGTTAGTGAGTTAGAGGTCAGCGGGTTAGTGAGTTAGAAGTCAGCGGGTTAGTGAGTCAATGGGTCAAATGTTAGATGTTAGAGGTTAACCGTCCAATAAGTTAGTCGTTCTCGGGGTTCAGATGACGGCGCGGCGCACGGCGACGTCGTTGCCGGGAGTAGTACCGGGGAGGAGCATTAGATTTTATCTTTTTATTGCCGACCCAACAGGAATGAATGGCTTGGGGAGGCAAGATGGACTTCAATAGAGGGGGTTGGGTGAGTAGAGGGATATATGTTAGACTTTGGTGAGGTGGGAGGCTGTTGGTGGGCTTTAGCCTGAAATTTGGAGAAAAGGATGACATATAGACTTTTGGCAGGGGATTGATCTTTTGGGCTCAGCCCGACAAAGGATGAGGGACGCCATATAGACTTTGTAGTCGGCAGCCCAATGGACGCAGAGGGACGTTTGGTAAACTTTTTGGGAGGCTTTATGGGCTTTGCCCGACAACGAGAGGGAGGTGATACAGACTTTTTCAAAGTATGGGTCAAGATGGGGCCCACGGGTGGAGAATCAAACGTGGGTCCCACTTCTTTTTCTCTTTTTTTTTTTTCTTTTTTTTCTTTTCTTTTTTTTTTCTTCCCTTCTCCTCCTTATCTCTTTCTTCTCTCTGTCTCATCCCTTCTTTCTCTTGCTCTTGCTTCCAGAGGAGAGGAGGGTGCCGCGGGAGGGCCGATGGCTGGGGGAGGCGGCCGGCCGGGGCACGGGGCGACGGCGGCGTTGCGGCGCGGGCGCGCGGGCGCGCGGGCGCGGCCCGGCAAGCGGCGGCGCGGAGGCCGGGCGGTGCGGCGCGCTGGCGGCGCGGTCGGGGACGGCGCAGGGCGGCGTGAGATGGCGCACGGCGCGGCCTTGGGCGCGTGCGCCAGCCACGGCTGGGAGGCGGCGTCGACAGGGGCGGCGGCTGGGGAGGCGGGGCGGCGGTGGCGCGGCGCGGTGGTGCGGCATGGCGGCTGCGGCCGGCAGGGTGTGGCTGCGGCCAGGAGGCCGGGGCGGCTGCGGTGTGGCACGGCGAGCCCGGCTGGGAGCGGCTTGGCGCGCGGCACGGCAAGGCCGGCAGCGCGCGGCGCGGGCGCGGCTGGGAGGCCGGGGCGGCGGCCGGGCTGGAGAAGGCTGGTGGCGCGGCCGGGCAGCGGGGCGCTGGCTCCGGCTCGGGCAGCGGCCGCGGCTGCGGCGCGACGCGGCGAGGACGATGGGTGCGGCTGGCGCGGCGTTGGCCGGGCACGCTGCTTGGCGCGAGTTGGTGCAGCGGTGCGGCAACCTCAGCCGGGGTAGTGCCGGCCGGGGCGACTCGCGTTCGTCGGTGTGATGGCGACAGTGAGCGAAATAGGGCGGTTTTTATAGCCGTCGCAGCCGGCGGACAGCGACAAGCTTGCTCGGCCGAGTGGGGCCGACGGTCCTGTGGGGCGGTCGTCGTCGACAGGGAGTCATCGCAGAGCGAGGATGGGACTGCTGCAGGACGGCGTGGACGCGGCGTACGCGTTCGGTGTGGACTTTGCTCACTGTGTTGCCGGTGTTTTGGGGGAAAGCCTCGGTGGACTGGAAGCTCGGTGCAGGGGGGGAGCCGTGGGGCTCGGTGCTTGCAGACATTCCGTCGAACACCTGGCGTGCGAGCTGGCTGAGGAAGAGGGACAACAAACAGACTTGTTTTGCTGGGCAGGCCTTGGGCCAGGGGAAGGGAAGAGTACTAGGCTGGCCTAGAGGAAGATGGGCTGGCCCAATAAGGAGAGGGAGGGAGAAAAGAGTTGGGCCGAACAGGAAAGAGTCCAAAGGAATAGGATGTTTTGTAATTTTGTAGGAATTTGGATTTATGGAATTTGAATGAGATTAAATTCCAAAATTGTAAAGGGACTGTATAAATGGACATTTAATTTTGAGTTTGAATTACAATTGGACTGTTAAGTGAGCTCTTGGATTTAATCTGGCATTTAGATGGGCAAGGATCAGACTTAGAGATTTCCCCGAATTTAATCGGATGGATGGACCGCGTTACCGAATCAACGTTCGATATACGAATTCATCGGTAGTCCTAGGATTCCGAGGAAGGGACTAAATTAGGGAATTTTGAATAAAATGATTTATGAGGAAAAAGGATTCGAACAGAGAAAATTTCGATTAAATAGAGTTGGGTTTAATATTCAATTGTGGTAGTCGAGGATGTCAAGGAGGGACGTGACATTTCGATAATTGACAATAGCTCTCGAGACTTTGATTAGAGAACCGCAATTACCAGAATAGATGGATGGTCGAGAAGACAAAGGAGGGATATTACCCCGAGAGGTGTTCAATTCAGGAAGAGGATCGATTTACGAAATTCGAACACTAAGGAATTCAATGCATGGCAAGAATTTAGGTTCTCAAGGATGGATTTAATCGAGATCTTTGGCACAGATTCTAGACACACACAAATAAACAATTAACAAGCAAACTAAAATTATGCTTAGGACTAGACTTTGTCTGAGGAGGTCATATCTTTGAAAATAGCCTATTAGGAATTTATATTTCGCAATTAAGGTTTCTAGTAAATACTTTACCAATAGACATTATTTTGCAAATAATTTACAAAAGCTTATCACTCTATATAAAGGTTCATAGAAAATAATCAAAGCTATTTCTGTAGTGGAACAATATTTGTTTTAATAAACTATCCCTTAATGGGTTTTATCCAAAATGGTGATACATTTAGGTATATAGCTTTATTTATAAAGCAAATATGCCCGAGGGTTTTTGTTTTTCGAAAATAATTGGCATATGCAAATCATAGCTCCTTGAATAAATAATATTTGAAATCAAATATCGACATATCCTCAGACATTCGTCTATTAGCCCACGTATAAACGAAAAACGACAGATCGAATTAAATTAATTCAGGCATGAATGTATTTTGAAAGAGATTCTTGGTTATTCTGAATTTTTAATTCCGTATTCCAAAGTCGAAATATTCAGGATGTTACAGGAAGGCTAGGGACTGGATTAGAGATGTAAAACCAGTTTGCGTGACAGCCTTTGTTTGAAGTTTTTAAAGGAAGAGAGAAGTAGCCTTTGCGGAGGGTTTCACGAAGTTGAAATCCAGAGCCACCAACAATGCAAGGGATTTCTTTGATGGGGTGAGCTTTGAGATAGAACATGCGTCGAAACAGATTGAAATGGGGATGGATTCCAAGGAAAGCTTCACAAACGTGAATAAAAATGACTATGTGGAGAACAGAATTAGGATTCAGATGGTAAATCCTAATCCCATAGTAATCCAAAAGACCGCAGAAGAATTCAAAAGTAGGAAGAACAAAGCCGGAATAGAAGAAAGGGGTGAAAACTATGATTTCTCTGGTGTTGGGAGTTGGGAATTCCTCACCGAATGCTAGGCGCCAGCCAATGATCTCCTTTACCGGAAGCACACCTTCCTTCACCATTTCCTTCAGGTTTGCTTTCTTCACGTCGGAGACCGCCCACTGGTCGAAGGGAATTTCTCTCTCTTCTGCCATAGGCGAAGTTTGGGATTATGTGGATGGGATTTTTGAGCTCTGATTTTTGGGAGAGAGGCGGAAAGGAGGATGCCCGCGGTGAATTTTGTTGGAGATTGAGGTATTTTGGTGGGCGGATTTGATGAAATTTGTAACCCTAGCTTTGGCGACGACAGTTGTTGAACAGGAGCACGAAAGGGGATTTTTGAAATATGAAGCGGCGAAGAAGAAGATGAAGAAGCTGTTCGTTGGAATCTTTTAAGGATATCGGTGAAGACTTTGTTTTGGGTCGAGGCCAGTCACGTGTGGCAATCCCGATGCACCTATATATATATATATATATATATATGAATTTTTTCAGCCCTTCACAGCCTTTGGATTTGTTGATAGCACTCGGGAGACTGTGGCAAAGATAATTAAGGCACTTGGCTTTGGAATGATTTGGTTCGAGATGAGATTATCTATTTGACTATGTAGGTCTCAGGGGCTACTGTGGAGATTATGGGTATCATATACCCACATGGCTGGACTATCCGACTGGTATAGATGATAGATTGTATATATTGAATATGTAATAGCTTAGGACTTGGGTATTACATTTTCTTGTGTATCAAGGAACGACCTATAGTCCTGAGTTGATAATATTATAGAGTGAATTTCGAAGACTTATACCGTATTTGGTTTAGTCTCTATCTTATAATCTTGTCCTCTTAGCCAATATAAGAAGGATAGGACGTCCCTTGAGAGCATAATATATAACCAATCGTCAAATCAATACAATACTCGACGGATACAATCCCCAAAACAGAAGTAGGGTATTACTTCTCATCAAGAAGGCCTAAACCTGTATAAATTTTTGTCTCATCACCCATGCACTTTAGATCTTATGCGCTACCCTATTTTCTTATTGCCAAAATCTAGTTTCGACACTTGAGTCGACTGTAGTGAGTTTCTTATCCGAGCGGCAGCAGGTGGTGGGAGATGTGGGTGTTCATACCCAGTGTTCTCGACTTACTTGTTATAATTATATATATATTAATATCATATACTAAGTTTCTCCTTAAGTCATATTTTTCTTTTTTTTTTCTTATCCCAGCAGTAACGTGAAGTTAAGAACACGGTAGCAGCTCAAGATGGAGATCACAAGTTCATCATCCCCAAGAGCATCATGGAGCTCTAGATGCCAAGGAGTACAGTGGCAGAGCCAACAACATAGTTAAACCCGGATGACAAAGAATGTTTGTTAGCGATCGATAAATTTTTACATGTGTTATCGATGAAGGATAATAGCAACATCGACAGCAGAGTCCGGACGGTTGCCTGACCTGCCCGGGAGATGGCTCCACCGCTGGAGGGGTGGATTCCTAGAGCCAAGCGAATGACTACTTTATCTCCTGTAGTAGCTTGAGCTTAGGCCCCGTTCGATTCTTCTGTAAGGGGAAGATAAAATTCCAGATTATCGTGGCACGCTTTTCAAACTACTAAACGACACGTTTCTTACGTATGAAAGTTGTTCTAAAATATCAAATAAATCTATTTTTTAAATTTATAATAATTAAAACTCAATTAATCACATGTTAATGTCACCTTGTTTTATGTGAAACACTTAGGGCCCGTTTGGTTGGGATTCTTAGGAGCAATTCTAGCAGGAATCGGTTGGAGCTGAGCCAAACGGGCAATTTTCCCTCAGCTTCCAAAGCGAATCAACCGGGATCGATTCCCTTTTTTACGAAGGAAGGGAGAATCGGCGGAAAGCGAGCTTCTGCTGAGAATCAAACCAACCAAATATGAAAGTCCCCATTTTTTTCCCAAAAAATTACCCGCCTGCCACTGGGTATACCCCTCTTTCCAGCCTTCCCCAGCCACCCGAGCAGATCGATCGACATCACGCGCTAGGGTTGCGGGAGCCAGGCGACGGAGCTCCGCATCCAGCGCCGCCATCCCCGCCGGCGCTCCCCATCCAGCGCCGCCATCGCCGCCGGCGCTCCGCATCGCCGACGACCTGAGCTCTCCCCCGAGCTGCGCCGGCGGATCCGGACTCCGGCAGCTCCCCAGCGACTCCGGCGACCTCGTTCCGCCGTCGACGCCCCAGATCCGCCGGCCTCTCCCGCATCGACTCCGGCGAGCCGACGCATCCAGCCTCCCTCCCGGCCTCTCCCCCAGCCACGCCGCCGGGCCGCCGCTTCGCCGCCTCCCTCCCGGCCTCTCCCCCAGCCACGTCGCCTGTGCGCGCCGCCGACGCCGACTAACATCCCGGCCGCCAGGTTAGGGCGGTGCTGACGCGGGACCCCGTCGACGCCGACTCCCTCAGGCCCGCCGCCAGCGCGAACTCCGGCTGCACAGGTTGTCTGAAAATGTTTTTCCTCAATTTCTGCATTCTGGAAATTTTTGGAGTTGTCCGAAAATCATTTTCGGAACTTCCGAAAAATTACAGAACCAAGTTGTGCGTTCTGGAAATTTTCGGAGTTGTCTGAAAATCATTTTCGGAACTTCTGAAAATTTACAGAACCAAGTTGAGCGTTCTGTAAATTCCGAAAATTCCTGCTTCCGCATTTACTTAAGTTTTTGAATTAGCCTATTCACCCCCCCTCTAGGCCTAATTGACTCTTTCAAAACCCATTATTATACCTTTACATAATTTTGTTCTTCAGATCTGAGATGTCTACATCTACGGTAGATAATGCTGACTGGTCCGATGAGAACACTAGGATAGTTTGTGAGTTGTTTTTGGAGCAAGTTAGGGGTGGAAATCGCTCCGGTACCCATTTGAATAAAGTCGGTTATGCCAACGTAATCGCCAAATTTGAAGAAAAGACTGGCCTGCAATATCAAAAGTTGCAGTTCAAGAATAAATGGGCCAGGCTGAAACTTGATTACAATATGGAAGAAACTGATCGCTAGGGAGACCGGATTAGGTTGGGATCAAGGTAGGGGTACAATTGTTGCTTCTGATGATTGGTGGGCGAAAGCAAAGAAGGTAAATTGATATTTTTTGTCCATGTTCTGTAAATATTTTCTCTATGATATGTGGACAACATCTAACCTTTTTTTTTTGTCTCCTTAGGCTTTGCCGGGCTGTATGAAGTTCAAGTTAAGGGGGCTTCAAAATGAAGATTTACTCCAACATATTTTTGAAGACCTTCGCAACACAGGAAATGATCACTGGAACCCCGCTAGGGGTAATATACCTGAAAGTTCGACCCAACCTACTAGCACTATCAATGTTGATGGCATACAAGACGTGAATGATGGTGATGACAACGACAGTGCTGATGAGGATTTCTCTCCTCCTGCCAAAAGAGGGAAGAAAGCCGTTGGTAAGGATGTGAAGAAACCAAAGACTAGTGGTGGACAATGGTTCTATGAACAAATGACTCGCTTTGTCGACAACCAGGAGAAATCAGCGGCATCTGTTGAGTCTCTTGTTAGGAGGGAGGATACATCAGGGTGTTCTATCAAAGATGTCATGACCTTAGTGAAAGAATGTGGTGCTACTTTTGGTACCAAGGAGCATTTTATTGCCTCTGAGATTTTCACTAAAAAATCTGAGAGGGAAATGTTCATGACATTGGATAGTCCAGAAGAGAGGTTTGCATGGCTCACCATGAAACATGAAGCAAAGGCATCAAAAAATCACAAGTAGTGGATGTTTGCAGTGCTATGTTTGTTATGTATGCTTGAACAATTTTTCATTCACGTGTGTTATGTATCCTTCAACAATTTTTCATTGATGTGTGTTCTGTACCCTTGGACAATGTTCATTCATGTGTGTGGTTTGTATCCATGAATTATTATACCTTTCATATGTGGTTTGTATCCATGAATTATTATTCCTTTCATGTGTGGGTTGTACCCATGAAATATTTTCTTTTAATTTGTGGTTTGTACTGACCATGTGTATTATGTACAATGTAACCAATGCTTTAACAATTTTTTGTACATATTTCAGATGTCGTCCAGTGAATCCAGTGGAAGTGAGGCTTCAGAAACAAGTGATGAAACTGATGTAGAGGAAGAGAATGATTTGAATGTGACGATTTTACGCCATCACCAAGCTTTACAAGCCACTTCTTTTGCAGCTGCTTGCTTACTTGGTCAGTACTACATGACCTATTATGATAAAAATGAACCGAGAACATCGCAGCTAAGTGGATATGCATGGGTACAAGAGACTCTTAGGACTCCAGGTGAGAGTCATCATATGTTTCGTATGAACAGTGAGCTATTTTACAAATTGCATGACTTATTGGTGACTACCTACGGACTCAAATCAACAAATCACATGAGCTCTATGGAATCAGTTGCTATTTTTCTATACATACTAGGAGGTGGTGAGTCAAACAGAAGGGTTTAAAACAGGTTCAAGCATTCTGGTGAAACAATTAGTAGAAAATTTGAGGAGGTATTATTAAGTGTGGTTAGTATGTGCAAGGATTACATATGTCCAAAAGATCCAAACTTTCGAAGATCTCATTGTAGGATTAAGGATGACAAAAGACTATGGCCACATTTCAAAAATTGCATTGGTGTCATTGATGGGTCTCATATCATAGCAAACCCATCTCATAAAGATTATATTAGATACATTGGAAGACACAAGAGTCCCACTCAAAATGTGATGGTTGTGGTTGACTTCGACATGCGCTTTACATATGCTTCTATTGGACAACCAGGATCTATGCATGACACCAGTGTTCTTTATCATGCTTTAGATGTTGACAGAGATTTATTTCCTCATCCTCCACAAGGTATATTGCTTTCATGTGGCCATATTCTTTTTCTTTGTTAGGGTTACAACATTGACATTGATGCATATATTTTAGGTAAATATTATCTTGTTGATGCTGGCTACCCAAATAGGCCGGGGTATATGGCACCATACAAGGGTCAAAGATACCATGTTCCTGAATGGAGAAAAGGCCCTCCACCAAATGGTGAGCAAGAGTACTTCAACCATCTTCACTCAAGTATACGCAATGTTGTTGAGCGCACTTTTGGTGTATGGAAGATGAAATGACGAATCCTTTTAAAAATGCCTACTTATCCAATGGAGAAGCAAGAAATGATCGTTGCAGCCGCCATGTGTCTTCACAACTTCATACGACAGAATTGTGCAAATGACAAGTATTTTCGTAGATGTGATCGAGATCCAAATTATGTGCCAACTATACCTGCAAGATATGCCAAATACGCCATCTCCCAAAATGCATCAGATACATCTACTTCACAATCCAGTGATACATCTATCGATACATTCCGCGATGACCTAGCAAGTGCATTATGGCTATCTAGATGAGCTCGATGCATATGAACTTTGTTAGCATATTATTATTTTGTAACAACTCTCCTTAGAAGTATGCTACCATGATATTTTGCGAGAACTCGATATTTCAGTGGACTGTACTACTATTATTTTTAATTTTTAAGTACTTGTACTAATTATTACTATTACATTAAGCTTTATCTAATTTATATAATCACTTCTGTTGTATGACAAGGGTATTATAAAGAAATTAACTGGAAGTCCCCTCCCTCAGAATCCTAATTCAATGTTTCTAGCCAAACGCCTAATCGTAGTGATTCTGATTCACTCCAGTATCTGATTCAGGAGAATCAGAATCTAGAATCCCAGAATCACAGAATTAAGAGCTCTACCAAACAGACCCTTAATCTTTATCTTCAGCAAATTCAAATATTACCTTAGTAGCGGCCAATGGAACTGGTGGCTGAGGATGAGAAAGAGAAGGCAAACGGAAGAATAAGAAGGAAAAATTGTGACATTTCGCTAGCTTAATGGTACAGTTAGAATTTTGAGAAGATGTTGTGTTTTTAATTGATACCTTAAAAATTCGTGTTATTATTTGACTTCGATGGAATCTAATGTTGGAATTTAATTTGACTTCGAGTAAAATCGCTTGTTTCCACTCCTCTTGTGGCTCCTGTAACTCTGTTTCTCTGTTTCTATGTTGAGCTCTCCGCATACTATGTATCTGGTTAGGAGTTCCTTTACCTGTGATTTGCTTCAGTGTGAGTGGCTCTTAGGGAAAACCCACATCCAATCGGAAGTTCTGGGTCAGAGACCGGAGGTTCCGACCAGTTTTTTTGGTTTGGCCGAGAAACCTGGTCAGAGATTCCAACCCCTGGGATCGGAAGTTCCGGTCTTTTAAATTTGACGGCTGCAATTGAAGTAGAAACACCTATTCACTCGTTCACTCTCTTTCTAGGTGACATCTAAGGCTTTGTTCGGCACGTCACGTTAGGAACGCGCACAGTGCCGCACAGTGTTTTTTCTCCCGCGCACGCTTTTCCGCACAGTGTTTTTTCTCCCGCGCACGCTTTTCCGCACAGTGTTTTTTCTCCCGCGCACGCTTTTCAAACTACTACACGGTGAACTTTTTTGCAAAAAGTTTCTATACAAAAGTTGCTTAAAAAAATCAAATTAATCCATTTTTGAAAAAAAATTTAGCTAATACTTAATTAATCACGTGCTAATGACCGCTCCGTTTTCTGTGTTTACTGTGCGCGTTTTTAACCTAAGAGTGTTAATACTAAGTGTTCTCGACCTCTTTTTAGGTGACATCTGAGGCTGAATTTTTTCCCTTATTTTCCCAACTCACCGCTCTTTTTTTCCACGCGTATACTTTTCAAACTACTAAACGATGTATTTTTTTGCAAAAATTTTTTATACAAAAGTTGTTTAAAAAATCAAATTAATTCATTTTTCAAAAAAAATTAGCTAATACTTAATTAATCACGCGCTAATGGATCGTTTTGTTTTTCGTGCGCACTGTGGGTTCTGGAAACTGCTGAAAACGAACACAGCCTAAGAGTGTTTAATACTAAGTGTTCTCGACCCCATTCTTTTCAGATTAAGATATATATTTTATCATGATTTTCGTTAGCACTTTTTTCAAACTGCTAAGAAATTTTTTTAAAATATAAAAAAAATCCATTTTTAAGTTTGTTTGTAATAATTAAAACTCAAATAATCATATACTAATAGCTTTCTGGTTTTTCATGACCTAACTTCATCTCTATCTTCTGATTTTTCATGACCTAACTTCAGGAAAAACAAATACCTAATTACTAAGTTTCACCTTAATCTTATCATTCTTTTTTTTTTCTTATCCCAACGGTTACTGGGAGTTCTGAACGTGGAAATGATAAGTTCATCATCTCCAAGAGCATCATGGAGCTCCACATGCTGGGGCGAACGACTACCTTGTCTCTGGTAGTAGCTTGTGCTAGTGGCCGTTGACGGAGCTGGTGGCTGAGGCTGAGAAAGAGAAGGGAAAGGGAAGAATAAGAAGGAAATATATGACATCTCGTTAGCTTAATGGTACAGTTAGAATTTTGAGAAGATGTTGGGTTATTAATTGGCATGTTAAAATTTTGTGGTATTATTTGACTTCGACGGAATCCTCCTAATGCTATGAATAAAATTTAATTTCTCAAAAGAAAAAGAAACTTTCTAGTGTAACAAGATGAACCAACATTTCTTTGGCCAGCAGCGCGGCTCAAGGTTGTTTGGAGATCTCCATTTGTTGGAGTTAGCGACAAGGGATAGATAGAGGAAGGGAAGGTAAAATGTTATGAATATAAATAAGACGGATGTAATTGATTACCACGAGCAGTAGAATAAGCCTCTTAAAAATGGTATGTATTTACATATGAGCCATATCAATATCAATTGAGATATAAATCAGACGGATGTAATTGATTACGGTCAGCTAGTGCTAATCAATTATATCTGTCTGATTTATATCAATTACATCTATCTGATTTATATCAATTATTTATATCAATTACACGGGTTATTCTACGGTCAGCCGTCAATTACATATGTAATTGATAACCCTCTTAAAGAGTAGTATGCATTTACATATGAGCCGTATCAATTACAAATTAAGTGACTGTAGCACAAAAATGTTGTGGTTGAGGATTTATTTTTGAAAATAAACCCTCTAAAAACCTTACTTTTAAAAAGAAAGAAAATTTTCCCCGGCCATAATTAAACAATAGTAAACTTGTTAGTTACTTATAGTTGTGTTGTTTATAGCACTTCCATAAGTAATGTGATGCAATCTTTATCACACGCCATGGTTTTTAACCTACATGACAACGTTGTTCTACCGTGTTTTGACCAAAAGGTTAGGAAATTTGAAAAGGGATTTATGTTATTTTTTTTATTTTAAAATATAAGGATGTTTAGTTTGTTTAACAAATACCAAGGTCAGGGTAAAATATTCCCTTTTAATCATGTCAGTTATCAATTTTTGAATTTTAAATTGATTAGATTCCCTTCTCAAGCATGTGATTGGCTTTAGAATTATTGAAATAACTGAAACCATGGGAATCAGTACATAAAACCTTATATTGTAGTACAAAATTCTAAAAATTCTTAAATTTTGAAAACGAGAGTAAGTTTTATTAAAAACTATGGAAACATAAAAAGAAAAGTATGCCAAGAGCAAGCTCGGAAATTTGTATTGTCAGGAGGGGTTGGCACTAATTAACACCAAGCAAGAACATCACATTACCAAAGCTACATTCATCCCAAAATATAGTTAGTAACACATGCTACGAATCTGGGATGTATCGTATCCATCCAAAATATCTTATATTTTAAAATAGAAAAAATACCTTGTTTCAAAATGAATATATTTTTTTACCTACCTACTTCTCTTAGGATGCGTTTGGTTCACGGTCAAGGTTGGATGGGATATAGCGATCCATATTTTGCTGCATATGACGATCCAGTTTTTTGTTTGGTGGAGTGAATATGACGATTCAAATTTTTTGTTTGGTTGCAGGGATGAAGGTGAATTTGGTGATCTTTTTTTTGTTTGGTTAGGGGTAGTAGGATGGATGAGTGATTGCAATCACCCCATCATTAAAGGTGGTGAGTATATCCTCTTCAAATTCACCAAACCCAAAAAATATCAATTTACTACAAACAAAAAAATCTAAAGAGAAATAAAAAATCACAAAGAAATAAAAGGAGGAAAGAAAAAAAGGGAAAAAAGAAAAAAAATGGTCCTCCTTGCTCTTCTCGCCAGCTTGCTCCTCTTGTTGGCCACCGGCTCTCTCCTCTCGCCGGCCACCGGCTCGCCTCCTCGCTCGCTGGCCGCCGCCACGCTTCTCTCGCCGGCCGCCTCCCCGTCTCTTGCAGTTCCGGTCGTCAGTCGTCATCTCCTTCCTCACTGGTCGTCGGGGCACCCTCTTCCCGTTGTTGCCGTCTTCGGGCTCGCCGCCGCCCCTTCTTCCTGTTGTCGCCGCCGTCCCCTCTTCTCGTTGCCGCCGCCACGCTCGCATCCCGTGCCAGCCGTTGAGCTCGCCTTCCATCGCCGTGGCGCTCCCTTCTTGCACCGGCCACCACCTTGCTCGTGTTGTCGTCGCTATCGCGTGGTGAGGGTTGACGCGACCCACCTTGGTCGCTCGCCTGCTCGCCCGGGCGCTCGGGCGGCTGCATCCGGACAAATCGCCCGAATCCCTCCATCTAGCATCTAAGGGGAATATTCCCTCCGGGCCGCCCTATCCCACCCTCGCCCATCAACCAAACACCCACAAAAAAATAGGCCGCCATGTCCTATCCACTCAAATCCCTCCATCCAATCACACCCTTAACCAATCAAAACCATCCTTTTTTGTTTACTTTGTTTTCTCAACCAATTATAACATTTCTCTAATTATTCATATCTAATTTATTTTTTTAATACTCGTGTCAACTTTTAAAATGTTTATATTTTAAAATAGAGGAAGTAGCAGGCAGCTGGATCATGCCCATCAAATCAATCAACGGCCCGTGTCGCTGTAGACATGAGAGCCCTCGATCGGCATCGTCATCAATCCGCCTCCGTCGCCGTGGCATCGATCGTCGTCGTCTGCCGTGTCGTCTCCGGCAGACCTCGCCGGAAAGGGACGCGAACCACACGACGACACAGGCACCGGTCGTCTCCGTCGTCGCGGTCGTCGTCCCCGTCGCCGGGCGCCGGCCGTCTCTATCCCTCCGACTGTTACACAGAATGATGATTCGGCCGTGCGTGCGTGCCAGCTAGCTAGCTGCAGGTGACGTGAAAATCTCAGCCGTTTGGTACTTTGGTTTTTAATTGCACCGGCATCGTCGTACGTAAGCAAATGACGTCATCCTGCATTATTTTCGTTATTTTATTATTAGTAATATTGAAGTTTGAAAGATGAGCTCATGCACCATCTTGATTGATTCTTTAATGCACACCGTACGTATACGTATATACCAGTGAGTATACTATCAATATAATATACGTACTCTTCTAGTAAGAAAAATACTTGACTTTAGGTTGTATTAGATTAGTACTCCTAACTTATAAATTTTATTGATCAGAGGAAGTACTGAACAGATAAAAATAGTTATAAATTTGTAAATCTCATAAAATCCTATCAAAACATTGTTACAAATACATATATTTGGGTACAAGAATTTAAACTCTAAGAATATAATTGTGCTCCACTGCTTTTAATAAGACTGCTACTTTAAAAAGTTGAACTTAAAATTCAATATATTGGGCCCCGGAAAAGAACTAAACTATTCCTCCGAGGGTGTCATTACATAGGTGATACTTATTAAGACCTTCTGAGAAGTTTCTGGTACCTATAGTTATTTCTAGAATCTGCAGCTCCTTCGAACAATTTAGATTTTTATCTAGATTTTTATTCATGTCCAATCATATTCGATCTTTATTTGTATGATATTTTATATTTGTTTGCGTATATGAGCTATTCATATTTTTTTTCCGTATCTACCAAAAAAAATACGAAAATAAATATGGTATGAGCATTTCATCCGTATCTACTCCTTTTTCATCTCTAACTACCGGCAATGTAATCGTTATTGTCAGCTTCTAATATTAATGTATTCATGGCAAAGCTTTTGCGTACTCGAAAAATAATTAACTTGTAAAAAATAAAAACAATAAAACGAGCAAGCATGTGTGTCCCGTCATAAATGCATCAGAAAAAATATTTTCATATTTTAGCACGAAAGATGAAAGTCACTTAAGTGGGAAAAAAATTGTGGGTTATGGAGGTTCATTGGGCCAAAAATAAGCCCAATGATGTTCTAATCGGGCCAAGGCCTTTGATTGCAGGTGATGGATGAAAATTCTAATGTATGGTCTAGCCAGGTGATTCTAAGAAATAACTGGCAAGTTTTCAATTGATGAGAACGTGGACCAGGGTGTTTTTACAGCTACTGAGTTTCTTTCACATTTCACGGCTACTAAGTTTCACAATCTGGAAATCAGCTATCTCGTTTGCTTGGTAGCATAATCAGCCATATCTAAAATTTAAAATCTAAAGCTTATCTTTTAAGTTGATTTCGAGGCTTTTCTATCACATTTTATTTTTTTGTGGTCAAGCACGTGGCAAGCGCCGAGAGGGAGACGGACGGAACGGCGCGAAGACGGGACAGAACAACGCGGTTTTTATTTTGTATAGGTATATATATATATATATATATATATATATATATATATAAAATTTATATATATATTATTTTTTATACAAGTATATATATATATATTTTTTATATATATACACATATAAAGTTTGTGTATATATATATGTATGTATGTATGTATTTATAAAGTCTATGTACATGTATATATTTTGTATACCTAACATATATATGCATATACATAAAACTTATATATATATTATATATATATACGTGATATATATATATATATATATATATGTATGTATATAGGAATATTTTATATAGATATGTATATATGAATAGTAAACGGGGGACGCGTCACGTGGGGGAGCGGCGCGCGCCCAGGCGTCGATTAGCGCCCCCTTATATATTCGCGCCAATAGTAGCCAAACTGTTTGCTACCAAAAATACACTTGGACAAGCAAAGTAACGATTTTTCATGCTTATTTATATGGCAAAATTAGATCAGGCCAAAAGTGTTCCCCGGAGCTGACTTGAAAAACAAAACCGAGAGCAAGAATTCATCTGCACATATGTCAGCCGCATGACATATACTGCAATTAGTTCATAACTCTGACACTGCGATTACATCTTAATTATACAAAGTTATAACAATACATCGATCAACATAATTAATACAACAATTAATTAACCGCTTAATAAACCGGAGGGAAACTGCAGAAACATATTCAGTTCCTCGTCCCTCTCGCCCTGCTTGTCCTACGTACCCTATATATATTTTCAAGGATAGGTACCCTATGTATGAATACGGTACATACACACGTATATACGTACTGCTGCACTGTAGCTACTGGTACAACAAAAAAAATCAATGGTTAATTAATTAATCACTTAGTAATTAATTAATTAATTACTATGCTTGATCGATTAATTAGCTTAGTTAATTAATTATCCTGTCTGATCCTTTGCTATAGCTTTGCAATGGATGGATCGATCGATCACGGCTCGAGCTTGATGAATTCGTAATCGCCTTCCTCCCCTTTCTTGGACCCCGACCCGCCGCCGGCTTGCTGCGCGTCGCCGGCTTGTAGCCCGGTGCCGGCGGCGGCGCCATCGGGGCCCTCGCCGCCGTGCTTCCTCTGCGTGAGCGCGACGCCGCCGCCGCCCTCGCCCTTGGGGCTGCCGGAGTGGGGGCTCGCCGGATGATCGCCGCCGTCGTGCTTGGAGGAGGTCGCCGCCGCCGGCTTCTTCTTGACGCCGGCGCGCCAGTTCTTGAGCGCCTTGGACGTCTGGTCGTCGAAGATTGACTGCTTCATCGTTGATCCCATCTGACCGTGCACGGACACGTGTCAGTACGTGGATATAACCACGTGGCAGTAATATATTTTGTTCAATGAAGAGAAAACACACAGATATATACACACACAACAGTACTCCTTTTGTTTCATATTATAAGGGTCTTCAACATTTTTCAATCAATTTTTTTAAATTTAATTAAATTTATAAAAACCCGTAGTAGCATTTTCAACACAAGATAAACATATTATCAAAATATATTAAATATTAGATTTAATATAATTAATTTAGTGTTATAGATGTTGCTAAATTTTTATATAATCTAATCAAACTTAAAACGAATTTAATCAAGAAAAAAAAATCAAAAATCAAAGCAGATTTATAATATGAGACGGAGGAAATAATATACCTGTGAGACAAGTGCGTATAGGGGGAGAGTGACGTAGCTACACAAGAACTGAACCACAATTCTGCAGGCACACAAAATCGTAATCGAATTTCAGACGATAAATCCAAACAAATTCAATGATCTGCAATCTAGAAATTCTGAATCGAAACTTATCCTTTTGGAAATGAAAAAAAGGAAGAGTAATTTGCTGCTAATTAATTACCCAAGGCAGAGTCGAGCAAAGACGAACTCTTTGGAGTCATTGAAGCAGGAGTCCATGCCATACTCGTACTGCACACACAGAGAACACACAAGCAGCAGTGAGACAGATCAATCAATCTACAGAAATTTCAGGAAGCAGAACTGAAGAAATTCAGTGAGCAAAGATTGGGTCACCAGTATCCAGAGGAAGTAGATGATCTGGAAGCCGTTCTGCTCAAAACAAGAAGAATCAATTAATGATCAGGTTGCTTATTACTGATTGCAATGGTGCATTATTGGCTTATGGCAACAATGGCAATGAAATGCAGAGAGAGAGAGAAAGAGAGAAATGATTGATTGAGACCGACCTGGAAGAGGGTGAAGTGGATGAGGAAGAGGACGAAGGTTGGTCGGCTGAACCAGAAGTAGGAGTCGCTGACCTGCACTAGCGGTATCCCCTGGATCACGGCGTGCCGCTCCGTGATGTCGATCGCCATCCTGCAGATGATCCCCTGCAGCTTCGTCCCCACCGACAGGATCGTCTGCCATTTTCACCCAATGCGTCACTCACTCATCACTGATTCGTCATTCTTCAGTTCAGCACAATTCAGTTCTTTACCACTCAGTTCAGTTCAGTTTAGTTTAGGATTGAAATGGATATATGAACATTGTATCACTCACCACCACTGGCATGATGGAAATTCAACTCAGTCCATCTCAGTTCAGTTCATTTCATTTCATTTCAGCTCAGCTCATTTCAGTTCAGCTCAGTTTAGTTCAATTCGGTTTAGTTAAGGATTGTGGTTCATGGATGTATGAACATTGTAAACTTACCACCACTGGCATGATGGAGATCCAGAGCATGGTATGCAAACCTGGAACATATGAATGCAGAGATCAGTAATCCATCAAGTATATGCTCGAACAAATCAGGCAATATCACTGCAGATTTTAAAAGCAAGAAATGTGCAGATCAGGGACTGACCGCTGACATTGAGGAACAGGAAGATGAGAGCAGACGCCCAGAGTGGAGGGCTGCAATAAACATTCAGACCAACAAGAACAGACTTAATCAGTGGCAATTCAGTAAAAATAATATGACAGATTGCAAGAATGAGAATGTGATTAGCATTTAGCAGCACACCTGATTCCGACAATGACCTTGAAATCGTCCTCGAGAGACCGTTTGATGTACTTCTGGAAATCAAACTTGCTGCCAGGAGCTAAATGAACCTGAAAAACATTATTAATCACTCAAAAGTTAGATTATCTGTGATATAATATGTTTTGCATGCAGATGCTGAGATATCATCCAAGCTTGTGTTGAACTAACGTTGACGAAGCTGTGACGCAACGCGCAGTAGTCGGCCCTCCTGACTGATCTGAAGAACTGCCTGAAGAAATTGCTCTGCATTGACGATCATCAGAGAGGAAATTCATGTCAGACGAACTGAATTTCGCGTGTTCTTATGGCAGTTGGTGTTCTTGTCAGAAATGGTGAACCGAGACAGATCGATCTTACAATGTAGAACGACGCCGGCGTCTTGTTCAGCACGTTCATGTGCTGCCTGACGAACGACGTCTCGTGAGTAAATCTGAACTTCGTCGGATCTGCAATGCAATGCATAGTGTTAATTATGCGGAAAGTATTTTCTGCACCTAGTGTATGCATGTAGTATAAATAGTTAAATAAAAATATGAAAAAATTTGACAAGATATATTGTGATAATATAAGTTAATATACAAATATGAAGCTATAAATTCGATCCATACTTAAAAAAAATAAAAATAACAAATTTTATCTACATTCTGCAATGTCAATTTCTTTTTCTTGAATGATAAATCATATTTGATTATGTATATTACCATATACTGCTAGCATCACAATCAATCTAATCATTTTTTAAAATTTTTTTACAACTATTCATGTAAACAATAGGTGCCATTGCATCTAGTTGTAAAAAAAAAATCCGTTAATTATGTTAGGTAATCTTCAGAGGGTGAAGAAATAAAAAAATGCAACATATCAAGGCGTATATATGTACCATTGGAGAACTCGAAATCTTGGCCCGCGGCTTCTTTCTCCCACTCTTTCCATCGACGAATCTGCAGCAGCGTCGCCATGAACGCGGCTCGAAGCTATTAGCAGGGATCGCCATGAAAGAAGTAGGAAAAAAAAAGAAGAGAAACAGAGCTTTGCCTTGGCCCTGCCCAGCGCCATGGTGATGGCGCTGTAGGTGACGTGGAAGACGGCGAGGAAGAAGATGAAGATGTGCAGCTGGTGCAGCGCGTTGATGGAGATCAGAGACACCTTCCCCTGCACCAAGTTGACACCATCCATGAAGCTTGTTAATTACTACGTACATCCGTCTTTTAATGTAGGACGTCATTAACTTTTCACATGACATCTGATCATTCGATTCTATTTAAAAGTGTAGTATAAATATACGAAATCACAACAAAATAATAAAATTTATATAATTTTTTAATATAGGATGAATGGTCAAATATCACGTCAGTATCCTAGTGCTATCGATCGGATGCAGGAGGAGGAAGAAGAGGAAAGGGTCGTGACCAACATCGGGGCATTTGGTTGACATCTTGGCCTCGGCGAGCAAGCGGTGGTGAGGACGAGAGAAGGCGGCGGCGAAGGGAGGGCCGACGCCGACGAGGCTGAAGTGCTCGGCCGGCGTGGCCGTGTGGCTGCCGGCCTCCGCGGTGGCGGCGACGTCGCCGTGGTGACCACTGTTGGTCTCGGACTTGATGGTGGAGGCCTTGAGGCGGCAGGGAAGCATGGTGTCGGCGGCCGCCTCGGTGATGCAGATCTTGATGATGTAGTTCTGGCCGAACACGAGCAGCAGCGAGATGAACCCTAGCACCATGAGCTCCGTCTTTACCTTCTCCAGCGCCTCCACCATGGCCTTCTTTTTCCGGTGCGAGAAGAACTCCCCGATCTTGTGGAGCCCCTTCTCTAGGAGGATGGAGATGAGCACGATGACGCCGCACACGGAGGCGACGGCCCATGTCGGCGTCTGGTCGAGCTCCCTCGTGTTGCCGCCGCCGCCTCCCCCGCCTCCCATGGCCGCGCCCCCTAGAGCTCACCACCGCTCGCCGATGGGATTGGATGGATCAACCGAGAAAGATCAAACCAAACGAGGGAGACAAGAAGAAGAAGAAGAAGAAGAAGAAGAAGAAGAAGAAAGCGGAGCTAAGCTAGATCAGCGAGAAGAAGAGGAAGACGAGGAGGAAGAGGGGCGCGGCAATGGTGGATGGCACCGGCGATTGATTTGCCATTAATTTCTTGGTCGCGTCGGATTAGGGCATGCATGCATGCATGAGACGAGTGATGAAGGATTGGGAATTTTTGAAGGCCGCTAATTTGGACGCACGCAGAAACAGGCATCTTTTTGCGCGCGAAGCGTGGAGGATCCGTTAATCCATTTCCGTTTGAGTTTTCCCGCCTAAAAATAGCCATGGCATCTCTTCTAGTAGTATTTGTTCAATAGCCGGTAAAATCTAACCCGTGCACGCGCATGGATTAGTCCTACGGTACAACGCCTGCCGAAGCCGTCTGATTAAAGCTGAAGCCGTCTGATTAAAGCTATCATTTGCATACGTATACATGCATACTTTGAAAATTTATCTCTAGGCTTTTGACATGAGAGTCAAATGTGAGTCTTCATAATGTACTATGTAGTACTAGTCTATTTTAAACTTTTGATAACTTATATGTTTCAAACCACGTATTATTTTTAAGATTCATTTTAACCATTGAACTCCACTCAAAATATATGATGAAATGAGCACAATAAATTTAGTTAAATGGTAGAAGTAACCAAGCTTTACAATGAAAATAACTTTTTATAGCATTAGAAGTAATTTAAAAGGAATATCTTCATAGATAAAGTGTAGATTCACAAGTAAATTATATATATATATTTATATATATATATATATATATATATATATATATATATATATATATATATATATATATATATGTGTGTGTGTGTGTGTGTGTGTGTGTGTGTGTGTGTGTGTGTGTGTGTTTTCACAAGTATAGATTATTGTTTTTGATAAAAGCAATTTATTCAATACTTAGAAAATAGAAGTTGGTATTAAAAGTAACTATTCATAATATTAGAAAATTACTACACCCTTGACTGAAAAAACTAACTTTTCACGGTGTTAAAAGTAATTGCAGAAGTAACTCTTTATAGTATTAAACTAACTGTAGAAAAGTAACTCTTCGGATTATTCGAATTAACGACACAACTAAGAAATTAAAAACAAGAATAAAATTTAAATAATCTGAATATATTTAAGATTGGACTCGTTTTGTCATATATTTTCAGTAATCGAATCTTAAAAACAATATACGGTTTAAAATATATAAGCCACCAAAGATTTTAAAAGTACCAGTGTCAGTGTCTGGGAAAAGACGCGATGTGACATGTCCTTTTTTTCAATAAAGTTGTGCATGGTAAAAGACGCAATGTTTCTATTTCTGGCAAGTACGTTGCATCGCTGTTTAGAACTAAAGCGCTACCACTTTTGTTGTAGTTACGTCCTTTAATGGAATTGCTAATTAACATTCATCAGAAATTTTAGGAGAAATTATGTTGAATTTTCAGCCATTGGTTGTACTTTAAGATACATGCGGGCTGGACGGGGTAAAAAAATCCGCAAAGGTCTTTTCTTTAATGAAAATTGCTATGTAACATTGGACAAAATGTATTTTATGATGCCCCACACTGCCGTTGTCCAGTTTTCCTATTTTCCTATATTTTTCTATTTTTCTTCTATTTTTCCATTTGATATTCATATTTCCCCTATTTTCTTCATTTTTTTCCACACGAAACGGTTTTCCCCATGTTTTTCCATTTGTCCCCCCACATTTTCTTAATTTCTTTTTTCAAATTTTTCATGGGCTAATCGGGTTGACAGTCCATGGACTTTAGTTGTGCCTGAGCCGGCACTTCCCACGGCCCATAGCCTTCTTGGGTCCTCCTTTACCTCCTATAAACAATTAAAATTCAATATATCGTTCATGATGTCATTGTATAGCTGTTACTAGGCTGGTGGTGTTTGAATCTACTGAAGATAAAGATGAAGATAAAGATTAAGTATTTTACGTAAAACGAGATGACAATAACATATGATTAATTGAGTTTTAATTATTACAAACTTGAAAAATAGATTAATCTGATATTTTAGAGCAACTTTCATATATAAAGTTTTCACACAAAACGTATCGTTTAGCAGTTTGAAAAACATGCCATGAGCATCCAAAGTTTTATCCAACTTTTGTTGGAGAAACGAACAGGGTATGTGATGATAAATGAGGATTGAGGAGATGGATTTTCATCCCTCAAGAGATATCCTTTCGTTTTTTACATGTCATCTAAATAATTATAAAAAAATTTTAAAAAAAATTAATAGCATAGATTAATATGAAATATATCACTCCACAAACATGCTCGGCCAAATTCGACTTCTACAAGTTGCAACAAAAGGAATAAATTATACTGAAAATATTTAATTTACATTCATTGTTATATTTGTTATAATTTGTAGAATCTGAATTTGAATCTGCATGTTTGTGAAGTGATATGTTTCATATTAATCTATCTTGTCAATTTTTTTAAAATTTTTTGATAACTATTTAAGTGACATACAAGAAACGAGAGGATATCCCCTCGAAGATGAAAACACTTTCCCGATAAATGACAATTGATTGATGCTTCCGATACTTAGGGGCTTCTCATTATATTTTTAAAATTAACTCTACCAAGTTTTGGCTTACCAAAATTTGACAAAGTAATTACAATCTAAACATTGCCAAAGATTGCCTCAACTATCAAAGTTTGATAATTTTAAAATCTTCCTCTAAAAAATTTATTAAAGGTATCAAACCAAACACAACCTATATATCTCAATCTTACTAAATATTACAATTTAAGAATTTGGTACTACCAAAATTAACCCTTTTAAGTTTTGGCTTTACCCAAAATTTAGGCATCAAAATGAACATCCCTCGATTATGGCAACTAAGAACTAACGCATTTTTCAGGGCAATTCTCCACCACGGATTCACTGCTTTCACACATTCATTGAGGAAGAAGCCCGAAGCTGGTGTCTTATATATCACTGATATAACATTACATGTACGTGTAACTTGTTCAACCGGATCTGATCTCCCTAAAAAAAGCTTCTTCTTGTTTTCTTTTGGAAAAAAAGCTACATGTACATCTAAAACAAATTGTTACACTCACTTCTTAATAATGTTGATGTGGTATTTGTTGAAAATATAAGCACATATTAATTTAATTTATTTCATAAATAAATCATGACGTTGAACTCATAAATTAGCATAATCACATCATATGATCTACAAATATAAACTAGACAGTAAAATATGAATAGATTTAATATGTGAGACATAGTAAACGTGTACCGAGGGTTTTGGACATTCAATTGCACAGCAGGAAAAACTAGCGGTACTGAACGTTGACGACGGCGCACAGCACCCGAGCGACGAGGAAGACCAGCGATGGACAACCAGTAAGCAGTCACGCGAAGCGCTTCCCAAAAATCTTATTGCCGTCTTCTCCTAGTGCAGGACGTCGAAGGCGAAAGGTTTCGGAGACATGCTCTTCCGATCGCCGGTGCACGCCGACGAGTGAAATGGAGTAGACTACGAGCAACGGTGCAGTACAGAGAAGGAGACAAACCTAGATTGATTTTGTGTATGTTGTCGGGAGGCGGTGGCTCGGTTTATGTAGAGAGAGATATCAAGACACGTGATTAGGACATCTGCACGATCTCCATTCCGCATAACCGAATCGGATAACTCGTGCGTAACTTATCCGGACTCTACACCGCTCCACACACCGGATTATTCGGAGTGTTTCCAAAAACAAAATCGAATTTTGCAGCAAAACAAAAACTGCAAAAGGAAGCCGCATTTGCGCAAGGATAAGGAACCAATTTTTGCGGATCATTCACGTGCATGCCGCGTACGCGCACCGCCTGGCCTAGCCTAGTGAGGTGAGTCGAGCGAGCGCACGTGCGTTTCTCTTGTTCTCTTCACTACACATGTCTTAAGTGGCTAGAAGAGCATCCTCCCTTATAAGGAGGCCTTCCTCTCCTAGAATAAGCAAAGTGGTACTAAACATCACATGCATGCCATTCCATGAGCTGGGCTTTTGTGATTTTCTAAAGAATTAATCTTCATATGGGCATCAATTCCAACAATCCTCCACCAAATCTCAAAATTCTACAGAGATTTTTCTTTTCCAATATATTGTTTATATACCAGCAATTCGATGGAGACTGGTTAAGGTTGAACATCCACCTAGAACTACAAGCTACACTTACTCACAATTTGAACAATGGACTACGCCTTGAATTGCAAGTCTTGTACAAACAAGTTTCACTTAGAGTTTTATCTGATACTAGGCCATCAGTAGACTACCCCTCGGGTGGAGCGTATAAGTCATACTCCTTAGTCTCTTAGTAAACTTCCTAAAAGATTCACCCAAAATCTTCATAGACTGCGACCAACAGTCAAGTTCACATAGGTGCGTTCTTTCAAGAATAATACTCTGCAGGATAGCATCTTCGCTAATTAAAACCAACGGAACGCATTAAGGTATAACCAACCTGCCTTGGAGCTCATGAGAGTACATGCATCTTCTCTTAGAGAGGGTTTTAGAAAGGTACTCTTCTCAAGTTAACTAATGACTTGTTCTTCCCAGGTCCTAATTCACGGGATCTTCGATCACATAGGTTGGCCGGAGAGAAGAAAATGTTATCTGTGAAGATTGTGAGGAACAAGGTCATCGTGCGACAAATTGTCCCTGGAACGTGTATACCAGGATGCCAACTGACGATAAGGCGCAATGCCCAAGAGAAGAGAAACGTCCAAGTCAACTTGCCTACAGAAACTATGGTACGCCACCATCAAACTCTAAGAAGAGGAAGACATTAGTATGGAAGATGGACGATGGTAGGAACCTGACCATCACTGGTTCTGAATTTACACCAGAAGATGCGGCAAAGATACCTAGGCGTCTGAGAGGAAACACCTCCCATGGTGCCCATCAGCTAACTCAACACCTTAGGCTGTATGGTCCGCCTAAGCCCGGTACGGATGGATTCGAAGAAGTGTCTTCTGATGATGACGATGAAGATGATGGTGAGATCCTTAAAGGTGAAAAAGAAATGGAGTTCAAAGCATGTACCAGATGCGGAGAAATTGGACACACTACTAACGCGTGCTCCTACACTTGCCCCTGTGGTGAAGACACCCACCCGCCAGATGAATGCCCTACGAGGAAGATCACATGTTTCTTGTGTGAGGGAACAGATCACATGCCTAAGAACTGCCAACTGAATGTGGTCCCAGCTAAGATCAAGGAAGATCAAAGGACACCCCTCCAACCTGTTCGTCAACCTATGGCAGTCTCTAGCAACATCACCGCTCCTGATCTCCAATCAGCTCCAATTCCGGTTGAGACTATCAACTGTCACCTGGATGTGCGACTCCCACCACGGCGAATCATTGTTAAGGCTACAAAAGGGAAGTCTCCAGTTTCATCGGCAATTGTCCCAAAGCTACAGAGCCAGTCACAGCAGGGCGAGCAATGCCAGGACAACGACAACCTGTTCCAACCGCAAGAAGACAGAACAATCCGTCCACCGCAACCCCAGCAAGAGTCCCTAGCACCAGTTTGCGTGGCTGATAACAAACCAAGCAATGCACCCCGCGTTGCTTCGATCCCGATGGCCATCAACCAATTGCAGATTAGCGACATCTCACGCAAGGAGGTCCTACCAACCGCAGCTACCAAGAAGGTTGTCATCTTCCCAAGGAATGTCTGCAAGAAAAGCAGTGTTACCGCTGAAACACCAGCTAGTAAGCGAGGACAGATCAAGACAAACCGGCCTGAATCACAGGAGTGAAGGCAGCACTACCCAAGGCATGCCACGGTTTACAAGTGTTTGGTCTTCAAGTGTTTCTCCGTATACGTAGAAACTTCATCGCAGTTATGTAATAAAAGAAGGATTATCGAATCAAGTTTATGACAGACAGTTTTTCCCTATTCGTATGGCTCATCTCGTTTATCCAAAAGGTGGATTCACTTGTGTACCTGTCAGTGTTATAAGGAACCTAGAGTTTCTTTTCGAAGCTATTTGCAGCTTGGTTTAACTCTAAGACCTCATTGCCAACTAAGTAAGAAAACGGCTAACCCACGAAGTAAAGATGGTTAGACCACTAAAACCCCCAACATGAGGATATACATCAGAAGGGTCATATAATCGACACCTCAAGAGTATGAGAAGATGCATCAAGCGTTTGAGTGTGACATCGATCACCAGAACTCTCTAACCTTGAAAGTCATGTGGAAATGGTAAGTGGCAATAGTACCCTGATGATGTGAACATGAATCAAGAATGCTTGTTCGTAATTCAAGGCAACAAGGATATCTTCCAAAAAGCATCTCAATGCTTCTCGGAAGTCGACAGAAACTACTCTGCACATGGGTCAGAAAGGTATAGCTAGCACAGCGGAGCGTATGGCAGAAAATCCTTCTTGGCGAATCATCTCTACTCAAGAATTGAAAGGAAACACGTTTTGGTCAAAAAACAAAAGCTCTCGGCAACATCAAAGTCAATCTTCGGCAGTCGTACAGGTTGCAGTACTCGTGGGAAAGCAACTGTAGAGCTTATAGTTTACCGATCTAGAAGAGTCAGCCAAGGATAGGCGAAGGAGTAAAACGTTATACTAAGGAAATAACCTTTTGAGCGTGGTCTGTTAAGCGCTCAGGGCTAGTTCGAGAAAACAACTACGCAAATCGTTCAGGTCAAGAGTAGATCAAGGAAATTCCAAGTCTGTGAATTTACTAAAATCGGATATAACATGTCAGGGGCAGCTCCGCCAACTGCTAGTCAGCAAAGTGAATCCTCGGTTTACCACGTTTGCCAACATAAAGTGTCCAGTCCAAAGAAAGCATGATCTACGGACCCCTATAGTCCTGATCAATATCAGTCCGAGCAGAATCAGCTAGTGCAGCTTTTGGACGGCAACGTAACGTCAAGGTTGAAGTCAGCCAGTCCAGTTACACAGGTTTGGCCGGTCAAACAGTCAGTCCGAATCAGAAGGGAACAGCGAGGCCAGCACGCCAGTCCAACCCTGCCCCGCCAGCTTTCTTTCTAGCCATCCCAGAATCTCGGGACGAGATTCCTGTAATGGGGGTAGATTTGTCACGCCCCGATTTTCGATCGGGATTAAAAATTGCCTAATAATACATTTTCCAGAAATTTAATAAAAATTAAAAGCAATTAAACAAGCGAAATTAGCAAGGAAATCAAAAATTTCCTTTAAAAATCATGGCCGGAAATATTTTTGGTAATATTCCCTGTGCCCTAAAGTACTCTTTAAAATTTTTCGTGAATTTTTGGAGCTAAAGAAATAATTTTAAAGTCACAAAGCTCATTTAACAAATTAAATTAATTGAAAAACAAATTAAAAAGGGGTCCCTTTTGTTTTGGGCCGTTTTTGGCCCAAAATTTCCTCTCTCTCTCCCGCGGCCCACGTGGCCTCCTTCCCTCTCCCTCCCGCGCGGCCCACGGGCCACGCCCCTCCCTCCTTCCTCTCTTCCTCGGACCAAGGCCGCCTTGGCCCGTTCGGCTCCCTCTCTCTCTCTCCGACAGGTGGGACCGTGGGCCCCACCTGTCATCCCCTACCTCCGGCCTCCCCTCTCTCCGCCATTCCCGGCCGCCATCCGCCCGCGCCGCCCGATTTCTCCGGCGAGAAATCCGCCCGCGCCGGCCAACCCTAGCCCGGGCCCCCTATTTATTTCCTCACGCCGTGACCCCTCTCTCGTTTCCCCTCGGTTCGCCCCCCCAAACCCTAGATCCGCCGCCGTTGCCCGCGCCGCCGCCCTCGCCCTCCGGTCGCACACCGCCACCGCCCTAGTCGCTCCCGCGCACACACACCTCCTTCGGCTTCGCAGCTGCTTCCCGCGCCTCCGCGCCATCGTCCCCGCGCCGTAGCGTCGGCACCGCCGTCGTCTTCTTCGGCTCCAGCCTAACCCGATGAGCCCCTCTCCCTCTCCCTTTCCTCTCTCCTCCCCGGTGCGCCGTCCCGCCCGTGCGCCGTCGTCGCACGCCGCCGCCGCCACAGCGCCATCGCCGCCGCCGNGCGTCGTCGCCTCGCCGTGGCTCGGTGCGGTCGCCGCCGCCGTGCCATGTCCGGTCGGCCTAGGGTTTGGCCGAACCCTAGCCGCCCGCCCGGCCGTAGAGGCCGCACCCGGGCCGGCCCACCACTCTTCCCCAGCCCAACAGCCGTTGGGCCCATTGACCTCACTCCCCGCGAAAGTCTATTTTGCGTCCCTCCTCCTTTTTAGGCCGCCGGCCCGATTGGCGCCACCTTCGCGAGGAGTCCAATTCTCCCTCTTTTCCCCTTTGGGCCATCGGCCCATTAGCCCTATTCTCCACCAAAGTTTACATTGGCTCCCTCAGCCTATTTTCCCAGTGGAGCCCATTGTCTCTCATCGGCCCTTTTAACTTTTCCCGAAGAAGTCCAGTTCACCTCCTCAAGTCCAAATTACCTCCCTTGGCTCATTTCCACTTCCCTTTTGCACAAGTCCAGTTTACCTCCCTATCAGCCTAATTTTTCCCCTTTCCCCTGCAAAGTCCATTTTACCTCCTTTTCCTCTCCGGTTCACCGACCCTTGTGTCGCAGACCTCGTGGGCCCCCTTTGTTTAATCCGGTCCACACCCAGACCACGTGGCCGCCCGCGGCTTCGCCACGTTGGCGTCCACGTCGGCGCTACCTTCTCCCGTCCATCCGTCATGGCCGCCACGTCAGTGCCACGTGGTGCGTTCGTACCCGTGCGTGCGTGGCCTTGGTCCACCGTGGATCAGCCGCCCCTTGACCCGTTGACACGTGGGACCCGCCGTTTCGGCGCCGATTCCCTTTGATGATGTCAGCGTAGTCCTTTCCTTTGCAATTAATAATTGCGCAATAAATCGATTTAATTTCCAGAAATTCATTTAAATGGCTCAAAACTTCTAAAATTCATATCTAATTCATACGAACTCCAAATTGAGCCATTTAACTTGCAAAATTCATCTAAAATTGAGCTCTACATGTTTGTTTATTTTTTATGTACTATTTACTTGGTTTTTATTAGAGTTTTTCCTCGTTTTGCGTGCCAGCGTGTAGATTCTGCTGTTTCAGAAGTTCGCGCTCACGAGGAAAAGAGTCCGGAAGATTGTTTGAAGAAGCAAGGCAAGTCACACATTCCCCTCGAGCATGTTGTACCTATTTTGTGAAATGTTTTACATTTGCAAATAAAGTACATGTTTTGCTACCTATCCGTCCGCTTGTGCCATGTTTACTTGTTAAACCGTCCTTTGTTAACAGTGGGTGATAATTTGACTAGCGTAAGTCACTTATGTTGACTTTGCTAGAATTATATATGCTTAGCCATGCTTAATTACCACTAGCTCATTTACTGGGATAATTACACTGTCACAGTTAGCTTCTAACGAGCAGTTCGCTCGAGACACCCGACCATGTGTTATTGGTCGTAATTATCCAACTAAAATATGACTTAATGGTAGGCTGTGGGTGGATGGTTTTGCTGGTCGCACCCATGGCAATTAAGGACCGGTTCATGGAAAACCCTGGAAGAATAACAGTGCTTACCACAAGCAAGAATGGGCAACTGCTGGACTCGTAGTATAGCTCTTCCCTAGCTGACGCTCCCGACAAGGGTGGGCGTGATGGAGTTGGGTCGGCCGGGGATATACCGGTTGATCGGCTGCCGGATTCACCAAGGCATGAGGGGAGGCTGCCCGCTGCCGGGTAAGGGAGCGGGGGCGAAACTTGCGGTGGGGTGCGCTTGGTTAGGGGGAGTTATGCGAAAGGTCTTGTCACGATTTCCCCCTTTGCAGTATCGTGGTGATACTTCGGGGCATGGTAACATGTGTGGAATCGTGTCTTGTGGGTACAGTTGCGCACCTCTGATCAGAGTAAAACTATTCGAATAGCCGTGCTCGCGGTTATGGGCGATCAACCAGATTCACCATGATTAGTCCCACATGCTTAATTAATTTGACTTAATGAACTGGTGTAGTTCAGGTGGAATGGTTGGGCCTGTGCAATGTGGTTGTAGCATTGTTCAGTGGAGATTTAATCCTGTCATAATTAAACAACTGTTTACTGTTTTAAAATATAAAGATTTGCAACCGCTTTTCTGCAAATAGCCACAAGCCTCCCTCTGTCTCCCCTTTGCACGTTTGCATCTTTGGTGTGGCTTGTTGAGTACGGTGGTTGTACTCAATCTTGTTATTTTCCCCCTTTTTTAGAAGTTTAGTACTTCTGAGTTGAAGATGAAGTTAGAGGACCAAGGCTCAGACCCCAGTTGAGTTTGCCTGTGGAGTGGAGTTGAAGCCCCGCTAGGATCGCCTTTTTCCGCTCCTGTTTTCTTTTCGGTGTGAGGACTAAGTGCCTCTGTTGTAAGTATTTATCGCTTTATTTATGTTTGGGTCTATTTATTGATTTGTCGTTTTATGTACCCTGGTTGATGCCTGGACAGGGACTTAATACACAAAATGGTCTGGAAATTTGGGAAAAATTTTCGGGCGTGACAGTTACTATCATAGTATAACTCACATGGGTCTCATACCCATCTTCTTCGATGTACTGTCTATCACATTCCGTGATAGTTCCTTCATGAAGGGATCTGCCAGGTGTCTAGCTGTTTGGATGTAATCCAATGTTATAACCCCGAAATTTCTCAATTTTCTAACAGACTCACTATAAGAAATCTTATGATAGGTGACGTTTGATTTACGTCACGAAATATGAATTTTACGTCATGTTTCAAAATCTGTGAGGTTGAGTTGACGAAAATTTATTCATCACCTATCATGCGTCTCTAATCATATTTTGTGACAAAAACATAATTTTTCGTCATTAAGCTAGTGACGATCCTTCTTTCGTCATTGAGTTTATGACGCTCATTTTTGTCATTATCGAGCCTATGAAACGTCATAAAGTGTCTTATTGCCTGTCAAGTGCCATATAGTTGACAACTTGTTCATGGGCTAAGCCCAAATATAAGCCCAGTTATATTTAGGCCTAGCCCATCTAAGACATAGCAATTTATACACTATTGGCCTGTTAAGAGCCATGTAATGCACAACCTGTTTATGGGCCAAGTCCAATTACAAGCCCGGTTAGATTTAGGCCCAACAAATCCTAAGGTGTTGCAATTTACACAATATTTTAGCCTAATTTGTTAATTCATTTGTAATATCAAATAATAAATGGACCAAGCCCATTTCAAAAGACTATATAGGCCCAAGTATTTATACCCAAAAACAATGCATGAAGCACAATGATTATATCCCAGTTAACATCAGATAAAACCCAGTTGAGATCTAATACAATGCAAATACATATGGCCAACCCAGCTACCTGTCCAAATACAACAGTTCACTAACCAGAAATTCATCACAAGTTCACTGACCAAACAGGTTCAGTTACATAACATTTACAGAGCCAAAATTACATCACAAGTTCATTGTCCAAGCAAGTTCAGTTACATTAGATCCTAGGTAGCAAAATAAATAGGTTCAACACATCACTGACCAACACAGAGTCATATGTCCAAATAGTCATCACATTCACTAACCTGAACAAAGTCGCATGTCAAAATCACACCAACCAAAACAATGCAGCTATCTCATCATGAATAAGTGAAGGCAACATGAAGAGGATTGACAAACCTTACTGATGCTGGCCAAAAGATGGAGTATTGAAGCCAATCAAACGACGAAGAAGGGCATTGGTCTCCGCTGATGATTTCTTGAAACTATCCAACTATTGCTTTCCTGATGCTTCTGATTCATCTACCTTTTTCTTCAAGAATACAACTCATATTGAACACAAATAAATAGTAATGAAACATGGCACAAATGAGTAGTAATATTGAAACATTGCAGATACCTTATCAACTATGCCTTGTTCAATGTCATCATCACCACTAGGTTCATAGAAAGAACCAGAGTCTTCACGAGTAGTACGCTTGCTCCTTGCACTTGATTGGTTAATAATGGAAGTTAATCTTTTGATTCTAAGACTTTGAAATACTCGAGCATTCCTCATAATATTATGTGCCCTCCCTTTCTAATATTCATTAAATGCCGCCTCTTTACATGCAAAAAAAATAATTGTAAGCTTCGAAAAATGTATGTCTAAGCAACATGCATATAAGAAATTAATTGAACGAGCCAAAAGACACCCAACATACATATGGAATGAGTTAGCTTAGGCATAACATAACCGTGAGAATTAGCCATAGCAAAATTCATTGGTTAGACATAGCACAATAGGGTGAGATAGACATAGCAAAATCAGCAAATAAAAAGCAAAATTTAGGTAGTAGGCATAGCTAAAATACAATAGGAACTAGAGCATATGCATAGCAAACTAGCAAAAGTTTTGGCATAGGCATAGAAAAAAGATAATCTGAATTAGAGCAATAGACATAGCAAAAACATAGCCTGAATCAGAACATAGGCATTGCAGATTCAGGACTTAGGAATAGCTGATGTTATCTTAAACATTAAGCTAATCGTCTTTTCACATGTATAGACGATTTTATGTTATCCTTAGAACTGTTCACCTTGACAATTACAGTTTGATTGTCATAGTTCATAAGAATAGCCGACACCGGTTTTTCAACCACATGCAGATCCATGAGTAAATCACGTAGCCATTCTGCCTCAACAGTAGCAGTATCTAGTGCCATAAGCTCTGCTTCCATGGTTGACCTCGTCAGAATGGTCTGTTTGCTAAACCTCCATGAAACAGCATCATCACCTAGTGTGAAGACATATCCACTAGTTGCTTTGATCTCATCAACATCAGAAATCTAATTAGAATCACTATATCACTCTAGTACCACGGGATACCTGGTATAGTGAAGCCCCAAGTACATAGTACCTAGTATCTTTTAGATAGCACATCACTCGCTCAAGCGCATGCCAGTGATCATCTCTCGGGTAAGAGGTAAACCGGCTCAACTTGCTCACAACAAAGGAGATGTCAGGCCTAGTTGCGCTAGCTAGGTACATAAGTGTCACGCCCCAATTTTCGATCGGGATTAAAAATCGCCTAATAATACATTTTCCAGAAATTAAATAAAAATTAAAAGCAATTTAAACAAGTGAAATTAGCAAGGAAATCAAAAATTTCTTTTAAAAATCATGGCCGGAAATATTTTTGTAATATTCCCCATGCCCTAAAGTACTCTCCAATATTTTTCATGAATTTTTGGAGCTAAAGAAATAATTTTAAAGTCACAAAGTTCATTTAACAAATTAAATTAATTGAAAAACAAATTAAAAAGGGTCCCTTTTGTTTTGGGCCGTTTTCGGCCCAAAATTTCCTCTCTCTCCCGCGGCCCACGCGGCTCCCCTCCCCTCTCCCTCCCGCGCGGCCCATGGGCCAGTCTCTTCCTCCTTCCTCTCTCCCTCGGCCCAAGGCCGACTTGGCCCATTCGGCTCCCCTCTCCCCCTCTCCGGCCCAGCCCGTGCGAGTCTGGATTCCCTCCCTCCTTCAACCTCCGCCGGGTCAACCGCCGCCATTTTCGTCCGCCACCACCCCCACTCCGCCGGCGAATCCGGGCGCCCCCGGCCACCCCGCGCTCTCCCTCCCTCTATAAGAAGCACCCGGAGCTCCTCTCTCCCATTTCCCTCACTCCGGTCGCACGCCGCCGCCGCCGGAGCCGTCCCCGCGCGTCGCCGCTGCCCCCTCCGGTCTCGCCGCCGCTCCCCGCGCCTCAGCCACGCCTCTGCGCCGTAGCACCGCCGCCGCCGTCGTCTTCTTCTGCTCCGGCCTAACCCGGTGAGCCCCTCTTCCTCTCCATCTCCCTTTCCTCTCTCCTCCCCGGTGCGCCGCCCCGCCCATGCGCTGCCGTTGCACGCCGCCGCCGCCGCCACAGCGCCACCGCCGCCGCCGCTCGCCGGCCGTCCTCGCCAGTGGCCGCGCCGTCGCCTCGCCATCGCTCGGTCCGGCCGCCGTCGCCGTGCCATGGCCGGTCGGCGTAGGGTTCGGCCGAACCCTGGCCGCCCGCCCGGCCGTAGAGGCCGCACCCGGGCCAGCCCACCTCTCTTTCCCGGCCCAGCAGCCGTTGGGCCGATTGGCCCATCTCCCTCGCGAGAAGTCCATTTCACGTCCCTCCTCGTCCTTCTCCTCTATTGAGCCGTCGGCCTATTATCCTTTCTCCACACAAAAGTCTACTTTATGTCCCTCAGCCCATTGGTCCTTTTTCCAGTACCAAGTCCTTTTTACCTCCCTTTTCCTCCTCGGTTCACCGACTTTTATGTCGTTGACACGTGGGCCCCTTTTGTTTGGCCCGATCCTCACCCAGACCACGTGGCCGCCCGCGGCTTCGCCACGTTGGCGTCCACGTCGGTGCTACCTTCTCCCGTCCATCCGTCGTGGCCACCATGTTAGTGCCACGTGGTGCGTCCGCACCCGTGTGTGTCTGGACTTGGTCCACCGTCGACTGTCCGCCCCTTGACCCGTTGACACGTGGGACCCACCGTTCCGGCGCCGATTCCCTTTGATGATGTCAGCGTAGTCCTTTCCTTTGTAAAATTAATTAATAATTGCGCAATAAATCGATTTAATTTCCAGAAATTCATTTAAATGGCTCAAAACTTCTAAAATTCATATCTAATTCATACGAACTCCAAATCGAGCCATTCAACTTGCAAAATTCATCTAAAATTGAGCTCTACATGTTTGTTTACTTTTTATGTACTGTTTATTTGGTTTTTATTAGAGTTTTTCCTTGTTTTGCGTGCCAGCGTGTAGATTCCGCCGTTTCGGAATTTCGCGCTCACGAGGAAAAGAGTCCGGAAGATTGTTTGAAGAAGCAAGTCACACATTCTCCTTGAGCATATTGTACCCATTTTATGAAATATTTTACGTTTGCTAATAAAGTGCATGTTTTGCTAATTACATGGGAATAGGGTTTACCTATCTGTCCGCTTGTGCCATGTTTACTTGTTAAACCATCCTTTGTTAACCGTGGGTGATAATTTGACTAGCGTAAGTCACTTATGTTGACTTTGCTAGAATTGTATATGCTTAGCCGTGCTTAATTACCACTAGCTCATTTAATGGGATAATTACACTGTTCACATTAGCTTTTAACGAGCGGTTCGCTCGCGGCACCCGACCATGTTTTATTGGTCGTAATTATCCAACTAAAATAGGACTTAATGGTGGGCTGTGGGTGGATTGTTTTGCTGGTCACACCCATGGCAATTAAGGACCGGTTCATGGGAAACCCTGGAAGACTAACAGTGCTTACCACAAGCAAGAATGGGCAACTGCTGGATCCGTAGCTTAGCTCTTTCCCTAGCTGACGCTCCCCGACAAGGGTGGGCGTGATGGAGTTGGGTCGGCCGGGGATATACTGGTTGATCGGCTGCCGGATTCACCGTGGCACGAGGGGGGGCTGCCCGCTGCTGGTAAGGGAGCGGGGACGAAACCTGCGGTGTGGTGCGCTTGGTTTGGAGGAGTTATGTGAAAGGTCTTGTCACGATTTCCCCCTTTGCAGTATCGTGGCGATACTTCGGGGCATGGTAACATGTGTGGAATCATGTCTTGTGGGTACAGTTGCGCACCTCTGATTAGAGTAAAACTATTCGAATAGCCGTGCCCGCGGTTATGGGCGATCAACCAGATTCACCGTGATTAGTCCCACATGCTTAATTAATTTGACTTAATGAACTGGTGTAGTTCAGGTGGAATGGTTGGGCCTGTTCAATGTGGTTGTAGCATTGTTCAGTGCAGATTTAATCCTGTCATAATTAAACAACTGTTTACTGTTTTAAAATACAATGTTTTGCAACCGCTTTTCTGCAAATAGCCACAAGCCTCCCTCTGTCTCCCCTTTGCACGTTTGCATCTTTGGTGTGGCTTGTTGAGTACGGTGGTTGTACTCAATCTTGCTATTTTCTCCCTTTTCAGAAGTTTAGTACTTCTGAGTTGAAGATGAAGTTAGAGAACCAAGGCTCAGACCCCAGTTGAGTTTGCCTGTGGAGTGGAGCTGAAGCCCCGCTAGGATCGCCTCTTTCTGCTGTTGTTTTCTTTTCGGTGTGAGGACTAAGTGCCTCTGTTGTAAGTATTTATCGCTTTATTTACGTTAGGGTCTGTTTATTGATTTGTCATTTTGTGTACCCTGGTTGATGCCTGGACAGGGACTTAATACACAAAATGGTCTGGAAATTTGGGAAAAATTTCTGGGCGTGACAATAAGTGAGCCAATGATTTGAGAGTACTCCAATTGATTCCTAACAATTCTCTTGTTCTTGCGAAGCACCAAGTTAGGATCATCAGGTGTTGGACATGGCTTGTTATCAAGATAGCCGAAGCGACTCAAGATTTTCTCCACATAATGGGACTGCAAGAGTGTAATCTCATTCTCACCTCTAATTAGCTTAATGTTTAAGTTAACATCAGATACTCCCAAATCCTTCATATCAAAATTTTGAGACAAAACTGATTTAACCTCATTAATTACCTCAAGATTTGTCCCAAATATGAGTATGTCATCAACATACAAGCACATAATAACTCCCTCACTCCCACCATGACGATAGTATACACATTTATCTGCCTCCTACAGATGTTAATGTTCTATTAAATTTCTCATGCCATTGCTTAGGAACTTGTTTTAGATCATACAAAAACTTCAACAATTTGCACACCTTGCCTTCTTGACCTTCCGCTATAAACCCATCAGGCTGATCCATATAGATCTCCTCATCCAGCTCTTCATTAAGAAAAGTTGTCTTAACGTCCATTTGATGAACGAGAAGACCATGTGAGGTTGCCAGGGAAAGTAGCACTCGAATTGTGATTAATCTAGCAACAGGTGAGTAAGTGGCAAAGAAGTTTTCACCTTCTTTCTGAGTATAGCCCTTTGCAACTAGCCGAGCCTTGTACTTTTCAATAATACATACCGTCAGGCCTAAGTTTCTTCTTGAACACCCACTTGTACCCACAAGTTTGCACCCATAGGGTCGCTCTGTCACCTCCCAAGTCTCTTTAGTGATAATGGAGTCCATTTCACTACGGACAACATTCTTCCAATAGTCTGCATCAGGAGATGCATATGCTTCTGAAATTGACTTAGGGGTGTCATCCACAAGATACATAGTGAAATCATCACCAAAAGACTTAGCCGTCCTTTGTCTCTTGCTCCTCCAAGGAGCTTCACTCTCATCCTCCTCATTGACAAGTTCATGTGTATGCTCAATTTATTCTGGTGGAGTGATTGAGCTGAGAATTATTTCATAAGGTTGGCTAAAAGAACTATGTGTATCCTTCATTGAAAAAAGCTCTCAAAGAAGGTAGCATCACGAGACTTCATAATTGTACCAACATGCATGTCAGGTACATCAGATTTAACTATTAAAAATCTATAGGCAATGCTGTGGTGAGCATATCCAAGAAAGATACAGTCCATAGTCTTAGGTCCAAACTTGCGCTTCTTCGTTATTGGTACATTGACTTTCGCCAAGCACCCCCATGTGCGCAAGTAAGATAGTGATGGTTTTCTTCCAATCCATATTTCGTATGGTGTTTTGTCCTTAGTTTTGTTAGAAACTCTATTTAACACATGATTCGAGGTCAATAATGCCTGCCCCCACCATGCCTTAGGTAGTCCCGCGGTATCTAACATAGCATTCACCAAGTCAGTCAGCATGCGGTTCTTCCTTTCAACAATCCCATTAGACTTGGGAGAATAGGGAGGCGTTCTCTCATGTATGATGTCATGTTCCTCACAGAATAAGTCAAATTCGTTTGAAAAAAACTCTCCACCACGATCAAACCTAAGTATTTTTATCTTTCTGTCAAGTTGGTTTTCAACTTCTGCCTTATAAATTTTAAAATAGTCTAGAGTCTCATCTTTCGTTTTCAACATAGAAAAATCTAGTAGCATCATCAATCAACGTCATGAAATATCGTTTTCCACTCTTTGTCAACACCCCATTCATTTCACAAAGATCTGAATGTAGGAGTTCTAGAGGTGCCAAGTTTCTCTCATCGACAGCCTTGTGAGGCTTGCGAGATTGTTTTGATTGCATATAACTATGACACTTAGAACCTTTGACAATGGAAAACTTAGAAATTAAATACATATTGGAAAGCCAAGACATCAAACCAAAATTAATATGACATAAATGTGAGTGCCAAATATTAGCCTCATCATCTACACTGCCACATATATGGTTCACAGACTTATTGCAAAAATCAGATAGGGAAAAGTGGAACAAGCCTTTGCACTCATAGCCTTTATCAATAAAATATCTATGTTTAGACATGACTACTTTATTAGACTCAAACACCAACTTAAATCCGTCTCTACATAGACGGGAGCCACCGACGAGATTCTTGTCGATAGTAAGGACATGCTGCACGTTATTCAGCTACACGATCTTTTTCGAAGTAAACTTCAGATCTACTGTGTCAACACCATGAACAGAAGCATGTGACTCATTTCCCATTAGGACGGAGGAATCCCATGCGACCTGATAAGAAGAAAACAACAATATGTCAGCACAAACATGTACATTGGCCTCTGTATCAACCCACCAGTTAGTAGACTGATTAACTAAAAACAGTAGGTAAATTACCATACCCGCTTCAATTTCTAGTGTTGCCAATTGTCACAATGGCAAACTTAGAAGTCTGTTCTACAAGTGCCTTCATCCCCTTGCGTTGTGCACACTTCTTGGCCAAATGACCAGGCAAGCCACACAGAAAACAAGTTCTCTTATCTTGGTTCGGATTATTGTTGTTGTTGTTGTTCTTCTTCTTGAAGTTAATGGTCTGCTGGGCTTTGAATTTCCCTTTGTTCTTGTTTGGGGCCTTGTACACCACATTGGCACTAGACTGCCCACCATCGACCTTAGATGCGAAGTCTTTTTCTCGAGCTTTCTCCTCAACATCAAGAGACGCTATTAACCCCTCAATGGAGTACTCCTATCTCTTGTGTTTGAGGGCAATATCAAAACTTCTCCATGAGGGAGGTGGTTTTGCAATAATGCACCTAGTCATGAATTTATCGGGTAAGACACACTTATGGAGTTCGAGTTCCTTAGGTATGGTCTGTATCTCTTGAGCTTGCTCAACTACAGAATGGTTGTCAACCATCCTGTAGTAATGAAACTGTTCCATAATGTATAAATCATTGCTAGCATCAGTAGTACCGAATTTGGTATTCTCCTTAGCATCGGTCATATGCATGTACACCTCGACTAGACGATCACCGAGAATGCTAAGAATGCATCCCAGAAAGAGAGTAGTGGCCTCGTCTAATTCTTTCTGCTTTTCAGCATCAATAACTCTTTCAGGTTTGCCATTACTAACCCAAAAGCATTTCCTAGCCATCAGCCACAGAGTGATCCTGATCTGCCATCTCTTAAAGTGCACACCGGTGAAATTATCAGGCCTCAGTGCATCGGCAAAACCAGCCATAGTAAAATCACAGTGCCTACAATAAGGTTTTTGGATTGTTGAAAATATAAGCACATATTCATTTAATTTATTCCATAAATAAATCATAACGTTGAACACATAAACTATCATAATCACATCATATGATCTACACATATAAACTAGACAATAAAATATGAATAGATCTAATATGCGAGACATAGTAAACGCGTACCGAGGGTTTTGAACGTTCAATTGCACAGTAGGAAGAACTCGCGGTACCGAGCGTTAATGACGGTGCACAATACCCGAGCGACGAGAAAGACGAGGTGTGATGGACAACCAGCAAGCAGTCGCGCGAAACGCTTCCCAAAAACTTCCCGTGCAGGATGTTAATGGCAAAAGGTTCCCAAAAACCTCCCGGTGCAGGATGTCAAAGGCAAAAGATTCTAGAGACTTGCTCTCTCAATTGCCGGTGCACGCCGACGAGCGAAACGGAGGAGACAAACCCTAAATTGATTTCGCATATGTTATGGGGAGGCGCATATGTTGTGGGGAGACGCTAGGCGAGGCGAGGCGAGTGAGCGCGCGCGTGTATTCCTCTTGTTCTCTCCACCACACATGTCTCAAATGGCTACAAAAGTATCCTTCCTTATAAGGAGATCTCTCTTCTAAAATAAGCAAGATGGTACTAAACATCATATGCATGCTATCCTATAAGGTGGACTTTTGTGATTTCCAAAGAATTAATCTTCATATGGGCTAAGGCCCATACATCAATTCCAAAAGTATTATTATTAAATCTAGCTTTTCTATATCTTCGAACTACTTGAATCAAATGGTTAAGAGCTTTAGTTAGTAAGAATTTTTTTAAGAGTTTGCTAGTACGCATAGTAATTTCCATCATTTGTTATGTTAGTTCTTCAATCATGGAATGGGTGTTGGTCTTCCTCATCCATGGATGAGTTAGACAGAAATCCTAATTGGCGCGTATGCTCTCACGACGCACGCATCCAGCCCACGAGGCTCACGTGAGGGCTTAACCTTGACGCGGTGTCGATCTGTGGTGTATGATGCATGTGTATGTATGAAGTCTAATTTTTTAAAAGCGTGTAGACTTGTAGTTATGTATATATCTGCAACTCAATTTTTCTTTTAAAAAATAAATTAAACTTTGAAATTAAAATAAAAAATACTTCCATTCAAACGTAGAAACTTTCAACTCAAAATATTTGAAACCTTTCATTTAAAATTTAAAATTTTCAGCTTAAATTTTTGAAAGAGCTCCACCCAAAATTTGAAATTTTTAACTCCAAATTTAAAATTTTCAACTCAAATTTAAAAACCTTTCAACTCCAAAATTTAAACTTTTAACTTAAATTATAAAACTTTCAACTCAAATTTTGAGAACTTTGAACCTAGTTCCAAATTCTAAACTTCCAACTCATTTTTTTTAAAACTTTTAACTTACTAAATATTTATTATTTTTGTAAAAACTTAATGATTAAGGGTGAGTTCTTCACCCTACTTTCTCAACTCATCTATCTTTTTTTTCGCGCGCACGCTTTTCAAGCTGCTAAACGGTGTGTTTTTTTAAAAGTTTTATACGAAAGTTACTTTAAAAAATCATATTAATCTATTTTTTAAAAAAATTAATAAATACTTAATTAATCATGTGCTAATGAGTCGCTTCGTTTTTCGTGTGGAGGAAATTTCTTTCCAACACATCAAAAAAACACACCATAAGTGTTGTTGTTAGCGTTTATGGGACGCACTGTGCGGGGCTCAGGAGCGTCAGCGCGGCTGCGTGACTTTAATCAGTTGGCACGTATGAGCGAACTACCCGTCCCATGAGTCAGGAGACCCTCTTGTAAAGCTGTACATTCTTTTAAAAGTTAAATAAATTGTCATATAATAGTTCAAATATACTGACTCCTCCGGTCTGCAGGAGCCAAAGTTTTTTTTTATATGCATGCAGGAGTACTTCGCCTCCAATCAATTAATTAGAAGCTAGCATCAGCACACGGCACCATTTTTCCTAATTTGGCTATATTAACCAGGCTGTATGGCCTTTCTTGAGACATTCAGCTACCGCGAAAGTATCCTTGCGTCAGTTTCCTTATAAAAACTAGGGAACCGATGTTCTCGCGCATTTCTCCGTAGAAAAGTAGGCCTTATGGATCATTAATATCTCTACAGTTCTAGGGCCCCTTTGAATGATTTTACATAAGAATTTCAGAGGATTCAAATCCTATAGAAAATTTTCTTATGTCGCTATTTGATTCAAAGGATTAAAATTTTTCAAATCCTATAAAATTTTTATGGAATGGTTCATTGCATATAGATTTTAGAGAAAACTTAGCAAGAGCTTCGACCTCTCAAAAAATTTCCTTTGAGTCTATCTCTCTCATCCGATTTTTATGTTTTTTGTCCAATCAAACGGTCATTTCTATATTTTTATTGTGTTTTGTAATCTTGTATTTTACACTTACATTCATGTTAAAATCCTATGTTTTTTCTATTACTTTGTTTTTCTAATCCTGTGATTTGAAGAGGCTCTTACACACACAGGCCTAGCTAGCTCAGTCCACTGTCACTACTACAGAAACAGCCTTTCCGTGCGGGCCGAAAGGCACCTTTCCGTGCGGAAGGTCTGCCCGCACGCGCGAGAAGGTCTGGGAAAAGACCATTTTCGCGTGCGGGCGGCCCAACCGCACGGGAAGATCCATTATCCCGTGCGGGCCGCTTAAGCAGACCGCACGGGATAAGCGATCTTCCCGTGCGGTCGCATTAAGTGGACCGCACGGGATAATAAACCAACATATAAAATAATATTTTATATGCACATAAAATAATGGGTGGATCGCTTATTCCGTGCGGTCCACTTAACGCGACCGCACGGGATAAACTATCTGCCCATTATTTTATGTGTATATAAAATATTATTTTATATGTTGGTTTATTATTTTATGTGAATATATTACCTTATCTCTCCCCTCTCTAGATCTCCGTCTCTCTCAGTAATAGTATACATACACATCGCACGTATTAAGAATTGAACGTAATTAATTATTTTTTCATGGAATTAAGATATTAAATTTGTACGCATGCATGACATATGTATATATATACATATCATCGCGTCTCGCAATTTACAGAAGTTTAAAAAACCACATAAAATATATCCTTAATTAGAAATATTTGTACTAGCTACTATACATATGTTCTTTTTCCCACTCTCTAAGTCGTTTGAAGGTATCATCCGTCGCAAGCTGGCTCTCCGGATCGTAGAAATCGCCCAAATGGTTGCAGACATCGCGGCGGATGAAGCGGCAAATATCTGCACACAAGTTTAGTATGGTTCGATCGTCGAACCGGTTCGCTACAACTGGAACGGACGGGATCTGTTTCAGAAGGAATATACATTGTTATAGTTAGGAAAGTTATACAAGATCTTATAATGTGTGAAAAGATATTTTCTCTCGACTTACTTCTTCAAACTTTGTAGTGTATCTCCCGTTGAGTCTAAGCATCTCGCATATGTAATATCCGCATAAATTAGTCTGTGGTGGTTGCTTAAAACACTATGTTGAAAAAAATTGTATACATCAATATTTTGAGTGAAACAAGTATATGTAAGAAATGTCGGAACAAGAGACATGTAATTACCGGCCATCTTGTCTTCACGAGAAGCTTTTTCTTTTGTGGATTATTGATTGGTCCACCGTGGTCTACGTAATATCTGTGTGCTCTATAAAGACAAAACAATTGTTTGAGTCAATTATGTGTATTCGAGAGTACAATAGCCAACATTTAGTAAATGGTGCATAACAGGACTTACAAATTTAATATAACGAGAAACTCTGTAAATGTTTCCTCGCCATAGTGCGCCGGATCCAGCACTACGGCCAGGTGGTCCCGTGGATATACCAGAAAAAGTATGTAATGATCGCTGCAAAGAAGATATGTTAGTTGTATGTGATATCGTACTAAAACATAAGTACTACGGAAGAATCATACGTACCGCAGCGCGTAAGGGACGAAGAGGACAGTTTTGTCTTTGTGCGCAACCATCGCTCTGCCCAAGTACAGTGCTACGCTGACCATCTTTTTCTTGTGCATTTTTTCGACGACCTCTTTTTTCTCGGACGTCGTTTTACCTTTGAGCTCAGCGGAATCTGCACGAATATTCACCGTGTGTTCCGTCCAGCAAACCCTTGTTGGGTTGATGTATCCTACTGGATGGTTGGCCTTTTCAGTGGCGTGGAATTGCATCCTAAGTAATAAAGCGGATAATTTATCAGAAGTTAGTTAGCAAGTGAATTAATATATGACATTAATTACGAATGACTTACAGGCAAAATGCAGCAACGAGATTTATATCTATTTTGTCCAGCTTGAATAATGCGTGAAGGTCGTTGAAATCGATTACCAGCATCCCATTTGGGCCACTGGTCAAAGCGTTATCCGGGACCTTCACAGTAATCATGCCCAGGCCTTTTTTAGATGCCTTCAGATACCAGTCATGCATCAGCCTCATTTCCCAAGGGAGGCCTTCCATGAGCTTCGGGGGCAGGAACGGCTTCCCGTGCACGTACTTTGTTGGCACTTCGTCGGAAGTCCAGTTTTGCAGGTCCTCCATTTGATTTTTCACCGATTTTTGTGAATCCGACAAATGTGGAGTTTCATCCTGCTTCTTGTCAGTCGACGCTCTCCCCCTGAAAGCCTGGAATACTAACCTTTCCTCGTATACGGCCATTTTTCCTTATCATAAGTTGACTTAATCATTGTCGGGATAAGCCGACGAGGTTCAAGCTTGGTCGGACTTGGAAGACTTGCGCTTCTCATAAGAGGCCTTTCAGGTAGCGCCAATGCAGATTGTGGTGTCGGAGGAGGTTGTTCTGCATGGACTTCAGGGGCTGATAGATGTGGTGAACCTGGACCTAAAGGATTAGGGGAGGAGGGAGGTGGGGAGGCAGGCCTATTAGTTGGCGAATCTTGCCCTGGTGGAGAAGTTGGTGCAGGCGCAGCAGCAATCTTTGGAGCCGGCGGGCGTGGGGTTGAAGGCGATGGTGTTGGCGCAGAATTTCGACCCGTCCAGCAACCAAACGGGTTCCGCGTTACCACGGCGGCCTGGGAGATCTGCTTAACTCCAGTGCAGGTCCAAATGGCTTGCCTAGTCGTAAGTAGAGCGTGCCAGTTGATTTGATCTGCAATCAACAAGAAACAAGTGAACCAAGTCAGAGAACAATGGCCGATCGGTCAGCAGACCGATGACACATTGTCATAGCCCAGCCGATAGGGCAAAGCTATATCGGCTCACTTAGAAAATAAGTAAGACATGAATCTAATCTTATCGGCCTTCATTGATATGTAGACCTCAACTAATAATACCGGCCGATAAGGATGACAAAGGTAACTACACCAGCTAGTACTCTAGTGCAACCTTATACGAGCCAATCGGCCAGTATAAACACGTCAACCATAAAGAAATCTTGAGATTACCTCATGATCGACATATCTATACTTATCGATCTGCACATATAAGTGGCAAACATATGCAAGAAACATAAAGCAATCACATATGTTAGATAAGACCGGCTAAAACCCCGGCACTATCCTTAATTACAACCGAAAACAGGCTTTGTGTTAGATCTCAAAACAGGACTAAGGTCGATGGCAACTCGAAGTGTGAATTGAGACTTAACACAAAGAAAATCAAGTCGTCGATTGCTTTTGGGGATGGCAGCTGCATTGAACAATCTAGCCAAGCATAAGAATTAAACCATCGTCGGCAATAAACCCTAAAGCGAGTAAACCGCTGGCAAGGCTTAATTAAGATACCTGTCAAAACTATTCAAGACATGATAATCGACGATCACATCATCGAGGCTTAACGTGTCTAAAGCGACACGTTAGCCCCGACGATGCAGATCGTCGGGGACGAGTTCTTACCTCTGCTCCGAGGAAGCAAGAACTCGTCGAAGAAGACCTCTTGCGAGGGTTGGCGATGCGCCGAAAGTAGATTGATTTGATTGTGTGATTGATTGAGAGAGTTTACATGTACAAACTATCGGGATATTTATACCCGAGGTTACAACAGAACCCTTGTAGGGCACGATCTTATCTACAACTAACAAACAAGTCCTTGCGGCAGACTTAAGCCACAGATTAGATCTACACTACTTAATTTACAAGATACAATTGCCTAAAACCGAGCTTTATCTCTATTTGGCAACTTCCTTGAAGCTTACTTCGAGCCCAGACCAAGCCCACGTTGACACTGTCAACTCACAACCCGCATCGGCCCACGACCAAACCAAATCCGTATCGGCCGATACGCTCTTTATAGCAACACCTCCCCAGTCCGATACGGTTACCGGGTCCGATACGAAGCCTGGTCCGACTCCAACTCAATCCTTCCTCTCTGCTTCGGTTTCCTCTTTCCTTTCCGAGTCGATTACCAAAATCCGTCGTTAACACATGCCCCCCAATTCCGCTTCATTATATAATGTGGCGGAATTAGCTCCAGGGAACTCATCGACTTTTTGCTAGGTCTAACCTGAAAACCGCACAGATCCAGATTCGAACCCTTTCGCCGCCGATTCAACAAACTCCTCGTGTTCTTCAACTCCGGCGACCGCTCGATACTCCATCGACATCGACCCCTTCCGCAACGATCCCTTCTTCAACAACAATGGCTTCCGCCCCATTCTACGCCTCTGAGATCCCCGCGGTAAGTCGACTTGTTCAATCCTGCATTATCGCTTTCCCCGTCGATTTCTCCAAGTTAGGGTTTTACTCTCTGTCCCCCCCAGGCCTTATATTTTCATCGTTGTTCTCACGATTTAGGTCTTCAAAAACCAAATCTTGATTCCCACCGACGATAAATCCCATCGCTTTCTCCTGGGCCCCATGGGCGACTGCGACCCAACCTGGCTAATCAACGCCGAAACAGACAGAATTCCTTTCAGGCAAGCCAAGCCCACTGTCTCGGCGTGGAAGCACACCTTCAGGTCATGGCCATCAAAACTAAACGGATACAGGACCTGGCACAAAAGGATTGCTGCCGTCAAACAAGTCCACTGGGACGAGATTGGAATCGGCCAATGCATAACTCTGTCCCTGGCCGATACCAAGAAGAATGAGCCACTAATGTCAGCTGCCAGCTACTTCTGGTCAAGTACCTTGAACGCCTTTATGTTCAAGCAAGGTCCGATGACCCCAACCCTCATAGATATCAAGGTACTGACAGGACTAGACATCGACTCTGAGATTAATCCTTTCAGCCTCCTGATAAACAGCAGCCACAAACTGAAAACCAAGAAAATTGGAGGCTGGTCTGGGTATATCTCTGAGCACATGGAACAAGGATCGGTCTCAGAGCGAGAACATGTAGCGTTCCTGACATTATGGTTGGAAAGATTCGTCTTCTGCGGATCGACCTGTGGTCCTACTACAAATTGTCAACACCTGGCTCAGGCTTTGGTCAGCAAGAAGCAAATCCCTCTCGGCCGATACCTCTTGGGAGCTGTATATCGGCTACTCCATATTGCCACTCAAGACTTAATGTTGAAACAAACCGTGGCACATGGAGGACCATGGTGGTTCATTCAACTCTGGCTAACCATATACACCAACACCATGGTTGATCGGCCGCCTCTATCAGATTCTCGCTTCCCATCAAAATATGCCGATCACGAAAATCCCAGGAACAGAAGATGCATGTCCTACGGGGAAGCAGCCTCCGTCTACCCCGGCGCGGATCAATCGGCCGATGACATGGCTACATGGTTCATCCGTTTCTTCACCGGCCCTCCATCAGCCAAGATGGATATGTTTGTCTATACATCGGACCGAGACTTCGAGCTTCTAGATGATCTGCAACTGAGCTTAATAAATGATGACATGGAATCAAGGGAATTATTCATGATCGGCCTCACTCCATGCCTGCTCCCAGTAGGCGTCTTTCAGGGAAGGAGCACCAGCTTGTCCTATGAGTTTTACACCCCAATGACAGCTGCTAGACAATGCGGGCTCGGACAACTTCCCATTAGCTTGCATCTTCATAAGCTCCTAGAGAGCAGAGGCACAGTCCCATCGGCCCTGGTTATGAACAAAGCAATGGAAATCGAGCTCCCAAATCTTGGTGACTGCGATCGGTTGCATCTGAATGCCTTCGTGCACATTAACTTCCAAACTTGGTGGCAAGAGTGGGCCGCTCACATCTTTCATCGATCGACCAGGTTCTATGTGACAGAACTTATCCAAGGCATCAGCCCTCAAGTCCCAGACGAGCCGATTCCCTCTGTGAGCAACAGTGGACGGAAGATCTTCTACGCTCAAGCCATAGCTCCATCGGGGTCAACCATCCTGGAATCCATGATCGGCCTCACTGCCCCAAAAGTGGCGACGCTTCTCCAAGGTCCGATGCCTAAAGAAAACCCCAAGAGGAAAGCGCCGGCCAAAGGCAAATCGCAGAAAGCCAGCAAGAAGGCTAAAACCGATGACCAGGCCGATGCTGAAGAGCTAGACCCCTCCTTGGAAGAATTCCTCGAAGAACAAGTGATGGAGGAGGAAATCGATGCAGCAGCGGCCGATGCACACGAAGAAGAAAACCCGTCGGGCGAAACCACCCAGAGACATCGGCCGAAGCTGCGGAGACCCCACCGGCCGATGACCAAGATGATGCCCCGCAACCAAAAAGGACCAGACACGCAGTTCGCAAGGTCAATATAATCTCTTCTTTGTGTTTACATAATCTCCTTGTACTGTCACACTTTAACTTCATATCCTTTTCAGGCTGCGGTGTCGTCTGTGTTAAAGGAGAGAACTCAATCGGCCCCTTTGCCAAGAACCAAGAAAACAACTTTGCAACGGCGCGAACGAGCCAAGGCACGATTGAGAACCCCTTCTCCTTCTCCACCACCCTCTCCGACTGTCTCGGTAAGAGTTGATTTTTTGCATTATTTTTCTAATCACATAACCCTATTCACCAATTTCCTGCTTTTTCAGCCTAGGGCTCCATCACCTTCACCACATCGGCCAACCCCCTCGCCTACTATGTCAACACAGCAAAGGGAGGCCGATGCAAGCACCACCGATGCTCCAACACAGGTAACCACGATTACCCTGATCCCCTTTCTGCCGATTCCTGATTAACAAGGCTAACCTCGACCCATGTTGATATTTGCAGAACCTAGCCGATATGTTCTCCTTTGATATCGGCCAGTTTCTTGATGATGAGGACAAGGAGCTACCCAGCACAGCCAGGGCACCAATCTCTGATGATCTGAAGAACCGGCTGACCGATATCGCCAATCGGCTGGAGTCCTCGCTGGAGTACTTGGTGGAAGATTGCACCTCCATCAGGGTCAGGGTACAAGAAATTCAAGACGAACTGCCTGAAGACCTAATGGAGGTCCTAACACCGGCCATCTTCTTGGAGCAATACCGATTCAAGCTCAACAAAGCCAAAGAAAGACTCGCAGAGCGACGAGAGCGTGACCAACTGGAATCGGCTTTATCCGCCAGCAAGGCCCAAGTTAACGCTGACAAAACCAAGCTGGACGAGTTAGCGGTAGAGCCGATTGTCTTGAAGCACAAACTTGAAGAGCTCCGTCGCCTCGAGGCAGAGCTGGTATCGAAGCTGGAATCGACACGTCGAGAAATCCAAGAAGCCGAAGCCGGAATAGCTGCATCCCCTAAAGCCATAGAAGATCAGACGGCAAAGCTCAAGGCATCGGCCAAGTACCTCGCGACCCTAAGCAAATCACTGAAACCGATCCCAGGGACGATGGCCGATGACGCCCAGGCTATTGAAGACGTCGAGCAGATTCGCCGTAAAGCCATTGCTGCTATTGCGGACTTCATAGGGTGATGTAGCATATGTTATTTTTATAATATATAAACATACACCTTATTGGCCATGCAGCCGAATTTGTTTTGAAAATTCTTTTGAAAATTCTTTTGAAAATTGCAGCCTAATTTATTGCTTCTGAAATCCTCTCACACCTTATCGGCCGTGCAGCCGAATTAAAATCCTCTCACACCTTATCGGCCGTGCAGCCGAATTTGTTTTGAAAATTCCAGACACATATATCTTTAATACGAACAATCTCATTATAAACAATCTCATCGGCCAGAGAGCCGAAGTTAATCGCCAAACTGAAAAATCCTTGAAAATTCTCATTATAAACAATCTCATCGGCCAGAGAGCCGAAGTCAATCGCCAAACTGAAAAATCCTTGAAAATTCCTGTATATATATATGCCCCCCAAATTTTGGAAGATGAGGGCTCATATTCTGAAATTTTGAACTAAGGGCGATAGTATTTATCGGCCATCTAAAGACGATGCTTGACTACATCGCTGTAATCATAAATCGGCTAGAGGGCCGATCATGAGTCAATCCAGACACTGGGATAATA
>BDMV01000005.1:6783946-6794918 GCA_008326285.1 Oryza officinalis
TTTCCGGAACCGCGAGCGGAAGTGTTTCGACACACACCGGCTCGAAGAGATCGAGAACCTTCGGTGTGTGGCAACACTTCGACGAGATAAAGGAAACATGCCCCGACGGAATGGAGGTATCGAAAGCTCGTTGTAGAATATGTAGGCAAATTTTATCTGCTCGTTCTTCTGCTGGTACAGGTCACCTCAAGCGCCATGCGGATTCGTGTGCCAAGAAGCAAGGAATACAACTCCGGCAGCAGCAACTTATGCTAAACCCAGACGGTACGGTACGCAGTTGGGAGTACGATCCCATGTTTGCTCGGGAATCTCTTGTCCGGTTAATCGCCAGGCAAGATTTACCCCTGAACTTTGGGGAGTCTCCTGCTTTTGAACAATACATTCAGCAATCTCATAACCCTAGGTTTAAAGCTGTGAGTAGGCAAACATCAACTAGAGATTTAGAGAATATTTATCACAAGGAAGCAACTGCACTTAAGGAACTGTTTAGTACATGTACTTTCTCTGTTAGTGTTACTTTAGATATATGGAGTAGTAGAGGTAGGGAGGATTATCTTAGCGTAGTTGTTCATTTTGTTGATGATGATTGGCAATTACAAAAGAGAGTTTTAGGGCTTAGGTTAATAGATGTCTCACATACAGGAGAAAACATAGCTGAAAGAATTAGGGAAGTAATTAATGAATTTAATCTTTCTGATAAAATATTTGCTGTCACCCTAGATAATGCATCTGCTAATTCTAGGGCTATGGAAATATTGCAACCTTTATTTTGTGTTTACGCTCAGTCTTTTCTACTCCATCAGCGTTGTGCATGTCATATAATTAATTTGATTGTTAAGAGTGGCATGAAAAGGGTAGGTGACCACATCAATGCGGTTCGTCAAGCAATCGCGTGGTTAACTGCTTGTAACCCGCGGATTGCTGCATGGAAGAGGTTTTGCAATGCGGCCGGTGTGAGAGCTCGTAAGTTTGCCACCGATGCAAAGCATCGATGGAATGCAACGTATTTAATGTTAAAAGTTGTTTTACCTTATAGTAGTTTACTCTCTGATTTTGTTCAGTCACGTGGTGGCCCAAGAAACAGTGACGGGTCTTCAGTACTGAACGAGCATGTTTGGGCAATTGTCCAAAAATTTCACCAATTTCTAGAAACTTTTTATGATTGTACTCTAACTTTGTCACAAGTTTATTATCCAACTGCTAATATAATTTTGCACAACCTTCTTGAAATTACTACTTTATTTAAAGAATACAAAAATGATGACGTTCTAACTGAACCTGTCTTTCACATGAAACAAAAATATTTGAAATATTGGAAAAATATACCTATGTTGTATGCTTTTGCTTTTGTTTTAGATCCTAGGTGTAAATTAAGGGGATTGTCTGCTATTTTATCACTTGTTGGAGATACTATAGGTGTAGATTATAGTTCTTTTTATACTGAGGTTAGACGTAAATTATATGAGGTTTTTGGAAGATATGAAGTAAAGTTTCAGGAAGTTCGCCAGCAGAGACCCCCTCCTATCCCCACTACAGGTAAGAAGAAGATACAGTGGGGTAGGATTTGGGGTGGATCGTCTTCAAGCCAAGGTGGTGGCAGTTCGTCGGCTACAAGTGGAGACGCCTCTTCGCATGTTGTGGCCGAAGAGTTGTCCGGTTATTTGGACAGCGACGCCATCCACCACGAAGCACAAGATTTCAACGTCCTCGGGTGGTGGAATGACCACAAGATAACATATCCTGTGCTTTCAAAACTAGCACGGGATGTGTTGACGGTGCCCGTGTCGACGGTGTCCTCCGAATCGGCCTTCAGTCTATGCGGCCGAATCATCGAAGACCGGAGGACGACTCTGCGCAGCGACCACGTCGAAATGCTACTAAGCGTTAAAGACTGGGAGCTTGCTCGACAACATGCCCAATACACTGCGGACAACCAAGAATTGGCCGCCCAGTTCGAGCAACTCTACCTGGATCCAGACCAACCCCAGTAGAATTTTGTTAGAAGTAGTTCTGACCTTTGAGCTGTACTCTTTTCTTTGTCATGGTTTTCTCATTTTCCCCTATGAGTTTTTACATGACAAAGTTTTTAACGAGGCAGCATGTATCATTGTATCCTGTAATGATATAAACATCAATAAAGGTCATTACTATTTTTAACAAATTCTTTTGCAATATTTTCGCAAGTGTGGATTTATCTTTAAATTATTTCAAAATAATGAATCACAATCTATATTTTTAAATTTTTCAACACAACAAAAAATACCATTTTTTCTTTTTTTTAACATTAGCAAATCAATACTTTTTTGAAAAACTTTTATTTCCATTTTTCAAATACCATTTTTTCATTTTTTAACATTAGTAAATCATTACTTTTTTTTAAACCTTTTATTTCCATTTTTAATTTTTTTTCCCTTATACATTTCCTTTGCTTTTTTTTTTCTAAAAAAAAAACTGTGCAGCAGCCCAGCGGCCCAGCGGCAGGCGGCAGCAGCCCAGCGGCAAGCGGCAGCAGCCCAGCAGTCCAGCGGCAGGCGCAGCCCAGCAGCAGCCCAGCAGCCCAGCAGTCCAGCGGCAGGCGCAGCCCAGCAGCAGCCCAGCAGCCCAGCAGCAGCCGCAGCAGCAGCCGCAGCAGCCAGCGTAACGGGCCGTCGTGCCCCGAACGGCCCGTGGGCCACAGGTGTGCCGTGCCGGCACGGGCACGGCCCGGCCATCCACGGGCCGTGCTTGGGCCGGCGGCTCGGCACGTGGGCCGGCACGGCACGACCCGTTTCATCAGCCGTGCCTAACGGGCCGTGCCGAAATGGGCCGTGCCGGACCCGTGCCCGTGCCGGGCCGGGCCGTGCCGCCCGTTTGGACACCTATAGGATGTTGACACATGGCAAGGGTACGATATCAATGGATACACATTCTACACCGTCAAACAAGATGACAAAAGCACAGTGTAGAACAGTGGAGTCCGTATAGATGCATATCAGGATCAAGCTGGATCGAACACATACTATGGCCGCATAGAGGAGATCTGGGAGATGAACTACAGGAGCTTCAAAGTCCCTTTGTTTCGTTGCAGCTGGGTGAATATCCTCACTGGTGTTAAAGTCGACAGGGAAGGATTCACTTTAGTGGACCTGGCCAAGGTTGGATACGCGGACGAACCATTCGTCCTAGCGAAGCAGGTCGAGTAGATTTTCTATATACAAGACCCCGCAAACAAGAAGCTGCACGTCGTTAGGGATGGCAAACGAAGAATTGTTGGGGTTGACAACGTCGTCGATGACGAAGAATATAACCAGAATCTTCATGTGAGACCTCAGTTCGACCTTGACGATGATCCCGAAGACGAAGTGACATACGCTCGTTCTGACCATTCGGAAGGCATATCCTTGTAAATAGAGTCTTTGTAGTACTGTAATTTGCAAACTGATATAAGTAATGAAGTATTTTGTACTGGTGCCTTATGATCTGCATATTTTAATTTCATATGGTTTTTAAAATTTAATAGCAAATTTACACTGTTTAAATAAGGCATAGGTTAATTATAATAAAATTTTAAAATTTAATAGCAATTTTAAACTAATTTAATAAGGCATATTTTAGTTTAACAGAAATTTTACACCATTTAAAAATGTAATAGCAATTTTAAATCGGGTATAAGTTAATTATAAATGATTTTATAACTTAAATAACCTTATTAAATACAATTAATAAGGAATAATTTAATTCTATAGTGTGATGAGCTTATCTCTATCGCGCATATAAATAATGCCCGTTAGAGATGAGGTTATCTCTATCAGGCGTAATAGTTCTGCCCGTCATGGATGTGTGTCATCCGTATCGGGCTTGTTACTTATGCCCGTCACGGATGTGTCATCCGTATCGGGTTTGTTACTGATGCCCGTCACGGATGTGTGTCATCCGTATCGGGCTTGTTATTTGTGCCCGTCACGGATGTGTGTTATCCGTATCAGGCGTAGTAGTTCTGCCCGATAGTGATAAGCATGGACCAAGGTTATACCCTAGTCCAGATCAGATCTACCGCCGCCTCCTCCCTCTCACTCTCACTCTATGTCTCGACTGCCGCCTCCTCCTCCTGGACGCTGCCGCCTCCTAGACGCCACCGCCTCCTTCCTCTCACTCTCAATATCTGTCCTGACTGCCGCCTCCTCCTCTTGGACGCTGCCGCCTCCTAGACGCCGCCTCCTCCTCCTGGACGCCGCCTCCTCCTCCTCCGCCGCCTTCGCCGCCGCCGCCTACCCCTAGTGTTTTGAAGGTAAAAGTGGTTTCTTCTTTTTTTTTCTATTTTCCTTGTGTGATTGATATGAGAAGATATCAGAGATGAGGTTATCTCTAATAGTGGATTTGTTAATGTGTTATACATAGTATATGATTCATGCTTATCCTTCGGAGATTAATTATTAATTAGTACAAGACCAACGAGTGGACTAAGTTTGGAGTACTTTGTTTTTAGCTTCATATATAGTGAGATTTAGGTTATGTTCAGGGGATTTTTTTGATAGCTGTAGCTATATCTTAAAATTTTTAGACCTCCTAAACAATTTATTTTTTTATCTATATTCTGAAAAGTGTTATAGTTATAGAATATAGAAAATATATTAGAATCGAGAAGTTGAGTTCTCCATATTCTTACGAGGTAGATTAGAGACAATAACCTCTTCTATGATTGGAGCAGTTTAGTTGTGAGCCCCCGGTTTTGTATACCGGAAACCCCATGTGTATTACAATACCATTTCCTGGATCAGTAGATGGTACACACATGGCACAGTTGTATATCACAAGCTGACATCGTCATACAGGTCTTACAATCTATTAATAATACAAGGATAGCCCAAATGAGATCCGAATAGACCAAGCATGGTCGACAACAACACAAAATACCAACACAAATAAATGAGGTAGCGGAAGCGAAGCAGCGGCGGTCCATTTTATCCCACACGCATCGACTGGTGAACCTAGGTCCCTATTCCATCGTCCTTGGTAACTCCTTGCTAGCATAGCACATACACAGATCGACACCAACACCTTTTTTTAAAAAAAAATTTAAATAAGCAAGAGTGAGTACCAACCGTACTCAGCAAGCCACCACTACAGAATGCATATAATGTTCATAGGGGTTCAAGGATGGCTTGGTTTATTTGCATAAAGCTAGTTTTCACAAATTATTTCACAAACCTATGCCATAACAGTTTTAACTGAAAACCACGTTAAGTTGAAGTTGTCATTAACCTGCAAGGGTTCATCCACCTTCCCCAAGCCTCGCTTGGTCCGGTTTACCCTCGCATCCAATTTCCACAGTTTTAACCACTACGACCTTTTTGCACATCAGGCAAGGTCACACCTTCCATACCCATCATATTTTAAGCAATATTACAAATTGACGAGGCTAGTCAAGAGTAATACAAGTCCCGACGCTCATTAACCGCGAGCACGGCTATTCGAATAGTTTAATTTACTCACACTGCAGTGGATGTACGCTTTTAATCCCACACTCCGTGACGCACCCAACACATGAGACTTGTCATGGCCCGGTTTTTCAGTTACCCTCGTATGGCGGCACCCGCTCCAAGGACTATGAATCCCCATTGCACCCCCGGCGCCACATTCCTACCTCGAGCCGGTTGTGAGGGGAGTCCTGGCGCTCCCGAGATTGAAGGTTACATTATACATATATAAAGCTTGACGTCATTAAACCACACACTTCCACATTTCCATACCGATATCCAGAACCTACCATGTCTGGGGTGCCACCCCACGAGAATAACCTAGTCCACCGGGTCTATCCCCACTCAAGAAGTGTGGTCGTACTCGGTTCGTTTCTTGCTTAGCTTATTGACTCGGTCCTTAACTGACCAGGGTCGGCGGCTTACCGTTCCCAGAACCACCCATATTCTATCCGTGCCGCCCCAGTCGAAATCACTTTTGTTTAATTAAGTTTTTGGGTTTTCACAAAGGTTTTCATGCTTGTGGGTGGCGCTTATGTCTCCACCCGATCTCTATCAATCACTCCCATCGAGTGATCAGTATAACCACATCCACATATCACACATATGGAGTGTATAACGTCTATGTAAGCAGGGCTAAGCAGTGAGTAAATAATCACGCGTAAAGTAATATACTCAGGTAACAAAGGTGTGTAAATACATAAGGATAAACAATATCAAAGGTAAGGCTTAAGCAAATGTAGGTACGCATTTTATAATTAGCATGCAATTTTATTTGTAATCAACACATTTATAAAAATAGGATCAACACGTTCGAGGAAGGGGGCGTAGTGACTTGCCTTGCTCAATTGGGGGTTCGTTCTCGATTAGCTCAGTTTCCTCCTCACAGATGTACCCTGTCCGGTTGAATACTAACGTCACAAACTACTCGCTAACACAAAAAGAGCCAAAAATTCCAGAACAATCAAAAAATAACCAAACTAGTGCCATTGCGTAGATCTTGATTTTAGAAAGATTTTGACGAAAGTTTCATTCAAATCCGACTTAAAACGAGGGAGATACGGAATTCGAAAGATTGAAAAAGTTTTAAAACAAAGAAAAGGAAAAAGGTCTGACAAGTGGGACCGCCCTTAGATCTTCACGTACAGGTTTTGTTTATAAAATGGGTGTGCGCATGGTGAGGTGAAGGGCTTGGGCGAGCTACAAGCATGCATGCATATGCATACACACGGCTAGCTAGCTGCATGCATATGAGCTGCTTGCATGCATGCACACGTACAGCCAACTAGCTGTGTGGCGCATGTATGGCCGGCGGCACAGCGGCGATTGCTGCGGAGGGCAACCGCGCAGGGAACGGGTACGGTGATGCGCCTCACGATGTCACCGTGCCGCAGCAACAACGGCGGTAAGGAACAAAAGCAAGAGGAAGAGCAGGAGAGGAGCTCACCTTGCGGTAGTGTTAACGGTGAAATTTGGTAATCGACTTGGAAGCGGAAGGGGAACCGAAGCAGAGAAGGAGGATTGAGTTCAAGCCAGATCAGGAGTCATATCGGACCCAGTAGCCGTATCGGACTTGGAGAGGTGATGCCACGAAGAGCGTATCGGCCGATACGGATTCGGTTTGATTGAAGGCTGATGCGGGTTATGAGTTTACAACGTTAATGCGGGCTTGGTTTGGGCTCGAGATAAGCATTAAGTAGGTTGCCAAATAGAGATAGAGCTCGGTTTTAGGCAATTGTATCTTGTAAATTGGATAGTTTTACTTGTTTGTTAGTTGTAGATAAGATCGTACCCGACAAGGGTTCTGTTGTCATCTCGGGTATAAATATCCCGATGGTTTGTACATGTAAAAATCTCAATCAATCATACAATCGAACCAATCTACTTTCGGCGCATCGCCAACCCTCGCAAGAGGTCTTTTTTGATGAGTTCTTGCTTCCTCGGAGCAGAGGTAAGAACTCGTTCCCGACAATTTGCATCGTCGGGGTTAACGTGTCGCTTAGACACGTTAAGCCCCGATGATGTGATCATCGATTATCATGTCTTGGGTAATTTTGACAGGCATCTTAATTAAGCTTTGCCAGCGGTTTGCTCGTTTTAGGGTTTATTGCCGACAATGGTTTAATTCTTATGTTTGGCTAGATTGTTCAATGCATCTACCATCCCCAAAGGCAATCAACGACTTGATTTTCTTCGCGTTAAGTCTCAATTCACACTTCGAGTTGCTATCGACCCTAGTCCTGTTTTGAGATCTAACACGAAGCCTGTTTTTGATTGTAACTAAGGATAGTACCGGGGTTTCAGCCGGTCTTATCTAATGCGTGTGGTTGCTTTATGCTTCTTGCATGTGTTTGCCACTTATATGTGCAGATCGATAAGTATAGATATGTCGATCGTGAAGTAATCTTAAGATTTCTTTATGATTGATGTGTTTATATTGGCCGATTGGCTCGTATAAGTTTGCACTAGAGTACTAGCTAGTGTAGTTACTTTCGTTGTCCTTATCGGCCGATGCTGTTATGTCACGCCCCAAACTAGCCCCGAACGGAGGCCAGGATAAGGCGGTCCAGATTGACCTGTATGCCTGTACCAGTCCCAGGAAATAGCGCTGGTACAACAGGAAGACAGAATACCACAACAGCAGCGGTCTCTTTATTTAAGAGTAGGATTACAACCAAGGTTGGAACTGCGGACAGAACCCGAGTTCGCAACAACATTACAAAAAGGCGGAAGCGGAAAGCGGAGACTAGCCCTAAGCCATAAGCAAAGCCTTGGGGAAAGGCCGAAACCCTACTACTACTCGAAGTCTGCTTGCTCCTGGAAGAACTCTTCATCAGCAGGGTCCACTTCTTCATCTTCGAGAACTGGGGAGGGTTTAATTATATAGAGCAAGGGTGAGTACAAAAGTACTCCGCAAGTCAGGGGAAATAAGTGTTTAATGCAAGTTTCAAGGGAAAGCCAGTTATTTTTCACAGTTGATTTTAGTTCAAGACTTTCGGAAACATCTAAGAGAGTGCTTCTCGACGGCACGGACGAGAAAGTGCGTCTCATCCGGCCGGAGCAGTGAAATTGTATCAATTGTTTCTTGTCGGCACGAGAGGCTCCCTGCCAATCGTTCACCGACCCCGGCTGCTCCAACAGCCACACGCCAACACTTCGGTACGAGAGGCTCCCTGCCAAACGTCACCAACTCCGGCTGCTTCAACAGCCACCAGTCAACACATCGGTGCGAGAGGCTCCCTGCCAATCGTCACCGACTCCGGCTGCTTCAACAGCCTTAAACCAAGCACACAAGGGAAAATCTCACACCAACAGCAGTTCACAGGGTGTTCAATAAAACTACGCTAAGGAATCACCTCACATCCGCCCATAACCGTGGGCACGGCTGTTCGAACAGTTATTAACCTCTGCAGAGGGGGTACACTTTACCCACACGACGTTACTAACCCTGAATCACCTAGCCCGCGACTCTCGGTCACGTCTGGCGACCTTGAGGCTTTCACGACAAGGCATTTCGAAAGCCGACTCAGGGTTATCATATGCCAACGGGAGGGGTCCCACGGACCAACACCAGGTTAGGTCCCAGACCATACTGTGCCAGGAAGCCCAGGGGTCCTCCCCGACACCACCCCGGCGAATCCACTTGTCCCTTGGCATCAAGATTTCCCTGGCCTAGCTAATTACTCAGCCAGGGGCGTCCCATATCACCCATGTGGTCGTACTTGACATATGCTTGGATGTAATTCCCAAGGAATCGGTCCTTAGAGCGAGAACGGGCAGACCGTACCTCCAGTACGTCTCCCGTACCGCGAGTTTTAGAAACTCACTTTAGTTTTCAAGACACCGACCCAAGTGTCGGGTTTTCCAAGCATTTTGTAAACTCAAGTTTTACCCAGGTGATCAATTTTAAAGTTTGAGGGGAGTCTCGATATTCGTACGCGAGGTACGGATACCGAGGCATCACCTGAGGGGTGACAAGGGTGTTAGGGTATTCAATTATCAAGGAAGGTGAATGCAGCAAATGGGTAGGGCCTGGCGGTTATCTTGCAAACCGAGGCCAAGTGTCAAATGTGTGACCTAATTAATGCATAGTTTGCGGAATCAAAATACTTAATTTAAATTATAGGTTCAATTGATCAAAGGTGACTTGCCTTGCTCGAGATCTTGAGCTTCTTCCTCGAAATCCGCGCACTGCGGGTCTTTGGGCTCCGAGACTACACGCGAAACGAGACGACTCAACAAAACGATAAAAAGAAGCCCTATTAATGACCACTAAGCGTGCCATTAGGTAGATCTCGATTTTACGGATTTACAGGAGGTGGAACGGAGTCAATCGGACGAACGGTTGAAAAGATATGAATTTCCAAAGATTAAAGGATTTTCTGGAATAAGAAAAGGAATTATTAATTCCCTGGAAAAAGAAAAGAAGGAGGGACTGAAATTGGACTTTATTTTGGGCGGCTAAGGGCAGCCCAAAAGAATAGAACGGGCGCGGCCGAAATAATTGGGCCGGCGGCTCGAAGGGAGTCGACCTATGGCCGATCGGCGCGCCAGGGAAGGAAGGCCGATGGGCCGAGGCAGGCCGATGGGCCGAGGCAGGCCGATGGCGCTTGGAGGCCGATGGCGCGAGCGGGCCGAGCGGACCGGCGCTCACGGGCGCGGCCCAAGCCGAGTGACACGGCCTGGTCCGTGCGGCGCGCGGCCTGGTCCGAGCGGCGCGCGGCCTGGTCCGGTCAACGGGGCCGACGAGCCGGACCGAAGGACTCGGGCCGATGGCCCAAGGGGGAGTGAGGCCGGGTGGCCGATGCGGGCACGGGGCCGACTGGGCCGAGTGAGAGGGGGGGGCCGATGGGCCGGTGCAGGCCGCGGCCTACGCGGGTGGCCGATCCGGTGGACCGCGACCACCACGCGGGTGCTAGGGCGGGGCCCGCCTGGCAGCGGCGCGGTCTACGCAGACCGAGCGCACGGAGGGAAGGACGGAGTGCGCCGGCTGGCGCTTGCGTGGCGCCTGCGTGGCAGCCACGTAGGCCGGCCGGGCAAGAGAAAGGGGAGAGAGCGCCGGGCGACGGCGGAGGGGGGTTTTGGGCGGCGCGATGCGAGGCCGGCGACGGGGAGTGGCGCCGGAGCAAGAGGGGAGCAAGGGGAATCAAGCCGTCGGCGGCTCGGGGAGAGGGCGGAGAAGAGGGCGATGGCCTCGGCGGCGCCCGGGATGGGGCTCTACGGCCTACCTAGCGGCCTAAAACGCGAGGGGAAAGGGGGGGGAAGAGGAGAGGAGGTTTACCGCGGCGGGGCGGCAAGCCGGAGGCCGACGGCGCGGGCGCGGGCGCGGGCGCGGCGAGGCAGCACGAACCCGGGCCGGGGAAGAGGATGAGGGCGCCGGGCTCCTCTTCTCGCGGCGGCGGACGGCAAGAGCGGCGGCGCGACGGGTTGGAAGGGGACGAGCTCCGGGAGGCGGCAATGGCGGCCGGGTGCGAGGGGGGGAAATTTGTATAGGGCGCTAGGTCGGTTTTGGGGGG
>BDMV01000005.1:6803736-6823829 GCA_008326285.1 Oryza officinalis
CAATGTCCTAGCCATAGTAGATACCGATGGGTGCACATGTAAGGCCAGTGCAGTAAGCTCTCACCAACTGACATGGTCTGCATTGCTGAGGAAACAACAATAGACAGCTGATCAATAAGACAACATGAAAAAGATTAAAGTTTCTCAGTCCAAAAAAAGAGAAGAAAGTTTCCATATAAAATTATTAGGTTAGGTGCCTCAAGTCAAATAGTGATTGGTGACTAATCTTTCTTTTTATGCCAAACTACTAAATTTAGGGATTTTTGTTTGAAATTGGATTGCCCTATAATCTGCATAACCATATTTCCATTCATTGCATTAGTAACCAACTAATCCAAATAACCCATACACAGAAATGGAAGTAAACAGACATACAGAGAAATGGAAGTAAACAGACAATACCAGTAAGAAGGCTCTCTGTGTCGTGGATTATAAAATACATCAAGTGACAACCCCTCAGCTGATGTACCTTTTCCATCTTTCTCACCACTTGAGATTGAACTTACACATTCTATAGTATCACAGGCATCCTCAGCATCTGAATTGTATTTCTCAAGAGTAGATAATATGTCATTGCATTTATCTGTAGTTCTTGATGTGATAGCTGGACAATCAGTATTCTCTACTATGTCTTCAAAGTGCTCAATACCATCATCAACAGATTAATTCTGGAGCACAATTGCCCTGAAGAATCGGATGTAAATTACAGCTCAAATAAATAACTAATGGAATGTGTGATTATGAGAACTAGTCACATACCACAATGGTGGCTTTGCTTTAAGGACCTCTGACAGTATGAAAAGGCATCCGCAAGCATATTGAGGAGGCCGTTGAAGAGCAACCTGTTGAGAGACATCAAATTTAAAATATATAACTTCTTTAGTTTCACTCAAATTCATAACCGTATCAGTAAATAAATCATTACTCCCAAAACTTCTCTGAGCAGTGCTATCACAGGAGCTAACAGAAACATTTATCAGGGATGGCTATGGTATAAGCAACTTCTGGCTGAAAAAAGTCTCAACACTCTCCCACATTCCTCTTTTTTGTAGTTTCCATGTGTAGGATGCATAGTGAATGGTTAAAATTGTATATACCATGCATATAACACGACTATAGTTAGTTTGTAACTCTATATTCTATTGAAAAATCAACTCTAGCATTTCTTTTCTCTAAAATATCATAAAACAATTAAGTAAAGCAGACATTGTTCAGGTGGGCGTTTAAATTTTGTAAATCTATTATTACATAAATAGTGTAAAATAGAAATATTAGACATCAACCAAATAACACAAACTGGACTAGCACCTGATATCAACTTCCTTAGCACCTGATTACTCTGGATTCTTTTTCATCTCACATTGTTTCTCCACTGCTCTTAGTCTATAGTACGTGCTGTTGATTTAATTTTTAAGGATGAATTACTGTAATGAAATGAATGGATTATTGTCAATTTTCCCCTGTTTTACATCTATGTTTTTACTCTTGTTTATTTACCATCATAGAATCAAAGATCAAATTCAGTCTCAGGTGCACATAATGAAGACAATATGTGCACCTCTGCATATATTAGTTGAATATATGTGGTTTGGTTTGATTTGGAAAATGGGTTGGATTCTGTGATTTCTGTGATGTGAATGTAATATTGTAATATTCTGTGATTTCTGTGTTTCAGGAAATATTCTATGTGACCCTGCAATTATTTTTTTTGTGCTTCAGGACTATAGGTGCCGGTTCTTGTAAAGAACCGGCACCTATGAGGCTTTCAAAGGTGCCAGGTCCTTCACTTATAGGTGTCGGTTATTTATAGGAACCATATAGGTGCCGGTTAGACATTTGCAACCGGCACCTATAGTGTTATAGGTGCCGGTTGAGGAACCGGTACCAATAGCTTTGAGCATTGGTGCCGACCAATTGGTGCCGGCTTCGAAACCGGCACCTATGAGGCCTTTGGAACCGGCACTAATGAGTATTTGTGTAGTAGTGAGGACACTTAAATTTTCTATAATTTGATCATAGATATTGCAAAACATGTCACGGCTAAAAAACACCTTAAAAAACTGGTAATTTACTGGAACACACTTTCAGCTCAATTGGAAAGAGAAATCCCTCAAAAAGACGAGAATGCCCTTAGGGTCAAAAGATTTTGAACCGAGACTAAATTGAAGATGAAATATGATACATGCTAGTGATGTCCTTGTGGTGATGGCAAATATAGAGTTGCATAATTTCTAAATTTTTACTCTAATGTTATGTTTGAAGTATATGGTCCTAAGGGCATTCTCATCTTTCTTAAGAGTTTATCTCTTCAATTGAGCCAAAAGTATCCTCTAGCAAATTATCAATTTTTTAGGATGTCTTTCTACAATGACATGTTTTTGCGATGTTTATCAGCAAATTACAGAAAGTTTGGATGTCGTGTAGCAAAATTTGTCTTTGTTTTTTTACTAGAAAACAATAGGAGAGACCCCTACGTTATATTATAATCAAAAGCAAGAGTTTATTTACAAAGGATATTACAAGGTATCAATCCATGATTGAAGAAAAAATTTGTGATCATCTCTAAGCCTAATTAAATGTGGACTTAGGTCTCCCTTGAAAGCCCTCTTCCATCTCAAAACAGTGGGTGATATGTTATTGAAAATTAGTATATTCAGATGCTTCCAAGAGGCAAGAAGGAACACTTCCATAAAGCATTGAGGTCCAAACAAAGACTTTCGGTGCAATGCAAAATCATTTGGTGAAAACCCAAGTGAAACTCCCAATGAAAACCAATAGTAATCCAGCAGGCCACGCAATATGGGCATGAGAAAAACAAGTGCTCCGGAGTTTCCCTGTGTCCAGCCTGATAGGATTGATGCAGAATAGAAGCATTAGGAGGTTTCCAATGCTTCCTATCAAGTAGATCTTGTGTTTACTCTGTCCATAAGAAATAACCAACCAAAACTTTTAACCTTTATCATAACTTTACTTTTCCAGACCCAAGGTAGCACGAGGAGAGAGGGACCAAAAACGAAGTTTGTAAAACAGTAAAGAAGTGAAATGGGCCGTCCTCCAAATATAGATGAGAGAATTTCTTATATGCCACTCAAAATTCACTGGTTTCTTATATGCCACAGGAAGTACTCTTATGCCACTCCCGTTATTTTGCCGTGAAACAACCGTTTGCCCCGCACAGGAAGATCAGACTGCCCTTGACCACACGAGAGAAAAGTCCTAGACTCCCAGTTGTGGATCAGATCGATACACCAAACAAACCACTAGAACCCTAGAATAGTTGCTGCCGTTGGTGACCAGATTCCATCCCCCAACGACAATGGTGATGGCAGGAATCAAGCCCATAAGATGGTGGCTGCGGTAGGAAGCGGGTCCTCGACGGTTGGTGGCGAGGGTAGCAGCAGGAATCGAGCCCCTGGAGACGACAATGGCGGTGGAGGCGATAGGAATGAAGTCATCGACGTCTGGCTGCAAGGGTAGCAGCAGGAATCGGGAAACTGAAGACGGCAGCAACGGCAGGTATCGGGTCCTTGATGGCTGGCGGTGAGAATTGACGGTAATGGCGGAGTCCAAGGAGTTACTGTTGGGAGGACCTATTCATTCCACCATGGATGAATCAAGCCAACATACCCCAGCTTGGTTACCTGACGGGTATGCTCTCTAAGCCAACGAACTAGTTTAGCATAATTTACAAACCATTCTTACATTTTGTGGTGGATTTGTGTTTGACGCATCAGGCATCTAGTAACATATAGTTCCTGTATTCATGCACAGGATGGATCCTAGTACAACATTTTTGTTGAAATCAGGATGCACAGCCATCAGAGTTGGGATCCCTGTACCATTAACACCATAGAGTTCTTAGGCAGAGACAGAGCTAATTTCAAGGAATTTGTTGATGGCATTAGAGAAAAATATCCTTGGGGGGATAATGAAGTTGCTACATTTTATTAAAATGATCCTGTCAGCAAAAATGCCTTGAAGTCAGCTCTGATCAACCTCTGCTAGAGATGTGTGACAAGAATGCTAAAACCAAGGAAATTTCAATGTTGTTGCAAATTCATAGGAACAATGCACTTGCTGTAGTTGTTAGGCACTGGATCATATTTTTGCCACTTTTTGCAGGTCCACATTAGGCACTGGATCAAATCAACCAGAACAAAGTCATGCAGTCATACCACTCCCAACGCCTAAAGAGCACACATCCACTTGTTGTGGACAAGCAGAAGCATAAGGGTAAACCAAATCAAAAGAAAACTAGGACAAGGATTATTTCAAAGAGAAAAACAAATCCTAGTGGGGATGGCAATGTCGCACCTCAAGCTCAGGCCAAAGGAAAGGGCAAAGTTTATCCTGTGTCACCAGATAGTCCAGCAATGGGGACAAGAAGCAAGAAGAAGCTTGTTGTCTAAATTTAGAGATTATGTAGTATGCAATTTAGTATTTCGAACTGAAATGGTACTGTAATGCCTTGATACATGGTGTGTTGGATGTTCTTTTGGTAGTGAATTAGCGTTGTGACGCTATAGTATATATTGCACTGGATGTTAACTTTGTGTTCAATTAAGAACCAGTTAATAGATCTCTTAGTTACTTGACGTGCTTCATGTGCTTTTGGGTTTAGAAATAATTGAGATTCAGCGTGATACAAATTCTTATGTTGTATGAATAATGCATAAGTATTCCTTTAACAACCACATTGCACAAATATTAGCAAACAAAAGGCAAATGTCAATGCATCTTTCCTGTGCGGGAGGCAAACGGTTGTTTCATGGCAAAAGTTGAAGCAGTGGCATATAAGGAAATAGGGAATTTTCAGTGGCATATAAGGAAAGCAGTGAACTTTGAGTGGCATATAAGGAATTTTCTAAATATCATGGTTGATTGGAAGTTGAATAGCTGAAATCTCCTGATTAAAGACCTCATATTCCTGAAAAGCCTGCATAGATAAAGGCAGAAAGAAATTGTGATATACATCTCTTGAAAAGAAGGAAGATACAAAATCTTTTTTACTTTGAGTCATCTAACTCTGTCATGGGATATCATGTCATCTAACTCTGTCACCCAAAAGATCATCCCAGAACAATGCTGACATTCTAGAGCCAACCCATGGACTAGCGACTGTTCTATATAACATATCAAATTGCTGAACATGTTTCCACCAGGAGTCACAAAATATGGCAGCATGTGGGACTGTAGATGTAAAATATGTGGAGGTGCTTCACGATTAGAGCTTTGTTCTAGATTAATTGGACCCAGGGAATCTTGTCACGCCCCAAACTAGCCCCGAATGGAGGCCAGGATAAGGCGGTCCAGATTGACCTGTATACCTGTACCAGTCCCAGGAAATAGCGCTGGTACAACAGGAAGACAGAATACCACAACAGCAGCGGTCTCTTTATTTAAGAGTAGGATTACAACCAAGGTTGGAACTGCGGACAGAACCCGAGTTCGCAACAGCATTACAAAAAGGCGGAAGCGGAAAGCGGAGACTAGCCCTAAGCCACAAGCAAAGCCTTGGGGAAAGGCCGAAACCCTTCTACTACTCGAAGTCTGCTTGCTCTTGGAAGAACTGTTCATCAGCAGGGTCCACCTCTTCATCTTCGAGAACTGGGGGGGGGGTTTAATTATATAGAGCAAGGGTGAGTACGGGAGTACTCAGCAAGTCAGGGGAATTAAGTGTTTAATGCAAGTTTCAAGGGGAAGGCCAGTTGTTTTCACAATTGATTTTAGTTCAAGTCTTTCGGAAACATCTAAGTGAGTGCTTCTCGACGGCACGGACGAGAAAGTGCGTCTCATCCGGCCGGAGCAGTGAAATTGTATCAGTTGTTTCTCGTCGGCACGAGAGGCTCCCTGCCAATCGTTTACCGACCTCGGCTGCTCCAACAGCCACAAGCCAACACAACGGTACGAGAGGCTCCCTGCCAAACGTCACCAACTCCGGCTGCTTCAACAGCCACCAGTCAACACATCGGTACGAGAGGCTCCCTGCCAATCGTCACCGACTCCGGCTGCTTCGACAGCCATAAACCAAGCACACAAGGGAAAATCTCACACCAACAGCAGTTCACAAGGTGTTTAGTAAAACTACGCTAAGGAATCACCTCACATCCGCCCATGACCGTGGGCACGGCTGTTCGAACAGTTGTTAACCTCTGCAGAGGGGGTACACTTTACCCACACGACGTTACTAACCCTGAATCACCCAGCCCGCGACCCTCGGTCACGTCTGGCGACCTTAAGGCTTTCACGACAAGGCATTTCGAAAGCCGACTCAGGGTTATCCTATGCCAACGGGAGGGGTCCCACGGACCAACACCAGGTTAGGTCCCAGACCATACTGTGCCAGGAAGCCCAGGGGTCCTCCCCGACACCACCCCGGCGAATCCACTTGTCCCTTGGCATCAAGATTTCCCTGGCCTAGCTAATTACTCAGCCAGGGGCGTCCCATATCACCCATGTGGTCGTACTTGACATATGCTTGGATGTAATTCCCAAGGAATCGGTCCTTAGTGCGAGAACGGGCAGACCGTACCACCAGTACATCTCCCGTACCGCGAGTTTTAGGAACTCACTTTGTTTTCAAGGCACCGACCCAAGTGTCGGGTTTTCCAAGCATTTTGTAAACTCAAGTTTTACCCAGGTGATCAATTTTTAAATTTGAGGGGAGTCCCGATATTCGTACGCGAGGTACGGATACCGAGGCATCACCTGAGGGTGACAAGGGTGTTAGGGTATTCAATTATCAAGGAGGGTGAATGCAGCAATTGGGTAGGGCCTGTCGGTCGTATTGCAAACCGAGGCCAAGTATCAAGTGTAACCTAAGCATGCATAGTTTGCAAAATTAAAATACTTAATTTAAATTATAGGTTCAATTGATCAAAGGTGACTTGCCTTGCTCGAGATCTTGAGCTTCTTCCTCGAAATCCGCGCACTGCGGGTCTTCGGGCTCCGAGACTACACGCGAAACGAGACGACTCAACTAAGCGATAAAAGAAGCCCTATTAAAGACCACTAAGTGTGCCATTGGATAGATCTCGATTTTTGAGAAATTTTGGAAGTGGAACGGAGTTAATCGGACGAACGGTTGAAAAGATATGAATTTCCGAAGATTAAAGGATTTTCTGGAATAAGAAAAGGAATTATTAATTCCCTGGAAAAAGAAAACGAAGGAGGGATGCCAATTAGACTTTAATTCGGGCGGCTAAGAGCAGCCCAAAGGACTTGAATGGGCGCGGCCTAATTAATTGGGCCGACGGCCCGAAGGGATCGGCCTAGGCCGAGCAAGGGGGCTGTTGGGCCAAGGGGACCGATGGACCGACCGATGGCCCAAAAGAGATGGCCCACGGCCGATCGGTGCGCGGGGGTTGGCCGATGGGCCTAGCGGCCGATGGGCCGGAGGCCGAGCGGACCGGGGGCTTAGCAGGCCAGCGCTTGAGGGCGCGGCCCACGAGCGAAAGGCCGAGTGGCCGAGGGGGAGTCCAAGGGCCGACGGGCCGACTGGGCCAAAAGGGGAAGGAGGCCGAGGCCGGTTTTGCGGCGCGGCCCGGCCGACGAAGGGGGTTTGACCGGTCTCCGTGGGGCCGAGTCAGGCGGACGTGGCATCCACGTTGACACGCGCGGGGGGGGGGGGAAAGAGAAGAGGGCGACGAGCTCGCCCGGGAGGGGCGGTTTCCGGCGGATCGTCGGCGAGCGGCTCGTCCCGGCGGGCGGCGGTGAGACGGGGCTGGCGGCCACCGGTGACTAGAGGAGGAAGAGGAGAAACGAGCTAGCGGCTCGGCCTTGCCCGGGGGAACGCGACGGCGGCGGTTTGAGGCGGCGGCCAAGCCGAAAAGAAAAGGAAGGGGGCAATGGCGCCGGGGGCGGAGAGAAGGCGACGGCGGCCACGGCGGTGGCCGGAGGGGGTCCTACGGTTGGCTAGCGGCCTAAATCCGACGAAGGTGGGGGAGATTGAGGGGGAGAGGGGAGGAGGTTTACCGCGGCGGGGCGGCAAGCCGGGATGGAGGCCGACGGCGCGGGCGCGGGCGCGGCACGGCTCCGGGCCGGGGAAGAGGGCGGCGGAGATGGCGCCCGGAGCTCCTTCGGGCGCCCTCGGCTACGGCGGCGGCGGACGGCACGGACGGCGGCGGCAGCGAGGCGGAGTGGAGCGGGCTCGGGTGGCAATGGCGGCCGGGCGGAGGGGAAAAGGACGCGACCGACGGCGGGGGGATTAGTAGGGCGGCTAGGTCGGTTTGGGGGCGGGGGATAGTCGGTTTGGCGCGGCGAGGGGACCGGCGCAAGCGGCCAAGCGGCCGGGTGACGTCGGCGGCGGTCGGTCGCCGGGGAAAAAGGAAAAGGGGGGGGGGGAGAAAGGGGCCTTGCCCCCTTGCCGATTCGGGCAAGGGCGCGCGCGCGCGGGGGAGGAGAGAAGGGGGCGAGGGGGCGCGCTCGGCGCCTTGTCGGCACCGCGCGCAGGCGGCGGGGCCGAGGCGGGGGCCAGCGGCGGAGGCGGGACGGAACGGCGCCGGCGGGGGAAGTCTTCGGGAGGGAGAAGAACGGGGAACGGGAGAGAGGGCGGCGGACCGGCTCGGGCGCGGACCGGGCCGAGCGGCCTGGCGCGGCCCAGCGGGAGGGAGGCGGCCGGGCAGGCGCGCGTGGGAGAGAGCTGGGCCGGGGGCGGCCCAGGAAAAGAAGGGGAGAGGGAGCGGCCGAGAGGGGCTGGGCCAGGGGGCGGCCCAGGGAAGGAAGAGGGAAAATAGGCCGATAGGGAAATCAGCCCGATGGTAGGGGGGAGGTAAAACAGACTTTTCCCGAGAAGGATTTCTAGAGGGATTTAGGGTTCGGATTTGAAATCCGATTTCGCGGTTTTCTCCGGGATTGAAGCGAGAGGGGAGACACGAGACCTTGGCACACGACAAGACTCAACCGAAGAGCAAATTTTCGCAATTAGGGTTTTTAGCAGATTAGTTTTCCCGCTAACGCCGCGACAAAACGGGCGTTACAAATCTCCAATCTATTATAAATTTGTGGAGGTGCTTCACGATTAGAGCTTTGTTTTGGATAGATAAAATAATAATTCCCAGGCCACCGTTCTGTTTTTGGTCTGCAGATTTTATTCCAAGCCGCAAGGAATTTTTTGGAAGAATTAAAGTCATTTCCACGCCATAAACAGTGCCTTCTAGCCCTGTCTATTTTATCAATCACTCGGATAGGAAGCACAAGGGTACATATGTAGTAGGTGGGTAGGGAGGAAATAACTGAGTTCAACAATGTTAGCCGATCACCATACGATAAAAAGAAAGCCACAGAAGTCATTCTTCTTTCAATTCTAGTCAGTTAAGGGCGAGAAATTTGAAACCTTAGGCCTCGTTGTACCCGAAGGAAGTCCTAGATAAGTGAAAGGTAATGAACCCAAGGAGCAACCTATAGTTGCTGCCAATAACTTAGCTTTCTCATCAACCATGTTTAGAGGGATCATACTTGACTTGCTAAAATTTACTTTGAGTCCTGTAGAATCTGCAAAAGTGTGGAGAAGAGCCCTGAGTGCAACCAACTCTTTCGCAGATGCCTTCATGAAAAGTAAGGTATCATCAGCATATTGGACAGTAGAAAATTTGTGATCTCCAATTAAAGGGAATTGGGAGTGAGAAAAGTCTCCTTTGATAACCTTTAGTCACAATGGACTGCAGAAGATCAGCTCCCAAAGCAAAGAGAAGTGGAGAAAGAGGATCACCCTGATGAACTCCCCTTTTGCACTTAAAAAAAATTCCCAGGAACTCCATTCAGAAGAACTACAGTAGAAGCAGAGGAAAAAATAGCTATGATCCATTGTATCCATTTATCAAGAAAGCCCATAGCTACAAGCACACTGAGGATGGAATTGTATCCAGTAGTATCAAAAGCCTTTCCGAAGTCCAATTTCAAAAGAATGAGCTCCTTTCCAGATTGCTTGCACTGAAATAGATATTCAAAGGCAGATGCCAAGCAATCTTGAATTGATTTACATTTAATGAAGCCATATTGGTTCTGGTGAACCAGTTTGGTCATAACTTTCTGCAACCTATCAGCCAGAGCTTTGGAAAGAAGCTTAACTGGAGTGTTCATCAGAGAAATGGGTCTAAAATTATTAGAATTTTCAGGTACAACCTTTTTTGGAACCAGGGTTATATAAGAGAAATTCAGGGGAGACAAGTCAACAATTCTAGCATGAAAGTCTATAGAAATCCTGAGGAATGATGTTCCAACACTTCTTGAAAAATAACCCATTGAACCATCAGGCCCTGCAGCTTTGTCACTAGGCATCGAATTGACAATATTATCAATTTCCTTTGAAGAGAAAGGCTAGATGAGACAGCAGAGGTTATCATGCTTAGGGAAGAGATCCTGCAGATCAAAGTGCATGATAGGTTGAAAAGTGACCCCCAATCTACTTTTGAAAGCAGATAAAATAAAGTAGCTTTGGTCTCATGGTCAGAGCATGAAACTCCATCAGGAGACTTTAGATGTCTGATGAGATTTCTCCTGTGTCTTTCATTGGCCATTGCATGGAAAAACAGAGTGTTCTCTCCCCCGAACTTCACGTATCTGTGAGTATGTCTCTTTCTCCAGTAAATTGCCTTAAAAGCCAAAAGCTTGATGATGTGATCCTTGACAATTTGTCTCAATCTCAACACAGGAACTGACAGAAGCCTGAATTCCTCCAAGATATCCAGGAGATTAACCATCTTGGAACAATTAGAAACTAACAGAGAAGTCTTGAGAGAGACATGCTCCATTTCTTCAAACTTTGTTTAAGATGTTTAAACTTTGCAAAGAGAATTCTGGCATTATCCTGGAGATGTTGAGAGCCAGTCCAAACTTGATTAACCTGATCAAAGAACCCATCATGCTGAACCCAAAAACTCTCAAAATGGAAAATATTGGATTTAGGGATAGAAGTTTTAATCTGAATTTTAATTGGGACATGATCAGATATATGCTTTGTCAGGGCAATAGCAAGAGTACTGGGGAAAAGAATACTCCAAGACGGTGTGGCGAAAACCCAGTCCAATTGTTCGAGCAAGCTGTTGTCCGGCATACTTCAGGTGAAAGCGCGACCCTTCAGTGGTATTTCCACTATACCCAAATTACTGATAATGTTATTGAAGGTAAAAATGTCATTAGATCCCCCCGGGCATGTTTCGATTATCAGTAGACCTATAGAAATTGAAATCACCCATAAGGATCCAAGGATCATCCAGGTTAATCTACATGTTGTTCATCCAGGCCGCAAAATCATCTCTGTCCAGGCCAACTGAGGGGCCATAGACTTTTACCAAGTGCCACTGAACTCCATTAAAAAGGGACCACTAGTGCATGATCAGTCTGCTCTATCAGAGTGCCAGAGAAGTGGGCCAAGCTCCAACCCACAAGAACCCCACCCGAAGCACCCCTAGAGGGGGAAAATGGAATTTATCAAAATGTTTTGGAGAAAATTTTCTTATGTAGGAACAATCAAATAACTCTATCTTGGTTTCTTTGAGGCTAAACAGATTGTTGTGAAGAGGGAGCATTAGACTTCCTTGACGTAGTCGAAGAGGTTAACTTGTCAGCAGACACTACATCAGGAAGGAGGCCAAAGACTTCAACTCCAATTCTTTGAAGGAGCTGAATAGAATAGTCAGCAAGAGTATCATTGGAATCATTGTCAGATGCAGGGTCAATAAAAAAATCAAAGGGCAAAGGATTTAAAGAAAGAAGAATACCACTGTCATCAGCCAATGCATTAATTTTTTGACACTTCTGCCTCTGGGCTTGCTCATTTCTTGCTTGGGATCATGGGACATGAAACCATCAGTAATGTTATTAATTCTGTTACTTCTTCTTTCTGCATACTTTGTTGTGAAAGAGGGTCATCAGACAACTGTCAGCAACAATAGTCTCAACTGAGTTCTCGGGCGGCACCACTGAATGTGGTTCAACAAAAATCGAGTCCTGCACAATTCTCTCCTGAACCAAGATAAGAGCAGATGCAATCAGAGCAAATTGAATAATCTGCACCACAGGTAAGCGGTAGGGCATTACATTCCAATTCTGGGAACTTGGGCTCTCAAGGAGAGAAGTAGCCACAAACTTGAAAGGGCTATAAATTGACCCCAAAGGAATTTGTCCGAGAAATTCCAGTGGGCCCCAGAACTGAGGGTTAAGAAGGAAAGAAGGTATCCTAGGCTCCCTCAACTAAAGTCCAAGATCCCCTGGCTGTAAAACAGGAGCATGGTCCTCATCCATAGGCAGCTCTACTACTGTGACATCATCACAAACCCCATCATTTTGGCCATTGCCACCATTATTCTCCTCCTAAATCTCAACTCTCCTTTCAGGCAAAATGAGATCATGCTATGGGGGCAACTCAGGATCAGGCAGTGGGGTATGATTAACTGGAGCTAAATCTTCATCAGCTAGCATTATGTCAGCAAAATTAGCATTGAGCACAAACACTGAAACTGTCCAGGATCTTCCAACCCCTCCAAAGCGGGTGCATTTCTTGATAACTAGGCGATCAGGCACCTCTTCAATAGAGGCATAGACTGCTTTGATCAGCACACGACCCCTGACTCTTTTACTACTATGTCAATGCCTTAGTTCACAAACTTGGATATCACTTTGTTAATGATTTCCATGGTTTGGAAGTCCAGAGGAAAATCAAGAAACATAATCCAACCTTCTCTAGTCGGGGGAGTTGCGACAGCTAGTAGTGTTATGATGGTTAACTAGTCACAGCAAGAACCGATCGTTAACCACATAGCCCACCCCCCCACAGAACTAAAGTGTCTTTATGAACAGCTGACACTAGTTGGATATAAGCAAACTCAAAAGGGTGTCGACTAGCAACCAGAACATGATAACCAAGAACATGTTGAATGTGATGCACAATAGCTTGCAGAACATGTTCGAACTGCTCAAGATTCGGTCAAGGCTCAAGGATAGCAACAACAATACCATCATTGCGCTTCGGGGGGTCATCGCTAAGCACCAAATCAGCCCAGGGAAGCCGATGCTGCCAGGCGACCTGCACCTTCAAATCCCTGGTGGGGGTCCGGATTGACGATTGCCATTGTACTGTTGGGACTTGAGATTGGATTGGAGAGAAGAACAACTGCCAAGACAGGTGAGGGGTTCGTGGAATCCCCGAGAAAACTTCTATTAAGCAGGGAGGTTGGCGAGGAAACAATCGAAACAGATGTCGTTGCCAAAACCCTCGACGGTTTATGGTCCTTTTTAGGGACCCAAACTTCAACCATTTTCTTATTCCAGCAATTGATGGCCCTATGATCATAACGACGACATAGCCCACAATGAAAACAATTGGAACATGCCGGGTCAACATGGCCCATTTGTAAACAATGGGAACAAGAAGTTGAATTCCTATGATCCCACCCTGAGGGCAAGCTAGAATTACTCCGAGAAACCCGATCATCTTTCTGTGGAGCACTCTGTACAACCTCCTTTGAAACTGGAGTATCAAGACTATTCAAAACTTTTAGGCGAGAAAACAGTAGGAGGAGGTTTCTTCATCTTTGGGGAAAAGCGCCAACCTTGAAGGATAACGGATTAGGGTTCTTAGGATAACAAACAGGGGACTTCATTGATTTCTTCTTTTTCATAACCAAAGTCCACTCCTCCTCTTGTTGCTTGAACCAAAGATCGGATTCTTTACGCCAATTAGTCCCCCCATTCCCCTAGAGGAAGAAACGAAGGACAAAATCAGAGCAATAAAAGGACTTGAGATGGTAGATGCAGAGACCAACAGCTTTGGAGCAAACAAAAAACCCATAACTTCTGTGTTTAGGATGAACAACAAAAAGGTCGGCAGGAGACCCCCCAATAGCAACCCTCAAAGCAATAGCCACCGAAGAACAGCAAAGGCGAAATTTTGATCTAGGGACATCCACCACCAGAAAAAAAGGACAGCGAGAGAAGAAACAGGAAAAATGGACAGGAGAAGAGAACCTGCGCCATGCTTCATCTCTAGCACGATCTCCAATGGAGAAATCCCATCCTCTTGGAAGCGCTCGTGTTACAATGTCGCCGATCAGAGGGAGGCATGATCGCCAACACAATCGCCTTCCCAATCACCACCCGGAAAGACGAAGCCATCCATTACCTGGTCAGCGGAGCAATACCAATACTGGATATATAGCGATTGTCTGCATGATATGATGAGTATCATACTATGTACTAAGGATGTGCCTGTATGTTCCCATGACGATCATTTCAGGTCCAAACAGATACAACATACCATAAGGACGTAGTACTTCTTCTCAATGCAAAAACCGAGTTTATATGTTCTTTGATCTATTTGTTTCAACTATAATCACTACGACAGATGGACCTATATGTGACGACCCACCTATGACGTGTCAAAGTCACTCATCGCTAACGACCCATCATAGGTAAGGCCTCATCAGTGACGGGTCCATCTATAGACCATACAAAGAACACCTCTAACGGACCTATATATAGGCCCGTCACAGATGACATCTTATCTCTAATGGATATAAAGTTCGTACCCATCATAGCTAAGATACTCAGATGTGACGGGTATTAAATTTTCCTACCCGTCAAAGATTACTTGAGAAAAGGTAAATTGCTCTTCCTCCCCTCCTCCTGAGACCCTTCCGAATCTCGTTCTTGTCCCATTCCTCTCCTCTCTCTTCCTTCTTGCCCTCCATTTGATCTAGCGCCAACTCCTCCACCCTTACCGACGACTGCTATCTCCTTCGCCCCAACTGTTGGGCGACGTGCCCTCCACGCCCTGACCATCGGCATCCGGATCAATCCTTCACAAGGTCTGTGGATGCGGATCTAGCTGTTGGGCGCCGTCTCCTCCATCCCCATGTGTCAGCCGTCACATCCGATTGTTGAGCTGCCGTCTCCATCCCCCGACCGCCAGATGTCGGATCGGCCCTCCACGATGTTGGGGGACACGGATCTGGCTATCGAGACCTGTCTCCTCCATCCCCGTGCGTCAACCGCTACCTCCAACTGTCGGGCACTACCATGGCCATCCCTCAACCGCCGGGCACCGGATCAATCCTCTACAAGTTCGGGGGATGTGGATCTGGCCCCTTGGCACAATCTCCTCCATCCCCATGCATCGGCCGCCACCTCTGAGTGCTGAGCGCCGCAACCTCCACGCCTCGACCATTAGGTGCCGAAAGCATCCTCCAAAAGGTCAGGGGACAAGGATCCGCCCACCGGGCACTGTCTCCTTCATCCCCATGCGCCGGCTGCCGCCTCCAACCACTGAGCGTCGCCACCTCCATCCCCCAACCGCTGAGTGTTGGATCTATTCTCCTCAGTGTACGCCGATCCAGCCATCGGGCCCCGTCTCCTCTATCCTCGTACGCTGACTTCTGCCTCCAACCGCTGGGCGCTACTGCCTCCATCCCCTGACCACGGGGCATCGAATCCATCCTCGACAAGGTCAGGGATGCAAATCCGGCTGTCGGACGCCATCTCCTTTATCCGCGTGTGCTGGCTATCGCCTCTGACTGATGCATTCACTCCCCAAACTGTGCAAAGGTCGCGTCATGCAGGTCGGTGAGTGGTTATTCAGTGTTCTTGTAGGTGGTGTTCTTCGGTGTTCTCAAAGTTGTTCTTAGAGAATTTTGTATTTGGTTCTTTCTTCATAGAGATTTTTGTTTGTGATAAATGTGATGAAAACTAAATCTCTGTGATGAATGCGATGGAAAATATCAAAGGCCGAATAATATTTTGTTTTTTTCTAGGGTATCTACATCAGTGATTGATGTTGTGAGCTGGGGGCAAGGGCTCCATTTTTCTTTTTTTTGGGGCTGATTTTTCACATTTGTGATGGGTCACAGGTATAACACGTCAGAGGTGTATGTCACCACCCATGGTGGTGCACTCATTTGTGACGGGTCATATGATACAACCCGTCAGAGGTGAGTAGAGTCATCATTGACCACTCATCTCTGACCAGGCCCAAAAATCCGTCGATGTGAGGGATTGGTCTCGTCAGAGGTGACCTGACCCAATGTATGAATTCTGCTACCTGTGATCACCTCTGACGAGACCATCAGTGGTAAACTGGTAATTTGTGCTGCATTTGCACACAGGATATCGACATCCTCATTAATTCCATTTCTTTTATCACTCGGAATAGCACATACACAATAGAACCAATATAAAGCATACCTAATGTAGCTAGTACTAATAACCAGCAATCTTATAGCCTCAATAAAGAATGATCGATTCCCTTGGTGCATTGACCAAACAATCGCCTGAATTGACAGCACTAGTCGCTAACCCGCGTGTTGCATGGGTTTATATCTTGGTGCTATATAAAAGTTTAATCATATTAAATACCTCGCTGATATTCAATAGCAGTCAGTTAAATTAAAAGATGAGTAAATTTCCACTAGTATAGATCCTCTTATCTCTGACGGGCCCTCACATGCCTGGACTATTGGGCCGTCAGAACCAAGTCATCTCAATCGGGCCTAAATTTGCGCCGTTGTAGATGTACTCGTGCAGTCATACTCCAGGCCTAAGTACACATAGCCCGTCACCGATGACACTCATCTGTGACGGGCTCAGCTTTAGGCCCGATTGAGATGACCTAGCATATCTCAATCGGGCTCGTCTACAGAGCCCGTCAGAGATGAGGATCATCGGTGACGGGCTCCAAATATGGCCCGATTGAGATGGCTTTAAAGCCCGTCACCGATGACTCGTATCTCTATCGGGCCCTTCTAGAGAGTCCGTCAGAGATATTAGTCATCGGTGACGGGCTACAAATATGGCCCGATTGAGATGTGCTTTAAAGCCCTACACCGATGACTCATATCTGTGTCGGGCTTTTTGTTGATGCCCGTTAGAGATAACTGTGCGCCCGTTAGAGATGTCGGTTCATTGGCCCGATTGAGATATATTTCGCGCACTATAAATAGACCACCCAACTGTTGTCTGAAGTTATCCCACTATTCACTATTTTGGTGGGAGGTTGAAGGGGGCGAATTTTTGTTATTTTTTTCCAAAGCAAAACAGAAAAATCTTAGAAGTAAGTAAAAAGGTAGTAATAATTTTTTTTAATTTAGTAGTATGTTAACTAATATTTTATTAAATTTTGCAGCGATGGATCGAAGTTGGATGAATGCGACAACTTTGAAACGTCATTGCAAGGAGTATAGAGATGGCGTTTTAAGTTTTATGAATGTTGCGGAGGAGGATAGGAGAAGAAGAAATAGCAAATACATGTGTTGTCCATATAGAGATTGCAAGAATGATATTATGTTTAGCGGAGAGGAGGTACACTCTCACTTGATACAACGGGGATTCATGAAGGGCTACACATGTTGGGTGAAGCATGGAGAGCAAGAATCCGGTAGTGGTGCAGCTGCAGACAGAAGTGGTGCAGACAATCATAAAGATGAAGATGAGCATGACATGTTTATACCATCTCCATTGGGCGGTGAAATGGTTGATGTGGATCCTGATATGCTGCAAGAGATGTTACGTGACGTTGAGGAGCAAGCTTACAACGAGAGAGATTCCATGAAGTTCAACAGGTTGGTCAGTGACTCCGAGACACCTCTATACGCCGGATGCAAGGCAAAGCATACCAAATTGTCAGCTACCTTGGACCTAATGAAGCTGAAGGCAAGTAGTGGATGGACAGACAAAAGTTTTACAGAACTTTTGGGAATATTGAAGGTCATGCTTCCTGAAGAGAACACATTGCCTGAGACGACATATGAAGCAAAGCAGGTTCTGTGTCCTCTGGGGTTAGAGGTCCGTAGAATTCACGCTTGTCCAAACGACTGCATATTGTACCACAAGCAATATGCGGACCTAGATGCTTGTCCTGTGTGCAAGGCTTTTCGATACAAGCGAAAGAAAAGTGCGGGGGAGGGAAAGAAGTGAAAGCGGGGTGGTCCGACGAAGGTTGTGTGGTATCTACCTATCATTGATCGCTTCAAGAGAATATTTGCCAACCCCAAGGAAGCAAAGTTAGTGCGTTGGCATGCCGAAGATAGAAGGAACGACGGTTTGCTAAGGCACCCTGCGGATTCGATTCAATGGAGGAATATCGATCGAATGCACAAAGACTTTGCTGCTGATCCCAGAAACATGAGGATATGTCTGTGTACGGATGACATGAATCCTTTCGGAGATATGAGCAGTTCTCACAGCACTTGGCCAGTTCTTATTGCGAACTATAACCTCCCACCATGGTTGTGCTTCAAAAGAAAATATATTATGTTGTGCTTGTTAATCCAAGCTCCAAAACAACCGGGCAATGATATCGATGTGTTCTTGGAGCCTGTTATCGATGATCTTGAGATTCTTTGGAAAGAAGGTGTCGAAACCTGGGATGCATACGGTCAGGACAACTTCAAGCTACGAGTTCTATTGTTCTGCGCCATTAACGACTATCCTGCACTAGGTAATCTTTCCGGACAAACCGTGAAAGGAAAGAAGGCTTGCTCTGACTATATGGAACATACACGCAGTAGGTGGCTGAAGAAATCAAGAAAGATGGTTTACATGGGTCATAGGAGATGGCTCCCGCTACGCCACGCCTTTAGAAGAAAGAAGAAAATTTTCAACGGTCGGAGAGAACTTGGAACTGTTCCCAAGGATTTGTCTGGAGACGAAGTCCACGACATGGTCAAAGACATAACTAACGAGTTTGGGAAGAAAAGAAAACGTGGCAAGGGAAATGATAAGGGTATGTGGAAGAAAAAATCCATATTTTGGCGGCTACCATACTGGAAAGACCTTGAGGTTCGGCATTGCATTGATCTAATGCATGTAGAGAAGAACTGCTACGATAGTTTGCTCGGGCTACTACTTAATATGCCTGGAAAGATAAAGGACGGGTTGAATGCTCGCCTAGATCTACAGGAATTGAACATTCGCTGTGAGCTTCAGCCTGTTACGGACGAAGAGACAGGCAGAGTGTACCTCCCACTAGCTTGCCACACATTGTCGAAGGATGAGAAGATCGCAATGCTATCATGCCTGGCTGATATTAAGGTTCCTTCGGGCTATTCAGCAAGGATCAATAAGTACGTTAAATTGGAGGATCTAAAGCTGGTTGGAATGAAGTCTCACGATTGCCACGTGCTAATCACACAGATCTTGCCAGTTGCTATCAGAGGCATTCTACCACCCAAAGTCCATCACACGATCCAACGGCTCTATGCTTTCTTCAATGCAATCGGTCAGAAGATTATAGATCCCGAAGATCTAGATAAGATGCAGGCTAATATTGTCAATACCTTGTGTCACTTGGAGATGTATTTTCCACTGTCTTTCTTCGATATCATGGTTCATCTCCCTGTTCATCTAGTGAAACAAACAAAACTATGTGGTCCAGCTTTTCTAAGGGAGATGTACCCGTTTGAGAGGTATATGGGAGTTCTTAAGTCGTACGTTCGAAATAGAGCAAAACCGGAGGGAAGCATCATTGAAGGGTACACGACGGAGGAGGTTATTGAGTTCTGCATCGATTACATGGCCAAGACTGATCCTATCGGAGTTCCTGCGTCTCGCCACAAAGGAAGGTTGGCAGGCTTTGGCACAACAGGCAGAAAAAGAATTGTACCCGATCAGGCATCCTATGCGCAGGCTCATTTCGCTGTGCTACAACAATGAGAGAGATTCCATGAAGTTCAACAGGTTGGTCAGTGACTCCGAGATACCTCTATACGCCGGATGCAAGGCAAAGCACACCAAATTGTCAGCTACCTTGGACCTAATGAAGCTGAAGGCAAGTAATGGATGGACAGACAAGAGTTTTACGGAACTTTTGAGAATATTGAAGGTCATGCTTCCTGAAGAGAACACATTGCCCGAGACGACATATGAAGCAAAGCAGGTTCTGTGTCCCCTGGGGTTAGAGGTCCGTAGAATTCACGCTTGTCCAAACGACTGCATATTGTACCACAAGCAATATGCGGACCTAGATGCTTGTCCTGTATGCAAGGCTTCTCGATACAAGCGAAAGAAAAGTGCGGGGGAGGGAAAGAAGTCAAAGCGGGGTGGTCCGACGAAGGTTGTGTGGTATCTACCTATCATTGATCGTTTCAAAAGAATCTTTGCCAACC
>BDMV01000005.1:6824687-6840953 GCA_008326285.1 Oryza officinalis
CGCGGCTTTTTTTTTTTTTTGTTAAGGTGGTAGTGCTTACATGGCGATGCTCTATGTGCCTCTTGTGCGTGGATAGGTTCTCGGATGGAGGCCGAGGCGGCGGCGAAGAGAGCGCGGGAGAGCGGTGACGCGGCGGCGGCCGGTGCCGGTGAGCAGGCGGGGATCTCTGCCGTCATCCCTGGATGGTTCTCCGAGATTAGCCCCATGTGGCCTGGTTCGTTCCGCTCTCTTACCCTCTGTAGCCCTGTTTTGCCATTACAATGCCACACCCTCTTGCTTTGTAAATTCGCTCGACATGGACTACAGGTTTGCTTTTAATTTATAAAAAAAGGTTTATATAGTTTATAAAGGAGTAAATTGTTTTTTTTCAGAACTAATGCGTCCAGTAGATAGGTGAATCTCCGATTGGGCTTCTTGTGTCATGGGACGGAGCACATCGTTAGGGAATTGATAAAATTCTTTACCAACTTTTTTTTTAACTTTTAGCTTGGTTGAGTAGTACTTTTATGCTGTTCAAGGATTCAAGCAACCGTGCAGAGAAACAGAGTTACCACCCTACAATTACTAAATATATTAATTGTGCAACCTGCGAATAAGTTTTTTTCTGACCACACGACATGCGATTTTCTGCGTTTTAGTAATTTTTTAAATAATGTTTTTATGCCCATGGCAGGTGAGGCACACTCATTGAAGGTCGAAAAAGTACTCTTCCAAGGAAAGTCGGACTACCAAAATGTGATGGTGTTTCAGGTACAGACATTTTATTGCACCAATGTTGCTTTTTATTCGTCTTTACTCAAACTGGAGTATGGACTTGTGTTGTTATTTTGCTTTGTAGTCCTCCACGTATGGCAAGGTGCTTGTGCTCGATGGAGTGATTCAGGTCACTGAGAGGGATGAGTGTGCTTACCAAGAGATGATTACTCACCTCCCCCTTTGCTCTATCAAAGATCCTAAGAAGGTAATGCATCCAATTTGCAGGTTGTATGTTGTATAAGTTGTAACCCTGCTGGTGTATAATGAGATGAACTCTTATAATTATTTGTTTTTAGGACATGTATTAGACATTATATTATTTTGACCTTGTCGGGAAAAGTTTGCTCGTATTTTTTTGTTCACATCAACCATGCACTTCAAGTACTGATGATAATATTTTTTACTGCAACAAACACCAACTTAATGACAAGAAACTTGACAACATGATTTTGGACTAATTCAGAGCCAAACAGCAACATGTTTGCTACCCTGTTTTGACATCAAGTTTTGAGTGAAAAGTTCCATGGAAATACAGGCACCATGTGGATTCTAGTGATTCCTAGGATTTTCCTGCACAAACTTGAATAAATTTTTACATTAACAGAATCTTGTATTGTTCTTTGTTTTGCTACTTGTCAACATTCCTATTAAGTTAATTCTTCTGGCCAGAACAAAATAAAGTACTGCTTATTTCCTTTTTCTTGCATCTTTTTTAAAATCGACGTGGCCAAACAGTTAAGCTTTGACCAACAGCATGTTTAGGACTATCGAAATTGAACATTTGAATATGACAACTGAATTTATCGTTATAAGTGCTATAACAATGCAGTTTCAGTAAAATTTTGTAACACGAAGTAATAATAAGTGGCCATCCAAGTTTGTTAAAAGAACTATAAAGGAGTATAAGTTACATGAAATGAAGCAAAAGAGGGCACTATGAATTTGGTATATATGAGAAATATCACCATTCTGCATTTATCCTTCATAATTTTGTATTTAGTTTTAATTTGTACTCCCTCCGTTCATAACTATAAGGGATTTAAGGCTCTTTTGGAGAGGTTAAGGTTACGGGAAAAGACTACAATGCCCCTCAATTGATGGGTTGTTGGGGAGAGGGTAGGTGGGGGTAAGATTCGGTGAAAATTAAATGAAGGGTGGTTGGATTGGACAAGTAGCACTCAAAATCCCTTATATTTGCTGACAGAGAGAGTAATATGCTAAGTCTCTAATCTTTGGTGAACAGGTGTTAGTTATTGGAGGTGGAGATGGTGGTGTTCTGCGTGAAGTTTCACGACATTCCTCGGTGGAGCAAATTGACATATGTGAAATTGATAAGATGGTGGTAGATGTAAGAACTTTTGTTTCCCTGGCTTTCTTTGATTGCATGCACGTATGAATTAACTATTTATCGATATTCATATCTTGGTGATGTAAAAATTTGTTGATTTCAACAAATTTGTGTTAATAATCTTTAGGTATTTTCCCCATATCCATTGTCTGTATGATCAATCTCGTGTAATTTGCAGAATTACTTGGCAATTTGCCTGGTACCAGTCAATGCACACAGTGTCACTCCTGTTGTTATGACATGTGAATTGTATTAAAAAGAATGTAGGAACTTGGAATTAAATATTCTTTTGCTGCTAAGTACATTGAATCTTTTAGAACGCTAAATAATGGACAATGTTTCTCAAATTAACTATAGTGATGTAATGAAATACTTTAGCGCTGAAAATGGAAATTGTGGTCCAGCAGAAAATATTTATCCCATGGTTTACCATGTTGTGTCTAAAACTGCTAAGAAATACTATTGACAACCACAAATTGCTACACATCATACCATAAATCCCAATAATGGAGGGTCTCTTTGTTAATGGCATATCAATTGTGTATTTAGTGATTATATGGTCTGAAACCAACTTTATTATCTTAGCCCTTAGGTTGAAAGGATGAATTGCCTTGATGCTATGAACTTTTGATCATCCATGTAACTAATAGTTCAATTTTGAAGTTGTGTTTATATTAGTTTATAAATTTATCTCGATCTTATTAAGCTTCCAGTTGCCTTGGTTAATCAAATCAATTGAAGGGGTTAAAGAATCCAGGACCACATAGATGAAAAGATACTGATTATAAACTTTATGGTGCCTGGAGCTTCACTTCTACGCTCATAGACAATGTTGTCATGTTGTTGCCATTGTTGACAACATGTCCTGTCAGCCGATGGCAGTCAGCATGTGTCTTCTCCTATGCTGGGAGTGACTGAGGATGGAGGGATAAGAGAGAAGCATTGGTCTGGATCACCTTTTCAGTTCTCTTCACACTGCTGCTACTAGATCTGCCTTTGGGGTAGCTGCTGCCGCTGGACATCTGCCAAGGTACCCAAGGAAAGAAAGTGAAGAGATAAGTGAGCCTGAGGGACAGGCAAAGGGGGAGGGGCATGCCTAGTCATCTTCATTGTAATCACTGTGTCATGGCAGTCTGTATTGTGGTAGTTGTCCCTGTTGTGTTAGCAATGCATGGCAGTAAGAGCCAGGGTTAGGAAGGAGCAGGAGGAGATGGTGATGGAAAGATGGACTTGTTGAATGTTGGGCTGAAAGTGGGCTGGGTATATGTATTGGGCCACTTCTTTTCTCTCTTTCTCTATTTTATTGGTCTGCCTGCTCCCTGTATTAGTTCCCTTATGCCATGGGCTAACCTGATTCACTGTAATGATGTGATGACATTGCTCGTAAGACTAATGTTTTCTGTGTGATTTCATTAATATGAATTTCCATTTAAGATTTTCCAGTATGAATAGAAAACAACTTGTTTCGTGCATACATTTGTGGGAGTACAAAAAACCCCCCAGTTTTTTCTGTTTCATTTGTTCTGTCTTTCTATGTTAATCATCTGTTCAATTATGCAGGTCTCCAAACAATTTTTTCCTCATCTGGCTGTTGGATTTGAAGACCCTCGTGTGTCATTACACATTGGAGATGGTAACTTTAGAACTTGTTATACCATGTCAATGTCAATGTCTGATTGTCAATGTCTGATAAGAAACTTTCTCCTATTTTTGCAACATATTTGTGCTTTGATTAATTTTTTGTTGATGAGTTCATGCAGGCGTGGCCTTTTTGAAAAATGCTCCAGAGGGTACTTATGATGCAGTTATTGTGGATTCCTCTGATCCAATAGGTGATTTGTTAATTATGTGTGAGAATGTTCTGTCATTGATCTATATCATCAAAATAATCCTGCCTAACCACTTAACCAGGACCGGCTCAAGAGCTTTTCGAGAAGCCTTTCTTCCAGTCAGTTGCTAGAGCTTTGCGTCCTGGTGGTGTTGTATGTACCCAGGCAGAGAGCATATGGCTGCACATGCATATTATTGAAGATATTGTAGCTAATTGTCGCCAAGTTTTTAAAGGCTCAGTGAATTATGCTTGGACAACAGTACCAACATACCCTAGGTATGCTAACTGATTATGTACATGTGGCTGAATTGATTTTTTCTTATTAGTTCCTAAGCTAACAATGCTTCCAATGCAGTGGTGTTATTGGTTTTATGCTTTGCTCCACCGAGGGTCCTACTGTTGATTTTCAGCATCCTATTTTTAACATTGAGGATAATGAGTTCTCAACAAAATCGAAAGGACCACTTAAGTTCTACAATTCCGAGGTGTGTTCTTTGCTCTGACATGGTAGTGCCGTTGCATGTCATTGTGGTACTGTTATCTGACTGAATGTTATTGTTGTTCAGATCCACTCAGCATCATTTTGTTTGCCGTCTTTTGCGAAGAGGGTCATTGAATCCAAGGCCAACTAGATCAAAGATCACTGAGCCCAAGGCCAACTGGACTGGAATCCCTCCGACACAAGAGATTTGGTTGTAGCAGAAAAGAGCGATGACCCTTTTTTTTCCCATTTAAATAAGAATTGGAGATGTAAACAGTTATCCAAGGTTTTTGAATTTTGTCTCGGTATGAGAACGTTTTGTATTTGGTAACTGTTTTCCCGCATCTCCCTTACCATTTACCAAAATGAGTATTGCTGTAGTTTTCATCTGAGCTTGAATTCTTGCAGTCAATCTCATTTTCAGTTCGAATGAGACGGCTTCTTTGAAAGGCTTAGGTGGTCTTTGAATCTCCTGAATGAATCTCCTGAAGATAAAATAAAGATAAAATTAAGTGTTTCACGTAAAACGATGTGGCATTAACGTGTGATTAATTGAGTTTTAATTATTACAAACTTGAAAAATAGATTTATCTCATATTTTAGAACAACTTTTATATAAAATTTTTTTTTTGTACGAAACGCACCGTTTAGTAGTTTGAAAAGCGTGCCACGAGTATCAAAGAGTTTATCTTTTGTTTTTAGAAGAAAAGAACGGGGGCCATGTTCAGCAGGAGTTTTCAACTTTTCCTCGTGCACGTTTTTTAAACTATTAAATGGTGTGTGTTTTGCAAAAAAATTTTATACGAAAGTTGTTTTAAAAAATCATATTAATTTATTTTTCAAAAAAAACAAATACTAAATTAATCATAAGAAAATATGTTGTTCTATTTTGCGTGCGCGGGAGGGGTGGTGGTAGGACAGTTACTGGTTTGGCCATTGAGTATATATTTGGCCATTGAGTACATATTTGAGAACATTGCTTTGTCTTGTCTCATAATATAATAACTTTGTCTCATAATATAATAACTAGTATACGATGAGACATATAGTACTACGAATCTATATATGTTTTATCGAGACAGTGTTATATTACGACGAATCTATATATGTTTTATCGAGACAGTGTTATATTACGAGACAGAGGTTGTAAGTTTTTTTTTGGATTGACAACCTATATTTTATTTTTAAAAATAGAATCGCTGGTTTTGGTAAGTATAGAACTAAACCCTACATTTGAGTGTTCATGTTTTTGCGTGAGGATTCATAGGGGGGAAAGTAATCCATCTGACCCCATTGTCGCCAAAGAAATAAAGTAATTCAACCAGACACTGCATGGTGGTTTTAAACTTTTAATTGTTTGCCCACAGGTCAGTGGCTTGCACATGAAAGTCCAGAAAGTATGCAGATATGCTAGTATCGATTTTCTAATTTCCAATGTTGAACCATGATTCATGAGTTTTTCATCACTTACACACAAGAGAGGTGGTGTACTTTTTTTCTATAGCTTATAATCTTCTGATCGTGCATTTTCATGTAATTCTTATATTTCTATGTTCTTTGCTTGTGTGTTGCCCTTCAATTATAAGCGATTGACGCTATATATTAATAAGTTGTTCCAGGTTCTTTATGAACAGATCGTTGAAACAATTGGCGATTGACGAATCATCAATATATAACACCCCTACCGCTATCGATTTTCTTGGTTTTTTGAAAAATTTTTTGCTCCTCAGAATGGCTGTCTCGTTGTTTCTTTTGTAACAGAGCCCCTCGATTGGGCCAGCAAAACCGACGGCACGCGGTTAGGCTTCTCGATTGGGCCAGCAGAACCGGCGGCACATGGTTGGGCGGTCAGTAGCGCGGTTGCCTTTTCGTCTCGTGTCCGATGAGATACCGGGCACGCCAGCTGAGGCATGCATGTGCACCACGCAGGGTTAACCTTACCGTCGCGGTTACCGCCCGTACCGCGGGGGCTCCGGTTACTCGTACCGCGCAGTACGGTTTGTTGAAATTTATCTGAATTCAAAAATTTAAAAAAAAAGAAAAAAAATCAAAAAAAAGGTGAAGGTAGGGTTTGATTTGTAGTGTTTTATGGTGAAGAAATTTCTCGAAAAAGAGTAATATTTATTCAAATTTGAGAGCAAAACGGAGAATAAATTTGGAAATAGGAAGAAGAAAAAAAATGGGCCGGCCCGATACTGTGCATATGGCCCATAGAGGCCCAACCGAGGAGAAAATATCTTCTCCGGGTTTCTACCGTGCGCTCTCTCTCTGATCTCTCTCTCCCTCTCCGTCCTTAGGCTCGGCGACGCCAGACGCGGCGAAACCGCGCCAGATCCGTCGTCACCGCGCCGACGAGCGGCGATACCGCACAGTAGGGCACGGTACGCCGCGGTAACCGTTCCCCCCAGCGAGCCCACGGTAAGACCTCTCGTACTGCGCGGTTTGGCGCGGTAACCGCGCGATTTGCGACGGTTATCGCGCGGTTTAGGACGGTTGCCGTAGCTTTCGAGGATGCTATCCGGGTGCTATAGCGAGCAGTTACCGCGCAATATCGTGCGGTAATCGCGCCGAAACCGTGGTTACCGCGCACAAATCGACGGTAAACCGTATAGCTGCAATGTGTTATTTTGATTTCAAAAAAATTCATATGTATGCCATACATATAAAGTATAGTATTGTTTCGCTTACTCATATGCTTATTCGAAACGTTTATTAGTAATAAAAGACTATTTATAAATAGAATTTTTATATGTATGTCATTAGTGAATTAAAAATGCGGCCTTGATAGTTTCATTTCTAATACTATACTTTTCACGTATGTTACATACATGGTGAATATGGCAGATAGTAGGGACCCGGTGTGGGAGCATGGGGAGAGCATAACACCTGGATGACGTTGTAAGTATTGTCATCAGAGAAAGGGCGGTGGTGGAGCAACTCGACTTAAAATTCATTTGGCTGGAAAAGGGAAGGGGGTTACATATTGCAATTCAGTGCCTCCAGATGTCCGCGAATTCTTCAGGCGCGAGTTGGACAGGATAAAAGATGCAGGTGATACTCGTCACAGTGAGAGGTCAAGAAGGGTTGAAGCAGCTAGGGTCAACTATTATGATCTAACAGATAATGCCGACGAGGAGGAACAAATGGAAGCAGCCATGCAAGCCTCATGGCAAGAGGCAAAATTTAGGAGGGGTGTGGAGGATCGAGGTGGCACTTATGAGCATGGCGGTGGCAGTGGATCCGCTGAGCCCGAGGCACGGAAAGATAGAAGCAACCCAATTGCCAGTTTGTTGCGAAGGGCTACATCTCACAGGGAGTCACCTTCTGTGAGAGATTACAACCTAGCATCTGCTAAGTCTCCTATGCAGACACGCATCGATACATATTCTTCACAAAGAAGGGGAGGCAAGCTATGGAGGCCATTGGTGATCAAGAGCAAGGTTCTTCTACACCTTCGACATTCCTGCAAGAAATGCTGATAATCCATACTTTGTCAGCGCCGTTCGAGAAACACAGGAGTGGGGTAAGTATGCATTTCATATGGATTTACATTGTTCTAACCGTTCGCACACTAATTATTTGCATTTGTACATTGTAGGTGAAAACATACCTTCTCCAAGCGGTAAGGAGATTGATGGGAAGTACCTTGATGCTATAGAGAAGGATGTCAAGAAGCAATTCGACAGGTTTAAGCGTGATTGGGATAAGTACGGTGTTACTCTAATGTATGATTCTTGGACAGGACCGACGAGTATGGCAGTCATCAACTTTTTGATATATTGCAATGAAATCATGTTTTTCCACAACTCTGTTGATGCCACGGGCCCAAGCCAAGATGCTAACTTCATACTGAAGGTGACGACGTTCCTTCAACACTTTAGCCTCATTTGATAACATCAAGTGTATTGTTTGAGGTCTTGTTTTATTTTGTGATTGACCCATGCAGGAGATTAGAAAGGTGGTACGCGAAGTAGGCTCCCAACATGTCGTTCAGATTATCACTGACAATGGGTCTAACTACAAAAAGGCTTGCAGACTGCTGCGGCAAGAGTATCTAACAATTATGTGGCAACCTTGTGTGGCGCACACAATTAACTTGATGCTTAAGGAGGTTGGAAAAATGCTGGACCATGAAATGGTGATTGCCAGAGCGAGGAAAATTTGCAGATGGCTATACAACCATTCCAAGCTGCATGCCATGATGGTGTCAGCTATAGGTGGTGAACTGGTTAACTGAATGCTACACGGTTCGGCACAAACTACATGTTCCTTCAGAGCTTTCTTAGAAGGTGAGATCAGTTCATGCAGTGGATGGCTTCCTCTGGGTTCATGCAAAGCAAATTTAGTGGCACAACGGAGGGCAGGTATGCACACGCATGCCTATCTAGCATGACTTGGTGGGAGAATTTACAGGCAGTAGTCAATTCAGTTCAGCCGATGTACTCCTTCCTTTGGTTTGCTGACGAGGACAAGAACCCCAATTTGAGTGAGGTTCTTCTGAGATATCAGTTGTTGAAAATGGAGTATGACAGTCTTTTTGCAAGTCAAAGGGATAAGTTCGAAGCATACATGGAAATTGTTAACAGAAGGATGCACAACCTCACCAATGAAACTCTAATCAATGCCAGTAAGTAGCCGACATTACATAATGAGAAAATTGGTATTGTATGACTCTCATCGATCTTGTTTCATGATTTGTAAGTGTGGCATTAAACCCTAGGACACACTACGCGTACTCTCCAAGTGCCTCCGTCTTCCAAGACCTCCGTCAGGCCTTCGAGTGGATGACGGACATCGATACGGCCGCCGCCGCTTTGCTGGAGGTTGAGATTACCGCCGTAAGACTGGTGAATTTGGGAGGGCCCTTGCAAGAAAGATGGCCACCGATGGAAAAACTTCCCCTGATATGTTTTTAATCATTTGCACATGTCATATGTCATGATGCTTTATACGTATTCAGTGTTGTAAATTGACATGGAAATTGGCATGTGCAGCACAATGGTGGTCTATATTTGCCTCAGACACGCCGAATTTGAAGAGGCTTGCGTTGTGTATGGTTGGTCAATGCTGCTCTTCAAGTGGATGTGAATGAAACTAGAGCACATTCGCATTCGTACATACCAAGGTCCGTAATAAACTTACCTACAAGAAGCTCAATAAACTAGTTTATATGAACTACAACCTTCGCCTGCGAATTCAGCAAGCAAATGCCCAAGTTAGGAAGGAGGACGACGATGCCCTTCAAAGACTAGCGTACCTATCATTCTATGAAACTAACAATCAGATTAAAGAATGGATGGATAATGCTCGGTCCAATGCTAACCCAAAACTAGATAAAGACTCAACTGAGAGTGACGCCCCCGTGCCTAGTCCACTTGTAGCCAACATAGTGGACTTGACTGACCTGCGCAGAACCACGGGAGCTTCTACTATTGCAGAGTGGGCTGATGTGAATATAGGTGACACTCATATTGGAAAAAGGAAGACTCGGCAGCCACCAAAAACACCTACATCCAAAAGAGTTAAGGGCAAAGGTCCACAGTCTCTCAATGTTGATAGCGATGAAGAGACTGAAGGAAGCCCAGACTACCAAGAGTCCAATGATAGTAGCTCAAGAACTGATTTAGACGACGAGGACAACGGTGGTCAAGGAGGCCAAGGCACCACTGAAGTGCCTCCTAGGGGTCACACTCAACAGTCCGATCACCACAGCCCTATTCAATTCACTGGTGTGATGTGCTTCAATTACCATTTAGACCTTTACCATGCATTTCACTATTGATTAATTTTTTTCCTACAATTTCATTTGCAGGTGAGCTCGACTTCACTCACGCGACTCAGGACCGTGATCACGGTGCTCCAAGCTCTCAACGAACTACCGTTTCACCGAATGACCAACAACAACGACAACATCTTGACATACCACAGGATAGCTACAGCTCATTCAGTACCTCTAGCATTGAAAGTGGCTATCCAACGTATGCGTACAATCGTCCCCAACCTTCTGATTATCCCTCTCCTACATGGGTGTACGAGTGGCAAGAGCCCCGGTGGTACGCTCAACTGTATGCTCAGTGGCAAACAACAGTATCATGGACAGGTCAAAATTGAGAGGAATACAAGGCAGGGTTGCTACACTCGCATGGCTTGATGCTCATGTCCACAGAGGAGTACAACATGGCATATAATCAGTGGAACTTATAGCTGGCTCTATGTTGGTATGTCCTTCTCTATTTCCTTTGATTGAAAACAAAATTTCTATTTTCATATTGCTTGTTTCCATTGATTGAAAACAAAACTTCTATTTTCATATTGCTTGTTATGTGAACTATTATATTGTGAATGTTATATTGTGGACTCTATTGTGAACTATATATTATGGACTATATTTATTTCACCTGTGAACTCTATATTGTGGATATCTTGACATGGGGACATGTGGACACCTTATGCGACATCTTGAGATTGTTGATTGTTGTTGTCGAAATATTATGTTCTGAATTATTCAATTGATTTCAAGTCCGTAATATAGAAAAGATCATGCCAAAAATTTTTATTATATACCCACAAGTATTGTTCAATTGATTTCAAGTCCGTAATATAGAAAAGATCATGCCAAAATTTTTTATTGTATACCCACAAGCATTGTTCAATTGATTTCAAGTCCGTAATATATAAAAGATCATGCCAAAATTTTTTATTGTATACCCACAAGTGATATGCCCACGCCGACCACACCATCAAGTATACCGACTACATCAAGCAAGATGAAACAATCATCAAGTCAAGCTGCACCAGCTAATGTCTTCGATGGACCAATTACTCGTAGCCGAGCTAAACAGCTACAACAAGAGGTGCACGCGCTACTTTGTGAAATTCCATTTATTAATGAGAATTATATACTTCCTAAATCGTGCATGTTGCTATTACTCAGGTTCACCAAGGAGGATGACAAGGACACGCCGAGACTGAACCAGAGAGGAGAGCTACATCGAACCAGTTTGGCCTGACAGAACTGTCATGAAGAAACAGTCATATCTTTTGATTCATAGAAGCTGTGAAGGTCCATGAGTACTTGTTGGAAAGGTGTTGAAGTCAACTTTCTAATGCCACTAAGTGCCGAGTGCTTTAGAGCTCCCAGCTTGGCAGCCGAGTGCTTTTGGTGCAGACTGTTCAGAAGATCAATAGTCAGCCTGATATCCAAGTTTCCGTGAGAAACTGTATCACTCTACAATATTTCGTGAAGCATGCTACACATGGTGTGAAAGGTTATCAAATTAGCTTTCCAACGCATCTGGTCCTGTGTCTTTTGGATGTTCCTAGGTGGAGTTATGATCAAAACATTGAAGACCACTCAAAAGGCCAGAAGACACGCGGGAAATTGACGACCACTGCATGAATGATCAAGCCAGTTGGCCTTCCACCTTCCCACGTGGCTCTTTCAGTTTACATCTATTTTTAGAGACTAGTTGTTAGTATAAATACCCCTTATTTGTAAGCCAAAAGCAACTTTTGATGAATTAAGATTATCCCAGTGATATTTGCAGCCGAGCTGCTTGAGTGTCTTACTCAACCCTTGTTCTTCGTTGTTCTTCTTGAACTTGTGGAGAGATCTCTCTGAGATCCACTAATTCGTGCTCTGCGGGTTCCAGTACGGCTGCCCCGTCTTGTGTGGATTAGCTCCGGTTGTGGTTCTGCGGTCGTTCGGAGATCGAGTCGAAGTCTTCGCGGTTTCGGTGTCTCTCTCCCCGTCGCTTGGTCACAACCAACCTTGGCCAAGAGTAAAGCCTTTTCAGGAAGTTATCCCCGTTACCGAAACCTACTGACGTGAAGATCAGGCCACCCTTCGCCGAACCATTACGGTGAATATCATGTGGTATCAGAGCTATCGTTGTCACGGTAGGTTCGTTTTTATCACCCACCNCCTCCCCCCCTTGAAAAAAGGAAGACAATGGGCAGCGACATAATTTGTTCCATACCCGTGGACTAATCAAAGATAAGGTGTGTCGCATCATCGTTGATAATGGCAGCTGCAACAATATTGCTAGCCAAGAATTGGTGGACAGATTGGGACTGAAACCACGGCGTCATCCTAGTCCATATAAGATGCAGTGGCTTAATGATTGTGGTGCGCTGCGTGTCAGTCATACTGTGACTGTACCATTCTCTGTTGGTAAATACAATGATCATGTGGAGTGCGACGTGGTGCCTATGCAAGCCTGCCAGTTGCTGCTCGGTCGACCATGGCTATATGATCGTGATGTCCAGATTTTTGGAAGGACCAACAAGCTGTCTTTTGTGTACAAAGGAGAGCGAATTTCCTTGCTTCCTTTGACACCAGAACAAATTTTGAAGGATGATATCAAGAAGAAACAGCGCGAGAGCGAGAACCACTTGCGAGTGAGCCACAACAATAGTAAGGAAGAGTGTCCACAGCCAAATCAAACCCCACAGCTGCAAAGAACCCAGAAACCGGGAAAAGAGGGTTTAGTAATGATGGCTAGGAAGGGGGATATCAAAGAATTGAGTGAACCCGATGCCATGTTCTTTGTACTTCTGTACAAGGACACTTTTCTTTCTACTAATGCCTTACCCTCTACCCTACCGAGTACTATTTTGAATGTCTTGCAGGAATATGAAGATGTCTTTCCGGACGAAGTATCACCAGGGCTACCACCTAAGAGAGGGATCGAGCATCAAATCGACTTTGTTCCTGGTGCGTCACTTCCGAACAGGGCTGCATACCGCGCCAACCCAGAGGAGACAAAAGAAATTCAGCGACAAGTGGAGGAATTGCTGAAAAAATGGTATGTACAGGAAAGTCTTTCCCCTTGTGCTGTCCCTGTTCTTTTAGTGCCTAAGAAAGATGGGTCTTGGCGAATGTGTGTGGATTGCCGCGCAATTAACAACATCACAGTAAGATATAGGCATCCCATTCCTTGCTTAGATGATATGCTTGATGAACTTAGTGGTGCTAATTTTTTCACTAAAATTGATTTAAGAAGTGGCTATCATCAGATTCGTATGAAAACAGAAGATGAGTGGAAAACAGCCTTTAAAACAAAATTTGGATTGTATGAATGGTTAGTGATGCCCTTCGGTTTAACCAATGCACCTAGTACATTTATGCGATTAATGAATCATGTGCTTAGAACTTTCATTGGTAAATTTGTTGTGGTTTATTTTGATGACATTCTAATCTACAGCAAGACTCTTGAAGAACATGTTGCACATATCCAGAGCGTGCTTGCTGTCCTGCGTGAACAAAAATTGTACGCTAACCTTGAGAAGTGCACCTTCTGCACCGACAAGGTAGTTTTCCTTGGTTTTGTTGTTTCAGGACAAGGCGTGGAGGTGGATGATGAGAAAGTCAAGGCTGTACACGAGTGGACGCCTCCACAGAACGTGAGCCAAGTGAGAAGCTTCCTTGGACTTGCCGGTTTCTACCGGCGATTGCTGAAAGATTTCAGCACGATCGCTGCTCCAATCAATGAGCTGGCCAAGAAAGACGTACCTTTCAAATGGGGAGAAGCACAACAAAAGGCTTTTGCAGAATTGAAGAAGAAGCTCACAACAGCCCCAGTCCTTGCACTTCCAGATTTCAACACGACATTTGAAATTGAATGTGATGTGAGTGGAGTTGGGATTGGAGGCGTGCTGATGCAAGAAAAGAGACCAATTGCATTCTTCAGTGAAAAGCTAAGTGGTCCGACTTTGAATTATTCCGTTTATGATAAAGAATTATATGCTCTCGTTCGGAGTTTGGAAACTTGGCAACACTACCTTTATCCTAAAGAATTTGTGATACATTCAGACCATGAATCTTTGAAACATCTTAAGGGACAACTAAAACTGAATAAATGACATGCTAAGTGGAGTGAATTTATTGAGTCCTTTCCTTATATTGTCAAATATAAGAAAGGTCAAGACAATATTGTAGCTGATGCTTTATCTCGACGTCATGCTTTGCTCACACAACTTGATGCTAAAATTCTCGGATTGGAAAGTATAAAGGAATTATATGCCACTGATTCGTACTTTGCTGAACCATATGCCAAGTGCAGTAATGGCAAAGGATGGGAAAAGTATCATGTGCATGATGGATTTTTATTTCGCGCTAACAAACTTTGTATTCCAGATTGCTCTGTTCGAATTTTACTTGTGCAGGAAGCTCATGCAGGTGGCCTTATGGGCCATTTTGGAGCCAAGAAGACGGAGCAAGTGCTGGCTGACCATTTCTTTTGGCCAAAAATGAGACGAGATGTAGAGAGACATGTTCTTCGCTGCGAAAACTGCCACAAAGCTAAGTCTCGTCTGAACCCTCATGGTTTATATACTCCTCTTCCTATTCCTAATGCACCTTGGGAGGACATTTCAATGGATTTTGTTCTTGGGTTACCACAGACCAAAAGGGGAAGGGATTCAATTTTTGTTATGGTTGATCGTTTCAGCAAAATGGCACATTTTATTCCTTGCCACAAGAGCGACGATGCTTCCCATATTGCTGAATTATTTTTTAGGGAAATCGTGCGACTACATGGAGTGCCACGTACCATTGTGTCGGATCGTGACACCAAGTTCTTAAGCTACTTTTGAAAGACATTATGGGGCAAACTTGGGACAAGACTGCTGTTTTCCACAACATGTCATCCGCAAACGGACGGCCAAACTGAAGTTATGAATCGAACACTATCAATGTTGCTCCGAGCTGTCCTTAAGAAGAACCTGAAACTATGGGAAGAAAGCTTGCCACATGTTGAGATTGCATACAATAGGGCAGTACACTCGACCACTAGATTTTGTCCATTTGAAATTGTATATGGATTCACACCTACTGCTCCCATAGATCTTTTGTCTTTACCCATGCAGGAACGTGTGAACTTCGACGCAAGCAAGCGAGCTGAATTTGTCAAGAACATTCATGATCGAGCTCGGGCCAATATTGAAAAGATGACCAAGAAGTATGAGAAGCACGCTAACAAGGGTCGCAGGAAGGTGTTGTTTGAACCAGGGGACTTGGTTTGGGTGCACCTTCGAAAGGATCATTTTCCAGAGCTGCACAAGAGCAAGTAGCAACCCCGGGCTGACGGACCATTCAAAGTTCTACGCAAGATCAACGACAACGCTTATGAAATTGATCTGCCAAGTACTTATGGTGTGAGTACTAGTTTCAATGTGTCCGACCTCTCTCCATTCTTTGGATTGGAAGAGTCGAGGACGACACTTTTTCAAGGGGGGGAGGATGATATGCCCACGCCGACCACACCATCAAGTATACCGACTACATCAAGCAAGATGAAACAATCATCAAGTCAAGCTGCACCAGCTAATGTCTTTGATGGACCAATTACTCGTAGCCGAGCTAAACAGCTACAACAAGAGGTGCACGCGCTACATTGTGAAATTCCATTTATTAATGAGAATTATATACTTCCTAAATCGTGCATGTTGCTATTACTCAGGTTCACCAAGGAGGATGACAAGGACACGCCGAGACTGAACCAGAGAGGAGAGCTACATCGAACCAGTTTGGCCTGGCAGAACTGTCATGAAGAAACAGTCATATCTTTTGATTCATAGAAGCTGTGAAGGTCCATGAGTACTTGTTGGAAAGGTGTTGAAGTCAACTTTCTAATGCCACTAAGTGTCGAGTGCTTTAGAGCTCCCAGCTTGGCAGCCGAGTGCTTTTGGTGCAAACTGTTCAGAAGATCAATAGTCAGCCTGATATCCAAGTTTCCGTGAGAAACTGTATCACTCTACAATATTTCATGAAGCATGCTACACATGGTGTGAAAGGTTATCAAATTAGCTTTCCAACGCATCTGGTCCTGCGTCTTTTGGATGTTCCTA